>JABKBF020000012.1:0-40971 GCA_014182405.2 Eucalyptus sideroxylon | reverse complement strand
AAGAACACTCACATCTAGAGTGAAATGTTCAATGGAAATAATCAAGACATCCGGATGTAGACAAAGATGTCAAGATTTTTAAAACTTGAAATACCTAGATTTAGACTAAGGTATACGAGAAAGATCTTTGGGGGACAGCTCGATCGAGTCAAGTGTCGGTGCACTTGAGGGGGAATACCTATGCAATGACTAGTATTCAAGGTATGGATAGAGATATACTTACCTGGTAACATCTCTGATCCTTAGGGATATATCTCCTGCAAAACATGATCGTAGGAGAGGCAACATGCATTTGTAATCACAAACATGCATTAATCCAAATGAACTTCATGCATGATGATTTCTATTAATCTTGCATCACCTAATTTCCATTGGGAAAGATTTCGAAAGAATATTCCATTTTGAACACACGAGTGTCATGGATGTGTCAAGCAAGGTATCTTTCAGTCTGAAAGGACTTTTCACTCGTCCTCATTAAAATGGCCATTTCATCCTGACCTTTGATGTAGGATCTTGACATTCACTCTATCTCACCAGCATCTTATCAAACAAAGATTTGAGCAATCTTGTAAGTGGTACAACCTTACCGATCTGAGAGGTCTTTAACAGGGATCGTAATATAAGTTTGGTCAACAGTTTAACAAATGACACTCTTTGAGTCAAGACTATTAAAAAATGACATTCCACAATTATCTTTGGGTTTACAAGTCAAGAAGCATATGAAATGAAGCAGAAATCATCTTACTCGCACTTCTTCAAGCGATGCTTTCAAACATATGAACTCTTACATTAATTCAGGTGCCATAATCTGAAGAGACTTCGCAAGGGACGTAACGTAGGCCTGGTTCATGGGTTGAGAAGCGAAAGGATCATTAGTCTCAACAAGTGTTTAGGGGGTCAAAGTTGGTGATCATCTTGACATCTCCAATTTTATTCTTCACTATTGAGGATTTTCTCCATAATCGAAACTCCATTAAGTGTAACATCTCAGCATTTGAGTTTTTAGTACCACCTTATTGGGGATACGATTTCAACCAATGTTTAACTTTTTTCTTTTCTGGGCATTAGCCTTGCTTTTACTAGGTACATTGCTTTTTCATGCCCCATTTTTGCACTTATTTTCTTTGGACTTGCACAACCTCCATCTTTTATCGGCATTGTAAACCATGCTACTCGAGTGGTTTGTTTTTCTTGCATTGCCCCAGTGTGGGGGATGATCAATAATTGGGTTTAATGTGAAATGAATTCATAGGCTCAAAAGGGCTATGCAATGGATAAAGTATAGGATAGGGAAAAAACCGCTCTTCGTCATCCAAAGGCACTTCAAATTATCGTACAAGTTACACTACAAAAGCAATACTCGAAGATTGATGCAAGTGTGAGTAAGAAAATTCCTATCATTTGTTTCAAATTTTGTGCTAGTATGGGACGATCCTTGATAGGGATAATTTAAAAAGCTCTTCATGTGTGTGGGCTCAAAGGGCTAAACAATGGGTATACTTGTAGTGTTTCGGGTAAAACAAGAAACTACCTCTCATCACCTCGGTTAGCGTACCCTTTGTGAGATCACCATTTTCCTTGTGGGTATGGAATTTTCCCACACAACTCACTAGTGATTAGTGTATGAAACAATGTATGGAATAAGGTTTGCCTTTCATCATTCCAAAGTATCCCATTTGACACATTCAATTCTTCTCACACAATTCATTAGGGAAAACATGCAAGATTTATAAATTTTTTTAACAATTCAACTTATTGAGGCAATTTATTCATAATAGAAATGTTTGCAGTTCAAAATATGACATGACAAATTTTGTCATGGGTAGTACTTCTTGACAACATCAGAATAAATTGGAGTGGAGAATTCACGACCATCCATTTTTGCTAGAATTAAGGCACCTCCAAGAAGCACCTTCTTCACTATATACGAACCACCGTAATTCGAAGCAAACTTGCCCCTAGGATCAGGAAAGATTGGTAACAGCTTCCTTAGAACAAGATCAATTACCTAAAAATGTCTCGGTTGCACTTTCCAATTGAAGGACTTGGCCACCCTGTGCTGATAAGTTTGGCCATGGCAAAGAGCCTTCAATCTTTTCTCATCAATCAAGTTCAACTGCTCGAGTCTTTGTTGTATCCATTCAGCCTCAGATAACTCCACTTGGGATAAAACCTTAAGAGAAGGAATCTCCACTTCCACGGGTAGAACTGCCTCCATGCCGTACACCAAAGGAAAAGGGGTTCCTCCAGTAGAAGTGCAAATTGATGTCCGGTACGCCATTAGTGCGAAGGGTAATCTTTCATGCCAATCTCGACAATTCTCAGTTGTCTTAGCCAAGATCTTCTTAATATTCTTATTGGCCACTTCCACAACTCCATTCATTTGAGAGCGATATGGGGATGAACTTAGATGCTTGATCTTAAACTTGTTGAACAACTCATCAACAAGCTTGTTGTTCAAATTTGTCCTGTTATCAGTGATAATTGCTCCGGGGACACCATAGTGAGCAATCATGTCACGTTTGATGAACTTCACAATATTTCGTGCAGTGACACTTGCAAATGACGTAGCTTCGATCCATTTGGAGAAATAGTCTATCGTTACCAAAATGAATCGATGCCCATTTGAAGCCTTCGGATTTATTGGCCGATCACATAAATGCCCCACATTGAGAAGGACCATGGCTTGGAAAACTGGTGCAGCTCAGTTGGAGGGACATTTATCTTATCACCATGGATTTGGCAACGATGGCAACTTTGAATATGCTGAATATAGTCACCTTCTAGTGTGAGCCAAAAGTATCATAATCTCATAATCTTCTTAGCCAACATGTGCCCATTCATATGAGGGCCACATACTCCTTCGTGCACTTCTAGCATGATTTGAGTGGCTTCAGCTACATCTACCCATCGCAACAATACTGAATCAAAAGATCTCTTGTACAAATTTTCACCACTAACAAAGAATTTTGACGCCATCTTTGTGATGTATTTCCTATCAGCCGGAGTACTTTCTTTAGGAAATTCTTGTTTTTGAATGTAATTCATGATGTCGTAATACCATGGTTTTCCATCAGGTTCTTCAGTCATGATCATACAATAAGCTGGTCTAGGCAAAACCTCTATTTTCAACGGCTCGACTTCCAATTTGTCAGTGACTTGCAACATAGATGATAAAGTTGCGAGTGCATCTGCGAATTGATTGTGAGACCTCGATAAGTATTCGAATGAAACTTCATCGAATTCCTTGACCAAATCTTCTAGATATTCGTGATACGGGAGCAATTTAGCAACCTTAGTCTTCCATTCACCTATGGTCTGTAGTATGATCAACACGGAATCCCCGAACACTTTTAACTTTGCCACACCCATCCCAATTGTAGCTTGAAGCCCGAGGATGCAAGGTTCATACTCGGCTATATTATTAGTGCATGGGAATATCAATTTCGCAGCCACTAGGTGATGTTGTCCATCTGGGGATATCAGAACTGCTCCAGTACTAGAACCTGACAAGTTCACAGCTCCATCAAAGATAATCATCCATGAGTCTTCATTTATACTCAAGACACAGTTGTCTAGGGTCTGGTCATCATCATTTGAGACTCCTGAATTCTCAGCCAATAGGTCAGCAATCACTCGACCCTTAACCGATTTTTGCAACATGAATTGCACATCAAATTCTGAGATTAAAATTTGCCATTTAGCCAACTTACCCATCAAAGTTGGCCGATCAAGTAAGTACTTAATAGGATTGTTCTCGGTCATGAGAATGTCTAGTAATGTAGTGTGTACTGTTGTAATCTATGCAATACCCACACCAATGCAGCACGAGTTTTCTCGACAACAGAATATTTTAGCTCTGATACAGTGAACTTTTTACTCAGGTAATAAATGGCTCGTTCTTTTTTATCGATAGGACTTTCTTGAGCCAACATTGCACCCAACGATTCATTATGAATGGTGAGGTAGAGAATCAAAAGATGCCCCGGCGATGGCGGGACAAGTACCGGTGGATTCATCAAGTACTGCTTCAACGTGTCAAATGCTCCTCGACACTTATCGTCCCGGTTGACTCATGCATTCTTCTTTAAAAGCTTGAAGAATGGTTTGGTGGTTTCAGAAAGTTGGGAAATGAATCGAGCAATGTAATTCATCCTCCCCAAAAGACTCCGGACTTCTTTCACCGTTGATGGAGGTTGCAGCTCACATATGGCCGTAGCTTTAGCTGGGTCGATCTCAATCCCTTTACTGCTGACAATAAATCAAAGTAATTTACTGGATGTTGCTTCGAACATGCATTTAGCGAGGTTTAGACGAAACTTGAATTCACAGAGTTGAACAAACAACTTCTTCTAGGTTTCGACGTGGCTTTTCCCGGGTTGAGTCTTTGCAATCATATCATCAACATAGATCTCTATCTCTTGATGCATCATGTCATGCAATAATGCTACCATGGCTCGTTGGTAAGTTGCCCCTATGTTATTGAGTCCAAAGGGCATAACCTTATAATGAAAGGTCCCCCATAAGTGGATAAACGCAATTTTCTCTTTATCTTCCTCCTTCATCCTTATTTGATTGTACCCGGAAAAACCATCCATAAACGAAAATAGTTCAAATCCGGTAGTGCTATCCACAAGGACATCTATGTGAGGTAGCGGGAAATCATCTTTTGGGCTGGCCTTGTTCAAATCTCGATAATCAACACAAACTTGAACTCGACCATCCTTTTTCATCACTAGCACAATGTTAGCCACCCATTTAGGGTATTGCAAGACTTCAATGAATTCCACCTTCAAAAGCTTAATCACTTCCTCCTCTATCTTCTTTGAGAGCTCGGGTTTAGTTCTCCTTAACCTCTGCTTCTTAGGTGGCACGTCCGGATTAGTAGGAAAATAGTGTTCCACGATTAATGGGTCCAAACCAGGCATGTCAGCATAAGTCCATGCAAAAATGTCTTGATATTCCTTGAGCAAGTGAATTAAATGCTCGGCCTCGTCTTTGGGGAGACTTGCTCCAATTTTCACCTCCTTGGCTTCTTCAGTGTCACCTAAATTAATAGTGATGGTCTGCTCGGAAGTAAGAGTTTTGGCTTTTTCATGTTCTTCCCGCTATGTTGTACTTCAATAGAATCCTCGATCAAGTCCTCGGGATCATAAGCACTTATTGCATCGGATTGGACCATTACCACACCTTTGCATGCCTTATGACCATCCCGAGAAACAGGAAGTAGAATGATCAAAAAGACAAATAGAGTAAACCGTATTTTCATTTTTAATTTTTTAAAGAATTTTTGAAAATCATTTGCAAAAGCATTTTTTTTAAACATTTTGACACAAGAAAGCATGATGAAGCCCAGGCCTCAGAATTCTCCTTGGATTTTTCTTTTTGTTTATCGGCTGGATATCATCATCGGGCTAGTTTGGTATACGTCATCATGCCCTCAAAATAAAACTTGTAATTTTATTGAAATTCATCAATCAATTAAAATTTATTGAATGAAAAATGCGATTCAAGTCCTAAGAAGAAAGCGAAAAAGAAGAAATAGAAAACAATTCCTAGAAAGCAATAAAAATTCCCGCTAAGGGAATGTGCGAAAGTGATAAATAGGTTACTCTTGTGGGCTAGGGCCCATTTCTTCCAGAGGCTCTCCATCAATATCTCCAATGAAGAGGTCATCAAACAAACTTGAAATTCCTTCCAGGGTGTCATCAGCGCTTTCTGTCTTTAGAGGTGTCGGATTGTCCATGTTATCCCATCCACTTGGAACTATGTCACGAGGATCAATATAAAAGCTGGGAGGAGTTGAATACTTCACCATATAGTCGAATTTTCCACTTGGCTGCCCTAGGGTGTCCATCTCTTCAGCTTCATCCTTCATCATTCTTGGGGGACTAGGGAACGTCTCATGAATGTTTGAAGGTGGGAAGTTTCGCCTCCCTCGCCCTTGCTCAGGTGGCGAGTTCTACCTTCCCTGTCTTTGCCCTCCAAATCTTCCTCCGCCTCTTCCATGGTACCTTAATCCAGTAGATCGGGTTCTTTGAGGGGCTTCAATGGGGTTTCGAATGCCTTGACCCCTTCTTCCAAGACCACAGCCAGGAACAAACCATTCCTAACCATCACCCTTCCTACCATAAGGGCAGCATTTGAAACTTCAGGAGCAGGTGGTGACGAATCTCGAGAAGCATGTATGGTGGACACTAATTCAAATGAGTGATAACTCGATTCAAAGTCAACGTCTGGCTCCATAGACGGGATAGCTGTCTCATGGTAAATTTGATGATCCTCCTCGCCATAGACGGTGACCAACTTACTTTTGATCACAAACCTCACAGCTTGATGTAGACTTGAAGCTACCGCTCCAGTAGTATGAATCCAGGGGCGACCTAGCAGAAAATTAAATGCAGCATGGGATGTCCATTACTTCAAAAGGGATATTGAAGACAACTGGCCCTATTTGGACATCGAGATGAATCTCCCTAAGCACCTCCTTCTTTGTGCCATCAAAAGCTCTCACAGAAGTCTTCGCAGCATGTATCTTGGACGAGTCTACCTTGAGGTGGTGAAGAGTGGCCAACTGACATATGTTTAAGGCAGACCCATTATCAATGAGCACTCGGGACACATGAGAAGTCTTGTGCTTAACAGATATGTGGAGTGCTTTGTTATGCCTCTTACCCTAAGGAGGGATTTCTTCATCAGAAAAAGCAATCATGTCCTTGAGAAGGACCGATCTGACGAAATCCTCTAGCTTATCTACCTCAACCGTTTCTGGTACATGAATTTCACTCAACACATTCATTAGTGACTTATGATGCATAGGGGATGTTAGCAGGAGCTCGAGCAAAGAAATTTGAGCGGGCATCTTTCGCAATTGATCAACCACATTATACTCACTTTAATCACAGCCAGAAATTCTTTAACCTCTTTATTGGTGACAGGCTTTGCAGGTTGAGCACTAGCTTAAGCATAAGTTCGGCCAGAACTTGTAACGAGGTCAACATCTAGGTCATATGACCAAGGGACCGCTTTGTTGTCAACATTCTCATACGGCTGAGGCATCTCAATCACTATCTCTTCATCAAATGCGTCTTCCAGTGGGGCATATTCGTGAGTGATGGATCTATCTCTTCCTTATCATCATCAAGTGTAGCCTGCTCCTCCTCCCAATCAATAATGATATGGGAAATAGTAGAAACTATGCATTTATACTCAGTATACACGATGATATCGTCATCCACCATTTTGACAACCTTTTTTCTCATCAGTGACAGTGGAATGTCCTCATGATTTGAATAGTATCTAGCTCTCACCAGTCCATTGTAGGCATCCGCCACGTGCACCTTCGAGTTCCTGATTCGACCGGCATCATGTTCAAAAATAGCATTCACCCTATGCTCATGCTTGGGTAAAGGATTCTTCTTGACATTTATTTGAGTGGTGTTGAATGCAAATGTCTTGGTGTCCAACAAGTTTTGGACCTTATGCTTCAAAGTTATGCATTCATCAGTCGAATGTCCTACTTCCCCCATATGGTACTCGCATTTCTTGGAGGGGTCGTATTTAAAAAAAAAAGATTTCAGCATTGGGCCGCTTTGGCTCGTAAGACAGCAATCCCTTCTTTTGATGGACCTTTAATACCTGGGACGAAGGGCCAGGAAGAGGAGTGAATTGCCTCTTAGCAAACTGCCGAGGCCCGGCTGGTCGGCCTTTGCCTTGTTGATTCTTAGAGACTTGGACAATTGGAGGCTTACCAGATTGTGCATATGCAACATTGACTTTTGTGCTAGGTTCTTTGTCTTTCCTCATGGTGAACCTTTCACCTTGATGGGTCGGTTCATTGAACCATCCATCTCTTAGCCCAACTTCGATCTATTCACCCATTGAGATAAGCCGGTTGAAGTTTTCAACGTACATGCTAGCCATCCGGTTACGGAACTTGAACAGGAGGGTCTTAACGAACAACTTCATCAGCTCCTTATTAATAGGTTTCGGAGTGATTTGAGCGGCCAAGTTTCGCCACCTCATAGCATACTCCTTAAATGACTCACTTTTCTTCTTCTCCATTCGCTCAAGATCCTCTCGGGAAGGTGTAATGTCCATGTTGAACTTATATTGCATGAGGAATGCATCAGCCACTTCATTCCAGGTGTCGAGAAGGTTTACATTCTTCATTATGTACTAGTTCAATGCGGGCCCAGTCAAGCTTGCATGAAATGATTGGATCATAAGAGGCCCATTTTTGACATATTGGGGCATGCGTACGTGGTACATTTGCAAATGAGCTTTTGGGCAGGAAGTACCATCATATTTCTCGAACTCCGGCATCTTGAACGTCTTTGGCATCTTGACCTTCTTATACACTGACAAGTCGAACCGGAGCAAACTCTGCGACACTTGCAATTGCTTTACTTTCTCCTCGAGTTTCGAAAAGTGTTCATCTTGTTTCGTCTTAGGGACATTGTCAAGCTTGGTCTTTTCGGCAGCGACCAACAGTGGGTCATCTTCGAGTCCACGCATGTCGTCATCGACCACTTGAACCTTGTTTGCTTGCTTCGGAATAACTATCTCAAGAAGAGCGGGTGCAGCTATTGGATTCGTCTGGAGAAATTGGAGTTGTTCTGTCATAAACTGCATAGAGGCGAGCACTTGTTGGAGTTGGACTTCCATAGTGGACATACGATTGCGAATTTCAGTTTGGTCAGCCATTTTTGCTCTCGATCATGTAATTATAGGCAAACGTGAAGGATCCATTATGACCTAAATTGAAGAAATGAACAAAAATAAGTATCTCATATGAAACATGCCGGTCCATAACAAAGGTCTAACGCTTTTATTCATTAATGAGATTTTTCTAACATTGACAATGTAAAAGCTTTGAAGTATCCTAAAGAAATGAACTAATCAAGTAAATGACTCAAACTCCTAAACATTAGACTAAAGTAAAAAAAAAAAAAAAAAAAAAAAAAAAACTAAATAGATTCAAGCCACTTTATTTGGCCCGATCTATAAACAAATAGGAAGCCAACAATCGACATAGTTGCCTCTTCTCCTTAGCGTCCTTCTTGGCTTGCTTCTCAAGTTCTTCAATCTTCCTCTTGTGGTGATTAAGCTTCGTTTGCCGAGTGGGCTTTTCAGTCACATCTGGCACTTTTGGGGGAAGTTCAGTTGGGATCTTGTGTTGATGGATATATCGAGCCGTGGCATGGTAAGTCTTTTCCTTCCCCTCGAGTTCCTTTTCAGGAAAGCTCAACTTTTGTTTGTGACATGTGAGCCAAGCTTGTTCGATGCGGCGAAGTTCTTCTTTATGATCACCATCCTTGGTAGTCAATCAGACTTGGAACAAACCCAGCTTAAGGGGAGGCGGTAGATCTTGCATAACTCGGTATTAGCAAGCCACTCGGAGTGGGTACTAGGAAGTGGCACCAATGATGCCCAATAACAGGATCAGCTCATCATCACCACGAGAGAGATGTGCTTTGGAGACTTGGAACCATTTAGCATGCCATAGGATAATCTTGGTATTCGGTTTTTTCAACAACTTGACCCATTTTGAGTAAGAAAGATTTGGAGTTCGATCCTGATGATTTTTGAATACCTCGATGGGATGATGGAAATCAGTGACGTTAATAATATTCATGCGAATATTAATCCTACTCATATGAGAAAAGAACCAGACTTGTAAAAGCTCGATCGGTGCATGAAAAGTTTTATCTTGATCTTCCTTAAATCGAGTGAGTGACAAGAATGTTTCAGCTAAAATGGTGTTGAGAAAACTAATTCTAGCACACACTTGTTTGACCACCCATGCGATAGAGGGATTAATGGCGCCTTTATGAAAAGGAAAAACAATAAATCCAAAAAAGGCTAAATGATATTGCTTTTTAAAATAGTGTTTGCATCAGCAAAACTTTGATATAGGAAGGACAAAGGGCATGCATGAAAATTATCTTTCAACACTCTTTTTATCATATTCTTATCCATCATAAGAAAATCAGACAAAATTAATTTAGGCTATAATCCAAGAGGTGGGTTTATCAATTCCAATTCCAAAGGCTTTCCTATGGCAATACTGTATTCTTCCAAAGTCGGTGTTAACTCGTGCTTAGCAAATAGGAACATTGATATTTTAGAGCACTAGAAATGAGCGAGTGCTTGCATGACAGCCCTTTGGACATCGATATTGAGGAGGGGGACAAGGCAATCGAGTCTACTTTCCACATAGTGTTGGCGTTCGTGACCCGGATGATTCCACCATGATTTTAGTTCAACTTTTGGTGCTGGCACAAATCGAATGTTAGATTTTCCCATTGTTTATAGACTAGGACTCGACCAACCTAATGTTATGGATCGACCAAAAACATAATGAAGTAAGTAAATTGTAAGAGTAAATGGCATAAAACTTACTTTACCAAACAATTGAAGCAAGCACATAGACAAATGCATGGAATGTGGAGCTCGATTTCTAACTAAGAAGGCTAAGCAAGGTGGAGCTAAAAGGCTGGGATGACTAGTCGCAGCCTCGCATACTAAGTCAAGTTCTTCTAACTCCGACTTAGTAAAAAATGATAGCCTAATGTGACACAGCCTCGCGGGCAGAGGTAAACATTTTTGATCCCAATAAAAATCTTCTGGGATTGAGTTGGGCAACCTCTATTACGCGGCCTTGTGGTTGAAGTCGTATACAACTCAATACCATCCTAAGTGTCCTAGTGCGGCCCAGGTCCGACGGCAAGTTGTGTGTGCAAAAGTGTAGTGCAAATGCAAGGCATGCACGACAATTTAATATCAAGCAACACTTCAACATGAAACTAAACCATACATTCCTCCACCTCGCTACAAAACAAAGGTTAGCAAACACTTCCCTATATACCTCCCAATCTGCAAAAACATTTAATACCTTAAATGTTAGGGACATACTTGGGATCCTCATTGCCAAAGAAAACTATATATATAAAAGATAAAATTGGCCTAAGTCTACTAAGAGTTTTATCTCAAATCCCTAGCAGAGTCGCCAAGCTATCGCGACCAAATTTTCGGTGAACCACCTTGGGTTTGGCTAATGGATTACTAAGCCTAAACTTAGCTCGGGCTCTCCCAAGCCCATACCAATTCGCGATTTAGGTTCAAATTTTTAACAAGCAATTGATTTTCAATTAGGAGTCACCACTAATCTATTTTTAGTAGGTCGATTAGACACCTAAGTAAAATAATGGGGGAATCATTTTACTTCTACAAACCAGATATTTTGGGTACGAAGACTTGATTACACTAGATTTCTTTAATGTCATTTCGGTATTATTTATTTTTTTACAAATGTTTTTGCAGGTAGTTTGGATTGATTTTAAATCTATTTCCCTAATATGTGAGGTGATTATACAGGTGCGCAATCCACTAATTTAACACCTAAGAAAGCAATTAAAAAAATGCAGAATTTACCTCATAGCAACGAAAGCATTTACAGTGTTAGATCATAATTCACATCGATACTCTTAGATATGATTTCTAATTAACACACAATTTTTTTTTTGTTTTCATTTAACTAAATGACCTAATTCTATTGACATGTAATTTCTAATTAAATGAACCTAGCAACAATCACTAAATGATGTGCATTTCATGACCTAATTCTATATGACGTGCACATGATTTTTTTTTCGTAAAAAATATGATTTATCCTAGAAAATAAAACTAATTTATTCTAAGACATGAAATTCGAAATTAGAAAAAATGTGAAAACTATCTAACTAGATTAAGATTCTATTCAATTTGTATTAGAAATTAAGTTAAACCAAATCCTAATTTAAACTAAAATATTATCTTAACGAAAGTAATCCTAAAATGCAATCTATCTAAGGAAATACCTAAACCTATAATAAATTAAGAAAATATATTATCTAGAATTAAACTAAGTGCAATTTTACCCTAATATGCAATGACAAACAAAAATGCCCTAATTCTACATGACATATGCATGATGACTTTTTCATGTTTTTTTTTTTATAAAATTCGAAATTTAAAATTACCAAATAATCGAACATGCAATTTAATTTTTTTAAAAAAACTAACATCCTAAATGAATGCATTTTTTGGATTATTTTATTTAAAAAAATTCGTAATTAAAATCACTAAAAATAAAAATCTAACTAAAGTGAAATCTAAAGTTAAATGTTATCTATTCTAAATGCCTTCTAAACATGCATTTTAAAAAATAACTAACCTATCATGCAATCAATCCTAGTCTACATGGAATGCAAAAATGCAATTTTTTTTTGTATTTTCGGGATAAACAATATAATTAAAAGATAAATACTAAATCATCCATGGTCATCAAAGATGCTATCCATCATTCAAATTGAAATCCAACTTGATTATTTCGCTAATAAAATCGATAAACTGATCTAAAGCCTTAAAGATCAAGATATCAATTTTACTCTCACGTGAATAATTATTTTATCTAAAGCCTTATAGATGGGATAAAAATTCGTGCGGTAGCAAATTGGATGCTGCATCGGAATTTTCAATTATGCATGGAGAAACATTTCAAATAAAGAAAACAAGATATAAAAAATAAAATTAAAAATTGCCTAATTAAAATAAAGTAAATCTACCTAATTTGATTTTTTTTTTTTGTTTTTCCTTTGATTTTCCCCCTTTTTTTTCCCCTCAAGCACAGCTTGCTTGTGGATCTCTAAGGGCAACAGGTCACGATTGTTGGAGGGTGTTGCGATTGGAGCTCCAGCGAGGAGTATCGATGGCAAGCAGACTGGTGGGTGGAGGCACAGCAGGGCGAGCTCACAGGCTGCTGCGGCATTAGGGCTGGCTGTAGGCTTCGAGCTTGCAGTTCACTAGCAAAATGATAGAGTGGTGGTCTGTAGGCGGAGTCTTGCTTGTGGCGTTGCTGGTGATGGTGATTTGCTGCGGTTGCAGGAGGCATGGCCCGTCGCAGGAGCAGTAGTGGTGCTCGGGGGTCTGCAGGTCAGTCGGACCGATGGTAGCCGTGATAGGACGGTATCGGTGTGGCGAGCGAGGGCTTCGGATCACTAGATTTGCATCGAGGCGGGTTGCAACAGAAGTGGTCGCGTGCTAAAACGGAGCTGGATGAAGGGGCTACCAGTGTCGCAAAGCTAGTGGAGCATTGCAGCGTCTAGGCAGAAGGTTCAACAGCAAGGGAACCAAACAAAAGCGGTACCGATCATTGCAAGGGGCGGAGTAGAAAGACAGGTGTAGTGGACGGTAGTGGACGCATGGCGAGGCGGAGCTCCGGTGCCGCTCGAAGGTTGACGCAACAGTGGCTGGAGGAGGCGCGGTAGCGAGCGGAAGCTCCGGCCAAGGCGTCAA
The DNA here is from genome assembly GCA_014182405.2 of Eucalyptus sideroxylon. Classification (NCBI taxonomy): domain Eukaryota; kingdom Viridiplantae; phylum Streptophyta; class Magnoliopsida; order Myrtales; family Myrtaceae; genus Eucalyptus; species Eucalyptus sideroxylon. The sequence continues at coordinate 27,633 of JABKBF020000012.1, read as the reverse complement.
AGGGGCGAACGAAGAAGACGCCTCCCCTTTCTCTCTCTTTCTCCTACCTGTCTCTTTTTGCTTTTGCCCCTTTTGACTTTCCCTTCCCAAAAAAATGAAACCCTTCCCTTTCCTCTTTCTTGTCACTTTTTGCTTTTTTTATTTTTCACATTTGTGTTTTTTTTTTTCACCCAAAAAGAAGCCCCTTTATCGAGCTCCGTACACTCCTTATACAGGGGAAGTAATTAGAATTTCAACTTCTTCTTCAAATCAGTATCCGCAATCTTTCTACACAAATTTTGCACATATTGATTGGGATTCAAGATTTCAATAAGATTATTCTTTGACTCCAAATCTTGCAAAGATAAACTGCAATATATTTCACATCTGCCCTATAAAAAAAAAAAAAAAAAAAAAATTCATATCCCGGGAAAATTTCAAAATTTATATTTTCCCACAAGATAATTTTCAATCATAAAAAAAAAACATGGGTTTGGGCCAACTTGCTCACTTCGTGGGCTCAGTCTAGCTAATTTGAACCTATCCGTCATCAATCCAATAAATAAATGCAAATTAAAAATAAATGCACCTAAATCTATATGCTATGCAATTAATATTTTTTTAGGGATAAAATTAACCCATAATTTTCTATGTAATAAATAAATGACCGGATTACTAAAATTTAGGTGTCAACAATCAGCTAAGGCTTCTTCTATATTTTTGGGTTCAATTTCATGAATGAGTGCCAATACACTAGACTCTTCTCGCATTTTGGATATGGTGCGAATTTCTTCATCAATGTTACCAATGATGAGATCTTTGGGATGACTTGACCTATGCTTCCAATTGCCAGTTGGTTTGAAAGTCTGCTGATTTTCTGCTTCAGTTGAAGTTTCTAATTCTTCTTGTTGTTGAACTTTAGAAGTCTGAACTGCTTTGGGGGAAGTAGACTTTATAACATCTAGAGTAGGTTCTTATTCTTCAAGTTGAGTCTGGTCTACTTGATTCTACAAAGAGTCTTGGAACTTGACATTTATAGATTCTTCCACAGACTGAGTCTTCTTGTTGAATACCCTGTAGGCTTTGCTTGAAGTAAAGTAACCAAGAAAAATTCCTTCGTCTGATTTTTCTTCAAACTTACTAGTTCGATTATTCACATTTTTCAAAACAAAACACTTACAACCAAATACATGAAAATAAGAAACGTTTGGCTTCTTCCCTTTAAACACTTCATAAGGAGTTTTCTCTAGAATATGCCTAAAAAATACTCTGCTAATAATGTAGCAAGCTATATAAACTATTTCAGCCCAAAAGGGTTCTTGCCATTTCATGCAAGGATCTATTCTTTCTTTCCACAACCCCATTTTGTTCTAGAGTATATGGAGAAGAGAAAACATGTTGGAAACCAGATTCATCATAAAAATTTGCAAAGTCTTGATTTTCAAATTCACCTCCTTGGTCTGTTTGTATGCTTAAAATAGCATATCTTTTTTCATTATGAACCTTCTTTGCAAATTTTGAAAAGTAAGAGAATGCTTCAGACTTACTTACTAGAAGAATACCCAAGTAAAGCAAGAGTAATCATCCACGATTACTAGGCAGTATCTCTTTCCACTAATGCTTTGAGTTCTGATTGGTCCAAAGAGATCCATATGTAGAAGTTGCAAAACTCGATTAGTAGAAACTTGATTTATAGGTTTAAAATAACTTTTTACCTATTTTCCCAAAACACATGGCGTGCATAATTCAAACTTTTGACAAGCCAAGTTGGGAAGACCGCGAACAAACTTCTTGGAGGAGATCTTGGCAATCTATGTCATGTTTACATGGCCAAGTTTTCAATGCCAAGGGTTTGCTTCATCTTCAATGGAAATTATACACTGAGAGCTTTTTGGTTTTATATGTAGAAGGTGAATATTCCCATGTATTCGTCCAGTAAAAGATTGAGAGAAATATTTACTAGTTCCCGAACAAATGTCTTATTGTAAATTGATTTTGAATCCACTATCACATAGTTGACTTATGCTAAGTAGATTGTAATTCAAACCTTCCACCAAGGAAATATTGTTGATTGTGAGACTTCCAATTTTCACAGTTCCACATCCAACAATTCTTCATTTGCTACTTCCACAAAAAGAAAATTTTCAACCATTTATTTGAACAAGTTTTATGAAACAACTTGAACCTCCTGTCATGTGTCTCGAACAGCCACTATCCAAGTACCATTTAATATTTTTCTTAATAGTGACTAGTAAACATAAAAAGAACTCAAGCTTTCTTTGGTACCCATATTTTCCTGGGTCTAGGGGAGTTGATATTAAAAATAGTCTTTGCCTAATCCCTTTTAACAGGTCTCCAAACTTTAGGACATTCTTCCTCAAAATGTTTTCAGCTATTACACTTCGAACATTTGAGAGACTTCAGCTAACAGGTTTTACAAAAACTTTTTGAAAATAATTTTTGTAAAATGTTTTTGTAGGTCTTTATTTGATTATTTTCTTTACTTTGGGAAAATCAATTAAATGAATAGTTTCTGGTGTCATACCCTATGGCACCCCTCGACACGGCCCCCGATCCGCTAGGGTCACCATAGCCTACTCACCTATCACCTGTCCTAATAACATTCCACTCTGATACCCTTTCACTTGCAGTAAGTCCATAAAACTTGGGGGTCTACATTTTTTTTTTTTATCGGTCCCAGCATAGTTCATGTAAAGGAAGCATAATCAAAATTCCCTAATCCATCTCCAACGACAATAATACAATACACACCAACTATTCACCATATAAAACGATAAAGCCGAGTCACTTTTATTTACATAAACGTGATGGACGTCTTGGGTCGGTACAACAAAAAGGCCAAGGCTTTTAACTATGCTCGGCTAACTCAAAAGAACACGACCCTACGTTTGACATATACACCCATCCATCATCTAGTGTCGGCTAACCAAAAAGTATCGTCCTCCACCAGCCGTACGCTCGATCACACCCAACCTGGTGCATTAGTCGGAGGCGGCGGCAACATCCCTAGCATCACTCCATCACGCCGGACATGAACAGACAAAAACTCCTGGATAATAGGGCCATCACCAAGACACGGACTCGGACAAACACCAGACCAGGTACACTAACACAGGAATGCTCTGGGCACTCCACCTCAACATCAGATGGCAATCCATAATAAGTACCATGCACGACTGGTGGCAAAGGCATCTTTCAATCTAAAATGTTAATTCCCAAAGGGGTGAGTACAACCACTCAGCAGTAAAGATCCGCCAAACTACACAACGCAACAAGCAAGACAATCAAGATATCACGAGTAAAGCAAATATCATTTATGCTATCAAGCATACATCACCATGCAGTCGTGCATATACTACCATGCAGTCATGCATATCTTGCCATGCCATCGTGCATATATCACCATGCAGTCATGCATATCTCACCATGCCATCGTGCATATATCACCATGATTCATATCATCCATGCTATCAAGCATACATCACCATGAGATCCATTCAAGCCTTCATGATCGCATTTTCAATCTCAAATAGCATCAATTTACTTTCATAAGCAGATCATGCATCATGCCACATGCATACACCCATGCACATGATTCAATTTCAGTATTTATCTTTCACAAGGATCTCATTATTTTTCTTCCATGGACCAATGTTTGCATCCCACAATTTATCGCTCGCATCCAACCTAGCATCACGGCCTCCAAAGACACACCTCCGCATCCGGGCCTCCGGCACACACCTCCGGCATCACGAGGAATCATCCTTCCGGCACACACCTCCGAGCATCTCGTACCCTAATTGGTATCACGAGGAATCCCCGCGGCACACACCTCTAGGGCTTCCGGCACGCACCTCTAGGCATCTCGTACCCCAACTAGCTTCACAAGGAATCCCCCCAGCACACACCTCTAAGGCTTCCGGTACATACCTCCGAGCATCCCGACACTCCTTGGGCATCCGGCACACACACTCCGAGCATCCGGCACCCACACTCCAGGCATCCCAACACTCTCGGGGTATCGTCAGCTCAAACCTCCGACGATATCATCATTATCATAATTTATATCCACACATGTATCTCAATTTCAACATGGCATTTGATGCAATAATATCGAAGGTCTAAACCAGATCTTGATGTTATGTAACATGCCAAATGGCACCATATATGCAACATAATCAACCACTCAAGACATTATATCACATGGAGCAAATTCATTTATTTTTGTAAATACAGAAATTTTTTGGATAAAAACTGATTGCACTCCTTTGGTCATAATTCTTGAAAATTTAGCAAACAGCCTTAATAAATTCTAAAAAAATTCGACATGTTATATACAAGGTCTAGAGGAAATTATTTCATGAAGAATACCATATCAAAAGAACATCATACAAATCAGTACAGTCCACGTATCACAGTCTTTATAATTTCGGAATATTACCATACACAGTTTCATTCACAAATTCGGTAAAAATCTTAAATCAGCTCCAAAAATTCTGATATTTTTATATGTTATACAAAAAGTCCAGAAGTAAATATTTCATGCAGAACGGGAAATTTAATTCGTGATAAATTTAAAACTATAACAACCATAACCGTCCATAATCCTCGGCCTCAAATACCAGATCTAACCGTTTCGGATAAAGATTGTTTCACCAAACAATGCTCATCCATTTCCTCTAAAATTTTATTATGTTACTCCTTAACATGTCATATTCAACTTTCATACAGAACACGAGATCAAATTGCAACCAGAAAATTTTATAAAATTCACAGAATCACACTAGGTCAGCATTTCGATTTCCAGATCTAACTTCTTCAAAGAAAAATAGTTTCACCAGTCTATACTTGTTCATTTCTTCTGAAATTTTGATATATTACTCTGCAAGAAGTTCTCTACAATTTTCATCAAGAATTTGAAGCCAAATTCCCACTAGAACATTGCATGCAACTCACGAAATCATCAAAGGTCGGACTGTTTTCCCAGAAACAAAATACTAGATTTGAACTTAGCTCCTATAACTTCAAAATTTCTTCACCTCTACCACATCCAAAGTTTTCCATTCACCACACATACATCACAGTAAGCAAAGGGTAGATTAATGGGCTCTACTTGCCTCTAATCCGAGCAAAATACAGCGAATACACGGCGGGGCAAGGCAAACTTGACGGCAGGACTCGGCGCACGCATGGCAGCGACGGACCTCCTTCTTCCTTTTCCCTTCCTCTCTTTCTCTCTTCCTCTCCTTCGCACAAAACTCCTCTCTCTCTCAGTTCAATCTCTCGAGTAATCCCCCCCTCTCTCCTCTCTAATTTTTCCTTTCAATGATTAGCAATCATTATCCTTGCATGCATTGACACTTGGCTTTCTTCATGGGACAAATGGAGAGATATGCAAACCGGTTTCCCCCCTTCCCCCTTGGTCGACGGCAGCCTCCTTTTGGGCTTCATGGGTCAGTCGAATGGTGGGGTTGTGGGCTAGGTTTTTGGGCCGGCTTGGCCTAAGAATTTTGGCCTACTCTCCTTTAAAAATCTAACCTAAATTCCCTAATTATAAAAAAAAAAATACTTAATTGTATTTTTGTTGGCCATAAAATTTGTAACACAAATTAATAAAATCCAACTTATAAAACACATGGCCAAGAATAGAATTTTCCCCATCAAATAATTGTCCAATAGAATGCTTGGCCTTAATTTATTGTGATCCATTGGTCTAAAGGCCATACATAATCCTATGGCACTTCCATCCCCTTTCCATAGGTCTTAATGTATCTAGAGGTCGCCATGAAATTTTTAGGATGCCACAATTCTCCCCTCCTTAGAGAATTTCGTCCTCGAAATTAGACATTTCCTATGTCTCTTGAAACAAGTGAGGGTACCTTTCCCTCATCTCATTTCCACTCTCCCATGTGGCTTCCTCCACATCATGATGTCGCCATAAAATCTTAACCAATGGTATTCTCTTTGTTTGTAGGACTTGTTCTTTCCGATCCAGCACTTGCACAGGCTCTTCAATGTACCTCACTTTCTCATCCACTTTGATGGCTTCATGATCGAGTATGTGACCGGGATCCGGCTGATACTTTCTTAGCATCAATACATGGAATACATCATGCAAATTTCCTAATTTAGGAGGCAGCACCAAACGATAAGCTACATCTCCTATCCTTTCAAGTATCTCAAAAGGTCCAACAAACCTACGGCTTAACTTACCCTTCATTCCAAATTGAGTTATCCCTTTCATAGGGAATACTTTAAGGAACACATGATCTTCTACATCAAACTCTAAAGGTCTCCTACGCTTATCTGCATAGTCCTTCTGCCTCCTCTAGGCTGTTCTAAGTCTTTTCCTTATCATCTCCATAGCCTCAGTAGTAACTTGTACTAATTCAGGTCCTATTAAACTCCTTTCACCTACCTCATTCCAACAAGTAGGAGTCCTGCACCTCCTTTCATATAATGCTTCAAATGGAGTCATGCCTATACTTTTCTGAAAACTATTGTTATAGGCGAACTCTATCAAGTGCAATTTTTCATCCCAACTTCCCTTAAAATCAATAATACATGCTCTCAGCATATCTTCCAAAGTTTGGATCACTCTTTCCGTTTGTCCATCTGTTTGAGGATGAAAAGCAATACTAAATTGAAGCTTTGTCCCAAAGCATCTTGGAGACTCCACCAAAAATTCAAAGTAAACCTAGAGTCTCGATCCGATGTGATCGTTACAGGAATACCATGTAAGCGTATCACTTGGCTTACATATATCTCAGCAAGTCTATTCATCGAATAGTCTACACGGACAGCTAGGAAATGAGCTGATTTAGTCAAATGATCTATTATTACCCAAATAGAGTCGTGACCACTTGATGTCCTTGGCAGTCCTTGCACAAAGTCCATCGTTACATGCTCCCACTTCCACTCTAGTATATCCAATGGTCTCAACAATCCTGCGGGTTTGCGGTGTTCCGCTTTTACTTTCTGGCATGTTAAACATTGAGAAACATGCTTAGCTATATCCTTCTTCATGCCATTCCACCAAAATTGCTGTCATAAATTCCTATACATTTTTGTACTCCCCGGATGAATACTATAATTATTCCTATGTGCTTCCGATAGGATCTCCTTTCTCACTTCTTCATTATCAGGAACACAGAGTCGTCCCTGACATCTTACTACTCCATCTTCAGAAACTTGAAACTCTGGTCTTCTCCTTAAAGACACAGCGTCTCGTATCTTCAAAATCTCCTGGTCAGATTTTGCAGAATCTTTACTTTCTGAATAACTCCGGGCTCAATCCTTAATGCAGTGAGCACACCTGTAAAGTGGTTGATTTCCAACTTAAAATCTGAATCCACAATTGACCTTAACAGATTCCACTCTGTTATTCTTAGACTAGCCACGTTCATGGCCGACTTTTGACTAAGGGCATCTGCCACCTTATTTGCCTTTCCTAGATGGTATCATATCTCACAATCATAATCTTTCAATAACTCCATCCACCTTCTTTGTCTCATGTTCAACTCTTTTTGCGAAAACAAATACTTCAAGCTCTTATGATCTGTATAGATTTCAAACTTCTCTCCATATAGATAATGTCTCCATATTTCCAAGGCAAACACTATAGCTGCCAATTCCAAATCATGAGTTGGGTAATTTAACTCATGAGGTTTCAACTGCCTCGATGCATAGGCTATTACCTTGCCATGCTACATCAAAACACATCCCAATCCTTTGTGAGATGCATTGCCATACACCGTAAATCCTTCAGATCCAGATGGTATAGTTAGAATTGGAGCTGTAGTTAATTTCCTTTTAAGTTCCTGAAAACTTCTTTCACATTCTCCAATCCATTCAAATCTTACATTCTTTTGGGTCAATTTCGTTAAAGGGCCTGCCAGATGTGAAAATCCTTCAATGAACCTCTTATAATAACCAGCTAGTCCTAAGAAACTTCGTATCTCAGTCGGTGTTGTCGGTCTCGGCCAATTCACTACCATCTCAACTTTTGCAAGGTCCATTGCAATTCCATTTCCCGACACCACGTGCCCTAAAAATATTATCTGATCTAGCCAGAATTCACACTTACTGAATTTGGTAAATGACTTATGATCTCTTAGCACTTGCAACGCTATCCTTAGGTGTTGCTCATGCTCTTTAGGTCCTTTAGAATATATTAGGATTTCATCAATGAAGACAATTACAAACTGATCTAGATAAGGCTTAAATATTCTATTCATTAAGTCCATGAATGCCGCTGGTGCATTCATTAACCGAAGAGGCATAACTAGGAACTCGTAATGTCCATAACGAGTCATAAATGCAGTCTTAGGAATGTCGTTTTTCTTTATCCTTAATTGATGGTATCCTGACCTTAAGTCAATTTTAGAAAAGACTGAACTTCCTTGCAACTGATCAAATAAATCATCAATTCTAGGCAAATGATACTTATTCTTTATAGTCACTTGGTTCAGCTGTCTATAATCAATGCATAGACGCATCGACCTATCTTTCTTTTTCACAAATAGAACTGGTGCACCCAAAGGTGAAGCACTTGGCCTAATAAATTCCTTATCAAGCAACTCTTATAGTTGCACCTTCAACTCCTTTTACTCGACTAAGGCCATCCTATATGGGGCTTTCGATATCGGTCCTATTCCAGGCATTAGTTCAATTTCAAACTCAATCTCTTGCTTTGGTGGTAATCTAGGCAACTCCTTAGGAAACACATCCTGAAATTCCTTGGCATCCTTCGATTTCTGCCTCTTTCTTAGTAAGATCTCTTACCATTGTTATGTATCCTTGGCATCCTTCGTCAAGTAGTTCACAAGCTTCTACTATTGAGATAATGGCTATAGAGGGGTTTGTCTGTCCTCCAAAAGATTCAAAACTAAACTGATTAGGTAACATGAACTGGATCACTTTCCTATAGCAATCCACCTTAGCCCTATGCTTATGGAGCTAGTCCATTCCTATGATAACATCAAAATCATACATAGCCATCACAACTAGATCTATTTCCATATCTCGTCCTTCTATATTTATCTTACATTTTGCACACATCATCGTAGATAACACCATATTCTTTAAAGGTGTGGAAACACAAAGAGGCGTCTCAAGATGCGTAGCTTCAATTTCACTCAATTGCCTATATCTTTTAGATATAAATCAATGCGTAGCACTCGTGTTAAATAATGCATATTCCTTCTTGCCATTTATGAAAATCATACCTGATATGACATTTTTGGAAGCTTCCACTTTCTCGGGGGTGACCGCATATACCCTTCCTTGTATTGGTGGCCTATGAGGATTCCTTGGTAGGTTTGGTCGAATAGCACTTTGTTGTGCCTGTCGCATCGAGTTGACACTTAACTTCGACCTCTCCTGTGGACAGTCTTTCTTGAGGTGATCTACTCGTCCACAACCATAGCATCTCAGCCGTCCATTGCAAGGTCTTTAGCTATATTGCCCATCACACCTTCGACAAACATCATGCTGATAGTGTGCTTTCCCTATATTTAGGCCATCTCTAGCTCTTCCAAAATTTCCAAAATTACTCTTTTTCTTAGCATCCCAAGTCTAACCTTGACTAGGATAGGGTCTCTTACCCCTTCTGATATCACTAAAGCTCAATTGCCTCTTAGACTCTTATCGCTCTCTCACCAGCTCTTGCTCCACTAACTGTGCCCTTTCATAAATCTCATTATAATCCCTTATATTCAAAGGCACCAGTTGTTTCCTGATATCAATCCTCAACCCTTTCAAGAATCTCTTAGCTTTTTCCTCACGATCCTCAATCAATCTGGGAGCATACCTAGACAATTCAAAAAATTTTGCCTCATATTGATCCACTGTCAGCTCCCTTTGTTCCAACTGAACAAATTCAGTGATCTTCTTATCCTTAGCACAATCAAAGAAATGCTTCCTATTAAAAGCTCTAACAAACTCATCCCAGCTTATATCAGTACTTGGTGGAAAGATCGTATTCCTCGAAGCTCTCTACCAAAACTTTGCATTTCCCTCCAGCTGGTACTTTGCCAAAACTATCTTTTCAGCATCACTGCAGTCCAACAACCGGAAAATTCGGTCCATTCCATCAATCCAATGTTCTGTCTCTTCAAAACTTCCCATTCGACTAAACTTAGTTGGCTTTAGCTTTAGAAATTGTTCCACCAGTCGTTGAGGGTGGCGTTCCACTTCGGGTTATTGCCGTGCTTGCCTTTCCATCAAATTTCCAATATTGGCCAATGCCTACAGGATATCTTCCATTCGGGGTTCAGCCCTTACAGATGTGAACTTCCAGCTTATACCATGACTTTTCTGTAGTTTCCAAGCATTTGCCTCAGGAATAATCTATAACTAAGTGTCTCCATTTAAAAGCAACTACAACTATATAACTAACATATACATGTTACTGGCTCCTAAAGACAACTCATAATAAACTACTAGGGATCTATGAGTGAATACCCATCACCCGTTATTTAAAGTTAACCAATTATTTCAATTAATATCCTTTGGTGTGCATTGTCATTATACTTCTCAACTTCCAGATGAGGCTCCTTAGCACTCCACCTATAACCATGGCTCTAATACCAAAAAGGGGGGATGTGGCACCCCTCGACATTGCCCCCGATCCGCTAGGGTTGCCACAACCTACTCACCTATCACTTGTCCTAATAACAATCCACTCTGATACCATTTCAATTGCAGCGGGTCCATAAAACCTGGGGGTCTAAACTTTTTTTTTTTATCGGTCCTAGCGCAGTTCATGTAACAGAAGCATAATCAAAATTCCCTAATCCATCTCCAATGACAATAATGCGATGCACACCAACTATTCACCATATAAAACGATAAAGCCGAGTCACTTTTATTTACATAAATGTGATGGATGTCTCGAGTCTGTATAGCAAAAAGGCTAAGGCTTTTAACTATGCTCGGTTAACTTAAAAGAACACGACCCTACATTTGACATATACACCCATCCATCATCTAGTGTCAGCTAACCAAAAAGTATCATCCTCCACTAGCCATACGCTCGATCACACCTAACCTGGTGCGTCAGTCGGAGGCTGTGGTAGCATCCCTAGCATCACTCCATCACGCCGGACATGAATAGACAAAAACTCTTGGATAACAGGGCCATTAGCAAGACGCACATCGTACATCACCAAGACACGGACTCGGACAAACACCAGACCAGGTACACTAACACATGAATGCTTCGTGCTCTCCACCTCAACATTAGATGGCAATCCATAATAAGTACCACGCGCGATTGGTGGCAAAGGCATCTTTCAATTTGAAATGTCAATCCCCAAAGGGGTGAGTATAACTACTCAGCAGTAAACATCCACCAAACTACACAATGCAACAAGCAAGACAATCAATATATCCTGAGTCAAGCATACATCACCATGCAGTCGTGCATATATTACCATGCAGTCATGCATATCTTGCCATGCCATCGTGCATATACCACCATGCAATCATGCATATCTCACCATGCCATCGTGCATATATCACAATGATTCGTATCATCCAAGCCCTCAAGCATACATCACCATGAGATCCTTTCAAGCCTTCATGATCACATTTTCAATCTCAAATAGCATCAATTTGCTTTCACAAGAAGATCATGCATCATGCCACATGCATACACGCATGCACGTGATTCAATTTCAATATTTATCTTTCACAAGGATCTCATTTTTTTCTTCGGGGACCAATGTTTGCATTCCACAATTTATCGCTTGCATCCAACTTGGCATCGCGAGGGCCTTCGGCACACACCTTCGGGCATCTTGTAGCCCAATTGGCATCACGAGGAATCCCCCCGGCACACCTCCAGGGCTTCCGGTACACACCTCCGGGCATCCTGACACTCCTAGAGCATCCGACACACACACTCCAGGCATCTGGCACCCACACTTCGGGCATCCCGACACTCCCGGGGCATTGTCGGCTCGCACCTCTGACGGTATCATCATTATCATAATTTATATTTACACATGTATCTCAATTTCAACATGGCATTTGATGCAATAATATCGAAGGTCTAAAGCAGCTCTTGATGTTATGTAACGTGCCAAATATCACCACATAAGCAGCATAATCAACCACTCAAGACATTATATTACATGGAGCAAATTCATATATTTTTTTAAAATACAAAATTTTTTCGGATAAGAACAGATTGCACTCCTTTAGTCATAATTATTGAAAAATTAGCAAACAACCTTTATAAATTCTAAAAAAATTCGACATGTTATATAAAATATCTAGATGAAATTATTTCATGAAGAATACCATATCAAAAGAACATCATACAAATCACTACAGTCCACGCATCACAGTCTTTATAATTTCGGAATATTGCCATACACAGTTTCATTCACAAATTCAGTAAAAATACTAAATCAGCTCTAAAATTCTGAGATTTTTATATGTTATATAAAAAGACTAGAAGTAAATATTTCATTCAGAAATAAAAATCTAATTCATGATAAATTAAAAACTATAACAACCATAACCGTCCATAATCCTTGGCCTCGAATTCCAGATCTAACCGTTTTGGATAAAGATTGTTTCACCAACCAATACTCATATATTTCCTCTAAAATTTTAGTATGTTACTCCTTAACATGTCATATTCAACTTTCATTCAGAACACGAGATCAAATTGCAACCAGAAAATTTTATAAAATTCACAGAATCACACTAGGTCAGCATTTCGATTTCCAGATCTAACTTCTTCAAAGAAAAATAGTTTCACTGGTCTATACTTGTTAATTTATTCTGAAATTTTTATATTTTACTCTCCAAGAAGTCCTCTACAACTTTCATCAAGAAGTTGAAGCCAAATTGCGACTATAACATTGCATGCAACTCATGAAATCATCAAAGGCCGGACTGTTTTTCCAGAAACAGACTACTAAATTTGAACTTAGCTCCTATAACTTCAAAATTTCTTCACCTCTACCACGTCCGAAGTTTTCCATTCACCACACACACATCACAGTAAGCAAAGGGTAGATTAATGGACTCTACTTGCCTCTAATCCAAGCAAAACATAGCAAATACACGGTGGGGCAAGGCAGACTTGACGACGGGACTCGGCGCACGCATGGCAGAGACGGACCTCATTGTTCCTATTCCCTTCCTCTCTTTCTCTCTTCCTCTCCTTTGCATGACACTCCTCTCTCTCTCGGTTCAATCCCTCGAGTAATGCCCCCCTCTCTCCTCTCTAATTTCTTCCTTTCATTGATTAGCAATCATTAGCCTTGCATGCATCGACACTTGGCTTTCTTCATGGGACAAATGGAGAGACATGCAAACCGGTTTCCCCCCTTCCCCCTTGGTCGACGGTAGCCCCCTTTTGGGCTTCATGGGCCAGTTGAATGGTGGGGTTGTGGGCTGGGTTTTTGGACCGGCTTGGCCTAAGAATTTTGGCCCACTCTCCTTTAAAAATCTAACCTAAATTCCTCTCTTATAAAAAAAAATACTTAATTGTATTTTTGTAGGCCATAAAATTTCATAACACAAATTAATAAAATCCTTCTTTAAAACACATGGCGAAAAATAGAATTTTCCCCATAAAATAATTGTCCAATAGAATGCTTGGCCTTAATTTATTGTGATCCATTGGTCTAAAGGCCATACATAATCCTATGGCACTTCCATCCCCTTGCCATTGGTCTTAATGTATCTGGAGGTTGCCATGAAATTTTTAGGATGCCACATACCCAAACCAAATTTGTTAAAATAAGGTCTTTGTACAGAAAGAATCTTTTCTAACTTCTCAAATCTTTTGGAAAACCTTTTTGTTATATTTGAAATGTCTTCTTTCAAAAAAGCATTTTCCTTTGAAAGTGAATTTGTATTTTCTTTTAAAACAATATAACTTTTATCAAGATTTTCAAACTTTTCTTTCCAAGAATTCTCCTGTTGCTTTAGTTTAGAATTTTGCCTCTTCAGCTTGAAAATCCTTTTAAGAGATGTTTTGAGACTAAGGCAGAGTTCATCTATATACTTCGAGACTTTAATTGGAGTTTTTAAATTGCTAATCTTGACTTCCTCATATGAGTTTGAATCTACTTCAGAGTCTGAGTCTGATTCTGAATTTTTCATTAGACATATGTTGGAATATTCATTATCACTTTCGTGGCATTTAGTATTGTTCCACGTCTCTGCTTTAAGAGCATTTTTGTACTTATCTATTTTTCCTTTCTTTTTCTTCAACAAAGGACAATTGGGTCTTACGTGCCCCTTTTTCTTGCATTCGAAGCATATCACATCTTTGTTGGTTTCATTGTCATTAGTTGAATGCTTATGGAATTCTTGAGTGTTCTGCTTCTTCTAGTTGAATCTTCTTCCCTTCCCGTTCAACTTTCTAAACTTTATTATCATGAATGCCGGCTCTTTATCGTCCAAGTCATCTTCTAAGTCTGTATCATCAGAATCATCATTAGATTTTAAAGCAATTGACTTCTTACCTTTAGGATCTTCTTCTTTGTTGATTTGTTCCACTTCATATGATTCAAGTGTGCCAACTAGTTCGTCTACTGAAAGAGGCGTGATCCTCTGGGTTTTTCTTATTGAAGTCTTCACATGATTCCAATCTTTGGAGAGTCCACGCAGCAATTTATTTACATTCATTGGTCCTGAGATTGGCTATCCTTAATATGCTAAATCGTTTACAATTTTTGTGAAATGACTAAACATGTTAGTGATGAATTCTCCTGGTTTCATCTTGAAGGCTTCATACTGTCTGAGTAGGATATTGATTTTTGTTTCTTTGACTCAATTAGTTCCTTCATAGGTAACATGTGACCTGTCCCAGACTTTTTTTGCCGTTTCACAAGATGAAATTCTGTTTGTGTCATTTCGCCAGCATCTGCAAACTTAGTAGGAGATAAAGCACATTATAAGGAATAGATGGCGTTAGCATCAAGAGTTTGTCTCTTGGTTATTTCTGCTTGTATCATTTCGCCAGCATCTACAACTTCCTTTCCTATTTCTAAGGTTGATGTAGCTTTGGGAATGATGCATTTTTATACCACATCCCATTCCAATGGATCTTTCGATCTTAGGAATGCTTTCATCTTGTTTTCCCACACATTGTACTCTTTCCCATCAAAGTATGAAGGTCTAGTGTTGCTTTGGCCTTCAACCAAACTTGGAGCTAAAATACTAGCCATAGATCTTTAGCTTAAGAAGTAAGAATACTTCAATAAATAAGCACATAGGCTCTGATACCAATTGAAAGGGCTAGTATCAATACCTAGATGGGGGTTGAATAGGTGTAAATAAAATTTAACAAGACTTAATAAAAGTAATTTGTCTATAGAAGATAACAGACTATAATCATATTTCAGTTTTGAGCAATTAAGTAAAGCTACGAATAAAAGTAAGGAGTTCAAGGAAGAAAATAAGAATACAAGGTTTATAGTGGTTCAGTTTAAATCAAGCTTATGTCCACCCTCCTGCGCTAACAGCCTATTAACTGGATTCCACTATGAATCAACAGAGATTTTACAGCAGTGTGTTCTCGACTTCATAGTAGAAAGACTCTACTGGTCTCTCACTAAGTCTCACAAGGGTTTCTCTCTTTTGTTTACGACTTGAACTTAGTGAATGAAATAGCAAGGAACTAGAAAGATTTGGACTTTGAAATTTTTCTACCACACACACTATCAAACAACTAGCGAGTCCTTCTTATATACTCCTTCATGCCTTCACGACTGTTGTCACTTTCCAAAGGAGTTCTTCCAATCTACCCGTTGGATATAATCAATCAAGGATATCTCGAGTCCTTAGATGATTATGATGAAAGCTCGTCAATCCTATTTGCCCATACAATCAGGATCATTGGTTTCCATAAGTAGAACCTTCAAAGTTTTCTTGCCTCTCAAATGATCTTCATAAATGAATAAATTCCAATAATCAATCAACTAGATGCTATATCTAGCAATAAGGTCTTCCAAAAACTATACGAACCGAACTCTTGAAGAAAATCCAGCATATGGATAAGTCTTCATTCTTTAGTCTAGAAACCGTCAGTGAGGGCAGACTTTGAAATTAAGGTCTAGCGGCCTTCATAATTTGACACTATAGTCTGGAAGTCTTCAGACTAGACTTTCTCAAAATGTTTTGTAAACTTGAAACTAGTATAGGAGTTTTCACCAACATTTTTGGCTAAAGTCGACAGTGTGCCCACACACGATTATTTTTATCAGGAAGGCTAAGTCGAAAGTGTGCCCACACACGATTAGGGTATAGGGTATAGGGTATAGGGTTTAGGGTTTAGGCCTAGGGCCTTTAGGCCTAGGCCCAGGGCCTAGGCCTTTTAGGCCTAGGCCTTAGGCCTTTAGGCCTTAGGCCTTTTAGGCCTTAGGCCTTAGGCCTTTTAGGCCTTAGGCCTTTAGGCACAGGGCCTAGGCACAGGGCACAGGGCCTAGGCACAGGGCCCAGTGCAGGGTGCAGGGCCTAGGCACAGGGGCCTCAGGGCCTCCTGGGGCCAGGCCTGGGCCCAGGCCTAGGCCCAGGCCTTGGGCCCAGGGCCTTGGGCCCAGGCCCTGGGGCCTGGCCCTTAGGCCTTGGGCCCAGGCCTAGGCCCAGGCCCAGGCCTAGGCCTAGGCCTAGGCCTAGGGCCTGGCCTGGCCTAGGCCTAGGCCCAGGCCCAGGCCTTAGGGCCCAGGCCCAGGCCTAGGCCCAGGCCCAGGCCTAGGCCTAGGGCCTAGGCCTGGCCCCTAGGCCCAGGCCTAGGCCCAGGCCCAGGCCCAGGCCCAGGCCCAGGCCCAGGCCCAGGCCCAGGCCCAGGCCCAGGCCCAGGCCCAGGGCCCAGGCCCAGGCCCAGGCCCAGGCCCAGGCCCAGGCCCAGGCCCAGGCCCAGGCCCAGGCCCAGGCCCAGGGGCCCAGGCCCAGGCCCAGGCCCAGGCCTTAGGCCCCTAGGCCCAGGCCCAGGGCCCAGGGCCCAGGCCCAGGCCCAGGCCCAGGCCCAGGCCCAGGCCCAGGCCCAGGCCCAGGCCCAGGGCCCAGGGCCCAGGCCCAGGCCCAGGCCTTTAGGCCCAGGCCCAGGCCCAGGCCCAGGCCCAGGCCCAGGCCCAGGCCCAGGCCCAGGCCCAGGCCCAGGCCCAGGCCCAGGCCCAGGGCCTAGGCCTAGGCTAGGCCTAGGCCCAGGCCCAGGCCCAGGCCCAGGCCCAGGCCCAGGCCCAGGCCCAGGCCCAGGCCCAGGCCTAGGCCCAGGCCTAGGCCCAGGCCCAGGCCCAGGCCCAGGCCCAGGCCCAGGCCCAGGCCCAGGCCCAGGCCCAGGCCCAGGCCCAGGCCCAGGCCCAGGCCTAGGCCCAGGCCCAGGCCCAGGCCTAGGCCCAGGGCCCAGGCCCAGGCCCAGGCCCAGGCCCAGGCCCAGGCCCAGGCCCAGGCCCAGGCCCAGGCCCAGGCCCAGGGCCCAGGCCCAGGCCCAGGCCCAGGCCCAGGCCCAGGCCCAGGCCCAGGCCCAGGCCCAGGCCCAGGCCCAGGCCCAGGCCCAGGCCCAGGCCCAGGCCCAGGCCCAGGCCCAGGCCCAGGGCCCAGGCCCAGGCCCAGGCCCAGGCCCAGGCCCAGGCCTAGGCCCAGGCCCAGGCCCAGGCCCAGGCCCAGGCCCAGGCCCAGGCCCAGGCCCAGGCCCAGGGCCCAGGCCCAGGCCCAGGCCCAGGGCCAGGCCCAGGCCCAGGGCCCAGGCCCAGGCCCAGGCCCAGGCCCAGGCCCAGGGCCCAGGCCTTAGGCCCAGGCCCAGGCCTAGGCCTAGGCCTAGGCCCAGGCCCAGGGCCCAGGCCCAGGCCCAGGCCCAGGCCCAGGGCCCAGGCCCAGGCCCAGGCCCAGGCCCAGGCCCAGGCCCAGGCCCAGGCCCAGGCCCAGGCCCAGGGCCCAGGCCCAGGCCCAGGGCCCAGGCCCAGGCCCAGGCCCAGGCCCAGGCCCAGGCCCAGGCCCAGGCCCAGGCCCAGGCCCAGGCCCAGGCCCAGGCCCAGGCCCAGGCCCAGGCCCAGGCCCAGGCCCAGGCCCAGGGCCCAGGCCCAGGCCCAGGCCCAGGCCCAGGCCCAGGCCCAGGCCCAGGCCCAGGCCCAGGGCCCAGGCCCAGGCCCAGGCCCAGGCCCAGGCCCAGGCCTAGGCCCAGGCCCAGGGCCCAGGCCCAGGCCCAGGCCCAGGCCCAGGCCCAGGCCCAGGCCCAGGGCCCAGGCCCAGGCCCAGGCCCAGGCCCAGGCCCAGGCCCAGGCCCAGGCCCAGGCCCAGGCCCAGGCCCAGGCCCAGGCCCAGGCCCAGGCCCAGGCCCAGGGCCCAGGCCCAGGGCCCAGGCCCAGGCCCAGGCCCAGGCCCAGGCCCAGGGCCCAGGCCCAGGCCCAGGCCTAGGCCCAGGCCCAGGCCCAGGCCCAGGGCCCAGGCCCAGGCCCAGGCCCAGGCCCAGGCCCAGGCCCAGGGCCCAGGCCCAGGCCCAGGCCCAGGCCCAGGCCCAGGCCCAGGCCCAGGCCCAGGCCCAGGCCCAGGCCTAGGCCCAGGCCCAGGCCCAGGCCCAGGCCCAGGCCCAGGCCCAGGCCCAGGCCTAGGCCTAGGCCCAGGCCCAGGCCCAGGCCCAGGCCTAGGCCCAGGCCCAGGCCCAGGGCCCAGGCCCAGGCCCAGGCCCAGGCCCAGGCCCAGGCCCAGGCCCAGGCCCAGGGCCCAGGCCCAGGCCCAGGCCCAGGCCCAGGCCCAGGCCCAGGCCCAGGCCCAGGCCCAGGCCCAGGCCCAGGCCCAGGCCCAGGGCCTAGGCCCAGGCCCAGGCCCAGGCCCAGGCCCAGGCCCAGGCCCAGGCCCAGGCCCAGGCCCAGGCCCAGGCCCAGGCCCAGGCCCAGGCCCAGGCCCAGGCCCAGGCCCAGGCCCAGGCCCAGGCCCAGGCCCAGGCCTAGGCCCAGGCCCAGGCCCAGGCCCAGGCCCAGGCCCAGGCCCAGGCCCAGGCCCAGGCCCAGGCCCAGGCCCAGGCCCAGGCCCAGGCCCAGGCCCAGGCCCAGGCCCAGGCCCAGGGCCCAGGCCCAGGCCCAGGCCCAGGCCCAGGCCCAGGCCCAGGCCCAGGCCCAGGCCCAGGCCCAGGCCTGCCCAGGCCCAGGCCCCCAGGCCCAGGCCCAGGCCCAGGCCCAGGGCCCAGGCCTAGGCCCAGGCCCCAGGCCCAGGCCCAGGCCCAGGCCCAGGCCCAGGCCCAGGCCCAGGCCAGGCCCAGGCCCAGGCCCAGGCCCAGGCCCAGGCCCAGGCCCAGGCCTAGGCCCAGGCCCAGGCCCAGGCCCAGGCCTAGGCCCAGGCCCAGGCCCAGGCCCAGGCCCAGGCCCAGGCCCAGGCCCAGGCCCAGGCCCAGGCCCAGGCCCAGGCCCAGGCCCAGGCCCAGGCCCAGGCCCAGGCCCAGGCCCAGGCCCAGGCCCAGGCCCAGGCCCAGGCCCAGGCCCAGGCCCAGGCCTAGGCCTAGGCCCAGGCCCAGGCCCAGGCCCAGGCCCAGGCCCAGGCCCAGGGCCCAGGCCCAGGCCCAGGCCCAGGCCCAGGCCCAGGCCCAGGCCCAGGCCCAGGCCCAGGCCCAGGCCCAGGCCCAGGCCCAGGCCCAGGCCCAGGCCCAGGCCCAGGCCCAGGCCCAGGCCCAGGCCCAGGCCCAGGCCCAGGCCCAGGCCCAGGCCCAGGCCCAGGCCCAGGCCCAGGCCCAGGCCCAGGCCCAGGCCCAGGCCCAGGCCCAGGCCCAGGCCCAGGCCCAGGCCCAGGCCCAGGCCCAGGCCCAGGCCCAGGCCCAGGCCCAGGCCCAGGCCCAGGCCCAGGCCCAGGCCCAGGGCCCAGGCCCAGGCCCAGGCCCAGGCCCAGGCCCAGGCCCAGGCCCAGGCCCAGGCCCAGGCCCAGGCCCAGGCCCAGGCCCAGGCCCAGGCCCAGGCCCAGGCCCAGGCCTAGGCCCAGGCCTAGGCCCAGGCCCAGGCCCAGGCCCAGGCCCAGGCCCAGGCCCAGGCCCAGGCCCAGGCCAGGCCCAGGCCCAGGCCCAGGCCCAGGCCCAGGCCCAGGCCCAGGGCCCAGGCCCAGGCCCAGGCCCAGGCCCAGGCCCAGGCCCAGGCCCAGGCCCAGGCCCAGGCCCAGGGCCCAGGGCCCAGGCCCAGGGCCCAGGCCCAGGCCTAGGCCCAGGCCCAGGCCCAGGCCCAGGCCCAGGCCCAGGCCCAGGCCCAGGCCCAGGCCCAGGCCCAGGCCCAGGCCCAGGCCCAGGCCCAGGGCCCAGGCCCAGGCCCAGGCCCAGGCCCAGGCCCAGGCCCAGGCCCAGGCCCAGGCCCAGGCCCAGGCCTAGGCCCAGGCCCAGGCCTAGGCCCAGGCCCAGGCCCAGGCCTAGGCCCAGGCCCAGGCCCAGGCCCAGGCCCAGGCCCAGGCCCAGGCCCAGGCCCAGGCCCAGGCCCAGGCCCAGGCCCAGGCCCAGGCCCAGGCCCAGGCCCAGGCCCAGGCCCAGGCCCAGGCCCAGGCCCAGGCCCAGGCCCAGGCCCAGGCCCAGGCCCAGGCCCAGGCCCAGGCCTAGGCCCAGGCCCAGGCCCAGGCCCAGGCCCAGGCCCAGGCCTAGGCCCAGGCCCAGGCCTAGGCCTAGGCCTAGGCCTAGGCCCAGGCCCAGGCCCAGGCCCAGGCCCAGGCCCAGGCCCAGGCCCAGGCCCAGGCCCAGGCCCAGGCCCAGGCCCAGGCCCAGGCCCAGGCCCAGGCCCAGGCCCAGGCCTAGGCCCAGGCCTAGGCCTAGGCCCAGGGCCCAGGCCCAGGCCCAGGCCCAGGCCTAGGCCCAGGCCCAGGCCTAGGCCCAGGCCCAGGCCCAGGCCCAGGCCCAGGCCTAGGCCCCTAGGCCCAGGCCCAGGCCCAGGCCCAGGCCCAGGCCCAGGCCCAGGCCCAGGCCCAGGCCCAGGCCCAGGCCCAGGCCCAGGCCCAGGCCCAGGCCCAGGCCCAGGCCCAGGCCCAGGCCCAGGCCCAGGCCCAGGCCCAGGCCCAGGCCCAGGCCCAGGCCCAGGGCCCAGGCCCAGGCCCAGGCCCAGGCCCAGGCCCAGGCCCAGGCCCAGGCCCAGGCCCAGGGCCCAGGCCCAGGCCCAGGCCCAGGCCCAGGGCCCAGGCCCAGGCCCAGGCCCAGGCCCAGGCCCAGGCCCAGGCCCAGGCCCAGGGCCCAGGCCCAGGCCCAGGCCCAGGCCCAGGCCCAGGCCCAGGCCCAGGCCCAGGCCCAGGCCCAGGCCCAGGCCCAGGCCCAGGCCCAGGGCCCAGGGCCCAGGCCCAGGCCCAGGCCCAGGCCCAGGCCCAGGCCCAGGCCCAGGCCTAGGCCCAGGCCCAGGCCCAGGCCCAGGCCTAGGCCCAGGCCCAGGCCCAGGCCCAGGCCCAGGGCCCAGGCCCAGGCCTAGGCCCAGGCCCAGGCCCAGGCCCAGGCCCAGGCCCAGGCCCAGGCCCAGGCCCAGGCCCAGGCCCAGGCCCAGGCCCAGGCCCAGGCCTAGGCCTAGGCCCAGGCCCAGGCCCAGGCCCAGGCCCAGGCCTAGGCCCAGGCCCAGGCCCAGGCCCAGGCCCAGGCCTAGGCCTAGGCCTAGGCCCAGGCCCAGGCCCAGGCCCAGGGCCCAGGCCCAGGCCCAGGCCCAGGCCCAGGGCCCAGGCCCAGGCCCAGGCCCAGGCCCAGGCCCAGGCCCAGGCCCAGGCCCAGGCCCAGGCCCAGGCCCAGGCCTAGGCCCAGGCCCAGGCCCAGGCCCAGGCCCAGGCCCAGGCCCAGGCCCAGGCCCAGGCCCAGGCCCAGGCCCAGGCCCAGGCCCAGGCCCAGGCCCAGGCCCAGGCCCAGGCCCAGGCCCAGGCCCAGGCCTAGGCCCAGGCCCAGGGCCCAGGCCCAGGCCCAGGCCCAGGCCCAGGCCCAGGCCCAGGCCTAGGCCCAGGCCCAGGCCCAGGCCCAGGCCCAGGCCCAGGCCCAGGCCCAGGCCTAGGCCCAGGCCCAGGCCCAGGCCCAGGGCCCAGGCCCAGGCCCAGGCCCAGGCCCAGGCCCAGGCCCAGGCCCAGGCCCAGGCCCAGGCCCAGGCCCAGGCCCAGGGCCCAGGCCTAGGCCTAGGCCTAGGCCCAGGCCCAGGCCCAGGCCCAGGCCCAGGCCCAGGCCCAGGCCCAGGCCTAGGCCCAGGCCCAGGCCTAGGCCCAGGCCCAGGCCCAGGCCCAGGCCCAGGCCCAGGCCCAGGCCCAGGCCCAGGCCCAGGCCCAGGCCCAGGCCCAGGCCCAGGCCCAGGCCCAGGCCCAGGCCCAGGCCCAGGCCTAGGCCCAGGCCCAGGCCCAGGCCCAGGCCCAGGCCTAGGCCCAGGCCTAGGCCCAGGCCCAGGCCCAGGCCCAGGCCCAGGCCCAGGCCCAGGCCCAGGCCCAGGCCCAGGCCCAGGCCCAGGCCCAGGCCCAGGGCCCAGGCCCAGGCCCCCAGGCCCAGGCCCAGGCCCAGGCCCAGGCCCAGGCCCAGGCCCAGGCCCAGGCCCAGGCCCAGGCCCAGGCCCAGGCCCAGGCCCAGGCCCAGGCCCAGGCCCAGGCCCAGGCCCAGGCCCAGGCCTAGGCCCAGGCCTAGGCCTAGGCCTAGGCCTAGGCCTAGGCCCAGGCCTAGGCCCAGGCCCAGGCCCAGGCCCAGGCCCAGGCCCAGGCCCAGGGCCCAGGCCCAGGCCCAGGCCCAGGCCCAGGCCCAGGCCCAGGCCCAGGCCCAGGCCCAGGCCCAGGCCCAGGCCCAGGCCCAGGCCCAGGCCCAGGCCCAGGCCCAGGGGCCCAGGGCCCAGGCCCAGGCCCAGGCCCAGGCCCAGGCCCAGGCCCAGGCCCAGGCCCAGGCCCAGGCCCAGGCCCAGGCCCAGGCCCAGGCCCAGGGCCCAGGCCCAGGCCCAGGCCCAGGCCCAGGCCCAGGCCCAGGCCCAGGCCCAGGCCCAGGCCCAGGCCCAGGCCCAGGCCCAGGCCCAGGCCCAGGCCCAGGCCCAGGCCCAGGCCCAGGCCTAGGCCCAGGCCCAGGCCCAGGCCCAGGCCCAGGCCCAGGCCCAGGCCTAGGCCCAGGCCCAGGCCCAGGCCCAGGCCCAGGCCCAGGCCCAGGCCCAGGCCCAGGCCCAGGCCTAGGCCCAGGCCCAGGCCCAGGCCCAGGCCCAGGCCCAGGGCCCAGGCCCAGGCCTAGGCCCAGGCCCAGGGCCCAGGCCCAGGCCCAGGCCCAGGCCCAGGCCCAGGCCCAGGCCCAGGCCCAGGCCCAGGCCCAGGCCCAGGCCCAGGCCCAGGCCCAGGCCCAGGCCCAGGCCCAGGCCCAGGCCCAGGCCCAGGCCCAGGCCCAGGCCCAGGCCCAGGCCCAGGCCCAGGGCCCAGGCCCAGGCCCAGGCCCAGGGCCCAGGCCCAGGCCCAGGCCCAGGCCCAGGCCCAGGGCCCAGGCCCAGGCCCAGGCCCAGGCCCAGGCCCAGGCCCAGGCCCAGGCCCAGGCCCAGGCCCAGGCCCAGGCCCAGGCCTAGGCCCAGGCCCAGGCCCAGGCCCAGGCCCAGGCCCAGGCCCAGGCCCAGGCCCAGGCCCAGGGCCCAGGCCCAGGCCCAGGCCTAGGCCCAGGGCCCAGGCCCAGGCCCAGGCCCAGGCCCAGGGCCCAGGGCCCAGGCCCAGGCCCAGGGCCCAGGCCCAGGCCTAGGCCCAGGCCCAGGCCCAGGCCCAGGCCCAGGCCCAGGGCCCAGGCCCAGGCCCAGGCCCAGGCCCAGGCCCAGGCCTAGGCCCAGGGCCCAGGCCCAGGCCCAGGGCCTAGGCCTAGGCCTAGGGCCCAGGCCCAGGCCCAGGCCCAGGCCCAGGCCCAGGCCCAGGCCCAGGCCCAGGCCCAGGCCCAGGCCCAGGCCCAGGCCCAGGCCCAGGCCCAGGCCCAGGCCCAGGCCCAGGCCCAGGCCCAGGCCCAGGCCCAGGCCCAGGCCCAGGCCCAGGCCCAGGCCCAGGCCCAGGCCCAGGCCCAGGCCCAGGCCCAGGCCCAGGCCCAGGCCCAGGCCCAGGCCCAGGCCCAGGGCCCAGGCCCAGGCCCAGGGCCCAGGCCCAGGCCCAGGCCCAGGCCCAGGCCCAGGCCCAGGCCCAGGCCTAGGCCCAGGCCCAGGGCTAGGCCCAGGCCCAGGCCCAGGCCCAGGCCCAGGGCCCAGGCCCAGGCCCAGGCCCAGGCCCAGGCCCAGGCCCAGGCCCAGGCCCAGGCCCAGGCCCAGGCCCAGGCCCAGGCCCAGGCCCAGGCCCAGGCCCAGGCCCAGGCCTAGGCCCAGGCCCAGGCCCAGGCCCAGGCCCAGGCCCAGGGCCCAGGCCCAGGCCCAGGCCCAGGCCAGGCCCAGGCCCAGGGCCCAGGCCCAGGCCCAGGCCCAGGCCCAGGCCCAGGCCCAGGCCCAGGCCCAGGCCCAGGCCCAGGCCCAGGGCCCAGGCCCAGGCCCAGGCCCAGGGCCCAGGCCCAGGCCCAGGGCCCAGGCCCAGGCCCAGGCCCAGGCCCAGGCCCAGGGCCCAGGCCCAGGCCCAGGCCCAGGCCCAGGCCCAGGCCCAGGCCCAGGCCCAGGCCCAGGCCCAGGCCTAGGCCCAGGCCCAGGCCCAGGCCCAGGCCCAGGCCCAGGCCCAGGCCCAGGCCTAGGCCTAGGCCCAGGCCCAGGCCCAGGCCCAGGCCTAGGCCTAGGCCCAGGCCCAGGCCTAGGCCCAGGGCCCAGGCCCAGGCCCAGGCCCAGGCCCAGGCCCAGGCCCAGGCCCAGGCCTAGGCCTAGGCCCAGGCCCAGGCCCAGGCCCAGGCCCAGGCCCAGGCCTAGGCCTAGGCCTAGGCCCAGGCCCAGGCCCAGGCCCAGGCCCAGGCCCAGGCCCAGGCCCAGGCCCAGGCCCAGGCCCAGGCCCAGGCCCAGGCCCAGGCCCAGGCCCAGGCCCAGGCCCAGGCCCAGGCCCAGGCCCAGGCCCAGGCCCAGGCCTAGGCCTAGGCCTAGGCCCAGGCCTAGGCCCAGGCCTAGGCCCAGGCCCAGGCCCAGGGCCAGGCCTAGGCCCAGGCCCAGGCCCAGGCCCCAGGCCCAGGCCCAGGCCCAGGCCCAGGCCCAGGCCCAGGCCCAGGCCCCCAGGCCCAGGCCCAGGCCCAGGCCCAGGCCCAGGCCCAGGCCCAGGCCCAGGCCCAGGCCCAGGCCCAGGGCCTAGGCCCAGGCCTAGGCCTAGGCCTAGGCCTAGGCCTAGGCCTAGGCCTAGGCCCAGGCCTAGGCCTAGGCCCAGGCCCAGGCCCAGGCCCAGGCCTAGGCCCAGGCCCAGGCCCAGGCCCCAGGCCCAGGCCCAGGCCCAGGCCCAGGCCCAGGCCCAGGCCCAGGCCCAGGCCCAGGCCCAGGCCCAGGCCCAGGCCCAGGCCCAGGCCCAGGCCCAGGCCTAGGCCCAGGCCCAGGCCCAGGCCCAGGCCCAGGCCCAGGCCCAGGCCCAGGCCCAGGCCCAGGCCCAGGGCCCAGGCCCAGGCCCAGGCCCAGGCCCAGGCCCAGGCCCAGGCCCAGGCCCAGGCCCAGGCCCAGGCCCAGGCCCAGGCCCAGGCCCAGGCCCAGGCCCAGGCCCAGGCCCAGGCCCAGGCCCAGGCCTAGGCCCAGGCCCAGGCCCAGGGCCCAGGCCCAGGCCCAGGCCCAGGCCCAGGCCCAGGGCCCAGGGCCCAGGCCCAGGCCCAGGCCCAGGCCCAGGCCCAGGCCCAGGCCCAGGCCCAGGCCCAGGCCCAGGCCCAGGGCCCAGGCCCAGGCCCAGGCCCAGGCCCAGGCCCAGGCCCAGGCCCAGGCCCAGGCCCAGGCCCAGGCCCAGGCCCAGGCCCAGGCCCAGGCCCAGGCCCAGGCCCAGGCCCAGGCCCAGGCCCAGGCCCAGGCCCAGGCCCAGGCCCAGGCCCAGGGCCCAGGCCCAGGCCCAGGCCCAGGCCCAGGCCCAGGCCCAGGCCCAGGCCCAGGCCCAGGCCCAGGCCCAGGCCCAGGCCCAGGCCCAGGCCCAGGCCCAGGCCCAGGCCCAGGCCCAGGCCCAGGCCCAGGCCCAGGGCCCAGGCCCAGGCCCAGGCCCAGGCCCAGCCCAGGCCCAGGCCCAGGCCCAGGCCCAGGCCCAGGCCCAGGCCCAGGCCCAGGCCCAGGGCCCAGGCCCAGGGCCCAGGCCCAGGCCCAGGCCCAGGCCCAGGCCCAGGGCCCAGGCCCAGGCCCCCAGGCCCAGGCCCAGGCCCAGGGCCCAGGCCCAGGCCCAGGCCCAGGCCCAGGCCCAGGGCCCAGGCCCAGGCCCAGGCCCAGGCCCAGGCCCAGGCCCAGGCCCAGGCCCAGGCCCAGGCCCAGGCCCAGGGCCCAGGCCTTAGGCCCAGGCCCAGGCCCAGGGCCCAGGCCCAGGGCCCAGGCCCAGGCCCAGGCCCAGGCCCAGGCCCAGGCCCAGGCCCAGGCCCAGGGCCCAGGCCCAGGCCCAGGCCCAGGCCCAGGCCCAGGCCCAGGCCCAGGCCCAGGCCCAGGCCCAGGCCCAGGCCCAGGCCCAGGCCCAGGCCCAGGCCCAGGCCCAGGCCCAGGCCCAGGCCCAGGCCCAGGGCCCAGGCCCAGGGCCCAGGCCCAGGCCCAGGCCCAGGCCCAGGCCCAGGCCCAGGCCCAGGGCCCAGGCCCAGGCCCAGGCCCAGGCCCAGGCCCAGGCCCAGGCCCAGGCCCAGGGCCCAGGCCCAGGCCCAGGCCCAGGCCCAGGCCCAGGCCCAGGCCCAGGCCCAGGCCCAGGCCCAGGCCCAGGGCCCAGGCCCAGGCCCAGGCCCAGGCCCAGGGCCCAGGCCCAGGCCCAGGCCCAGGCCCAGGCCCAGGCCCAGGCCCAGGCCCAGGCCCAGGCCCAGGCCCAGGCCCAGGGCCCAGGCCCAGGCCCAGGCCCAGGCCCAGGCCCAGGCCCAGGCCCAGGCCCAGGCCCAGGCCCAGGCCCAGGCCCAGGCCCAGGCCCAGGGCCCAGGCCCAGGCCCAGGCCCAGGCCCAGGCCCAGGCCCAGGCCCAGGCCCAGGCCCAGGCCCAGGCCCAGGCCCAGGCCCAGGCCTAGGCCCAGGCCCAGGCCTTAGGCCCAGGCCTAGGCCTAGGCCCAGGCCCAGGCCCAGGCCCAGGGCCCAGGCCCAGGCCCAGGCCCAGGCCCAGGCCCAGGCCCCCAGGCCCAGGCCCAGGGCCCAGGCCCAGGGCCCAGGCCCAGGCCCAGGCCCAGGCCCAGGCCCAGGCCCAGGCCCAGGCCCAGGCCCAGGCCCAGGCCCAGGCCCAGGCCCAGGCCTAGGCCTAGGCCTAGGCCTAGGCCCAGGCCCAGGCCTAGGCCTAGGCCTAGGCCCAGGCCCAGGCCCAGGCCCAGGCCTAGGCCAGGCCCAGGCCCAGGCCCAGGCCCAGGCCCAGGCCCAGGCCCAGGCCCAGGCCCAGGCCCAGGCCCAGGGCCCAGGCCCAGGCCCAGGCCCAGGCCCAGGCCCAGGCCCAGGCCCAGGCCCAGGCCTAGGCCCAGGCCCAGGCCCAGGCCCAGGCCCAGGCCCAGGCCCAGGCCCAGGCCCAGGGCCCAGGGCCCAGGCCCAGGCCCAGGCCCAGGCCCAGGCCCAGGCCCAGGCCCAGGCCCAGGCCCAGGGCCCAGGCCCAGGGCCAGGCCCAGGGCCCAGGCCCAGGCCCAGGCCCAGGGCCCAGGGCCCAGGCCCAGGCCCAGGCCCAGGCCCAGGCCCAGGCCCAGGCC
>CM024558.2:41288255-41443258 GCA_014182405.2 Eucalyptus sideroxylon | reverse complement strand
GAAACATGGCTTCCAAAAGTTCTAGATCAGTCCGTCCCATCATTTTGGACATCACCGCACCATGAAGGATCCCTGGAACAAGAACACGAAGACTCGACAGAGAACATTCCCTGTTTTTCCATAGAAAATTCCCTTTCGGGCATTTTTTTGGCTGAAAAAACACGAGTGTTCGAAATCTGTGCGGAAACATGGCTTCCAAAAGTAGTAGATCAGTCCGTCCCATCATTTTGGACATCAAAGCACCATGAAGGACCGCTGGAACAAGAACACGAAGACTCCACAGAGAAAATTCCCTGTTTTTCCATAGAAAATTCCCTTTCGGGCATTTTTTTGGCTGAAAAACGCGAGTGTTGGAAATCTGTCGGGAAACATGGCTTCCAAAAGTACTAGATCAGTCCGTCCCATCATTTTGGACATCGCAGCGCCCGAGGTCCCACTGAAACAAGAACACGAAGACTTCGCAGAGAAAATTCCCTGTTTTTCCATAGATAATGCCCTTTCGAGCCTTTTTTTGGCTGAAAAAACACGAGTGTTGGAAATCTGTCGGGAAACATGGCTTCCAAATGTTCTAGATCAGTCCGTCCCATCATTTTGGACATCAAAGCACCATGAAGGACCGCTGGAACAAGAACACGAAGACTCCACTAAAAATTCCCTGTTTTTCCATAGAAAATTCCCTTTCGGGCATTTTTTTTGCTGAAAAAAACGCGAGTGTTGGAAATCTGTCGGGAAACATGGCTTCGAAAAGTACTAGATCAGTCCGTCCCATCATTTTGGACATCGCAGCGCCCGAGGTCCCACTGAAACAAGAACACGAAGACTTCGCAGAAAAATTCCCTGTTTTTCCATAGATAATGCCCTTTCGAGCCTTTTTTTGGCTGAAAAACACGAGTGTTGGAAATCTGTCGGGAAACATGGCTTCCAAATGTTCTAGATCAGTCCGTCCCATCATTTTGGACATCAAAGCACCATGAAGGACCGCTGGAACAAGAACACGAAGACTCCACAGAAAATTCCCTGTTTTTCCATAGAAAATTCCCTTTCGGGCATTTTTTTGGCTGAAAAACGCGAGTGTTGGAAATCTGTCGGGAAACATGGCTTCAAAAGTACTAGATCAGTCCGTCCCATCATTTTGGACATCAAAGCACCATGAAGGTCCCACTGAACAAGAACACGAAGACTCCACAGAAAAAATTCCCTGTTTTTCCATAGAAAATTCCCTTTCGGGCATTTTTTTGGCTGAAAAAACGCGAGTGTTGGAAATCTATCGGGAAACATGGCTTCCAAAAGTTCTAGATCAGTCCGTCCCATCATTTTGGACATCACCGCACCATGAAGGATCGCTGGAACAAGAACACGAAGACTCGACAGAGAAAACATTCCCTGTTTTTCCATAGAAAATTCCCTTTCGGGCATTTTTTTGGCTGAAAAAACACGAGTGTTGGAAATCTGTCGGAAACATGGCTTCCAAAAGTAGTAGATCAGTCCGTCCCATCATTTTGGACATCAAAGCACCATGAAGGACCGCTGGAACAAGAACACGAAGACTCCACCAGAAAATTCCCTGTTTTTCCATAGAAAATTCCCTTTCGGGCATTTTTTGGCTGAAAAAAACGCGAGTGTTGGAAATCTGTCGGGAAACATGGCTTCAAAAGTACTAGATCAGTCCGTCCCATCATTTTGGACATCGCAGCGCCCGAGGTCCCACACGAAGACTGAAACAAGAACACGAAGACTTCGCAGAAAAAATTCCCTGTTTTTCCATAGATAATGCCCTTTCGAGCCTTTTTTTTTTGCTTTTTTGGCTGAAAAAACACGAGTGTTGGAAATCTGTCGGGAAACATGGCTTCCAAAAGTTCTAGATCAGTCCGTCCCATCATTTTGGACATCAAAGCACCATGAAGGACCGCTGGAACAAGAACACGAAGACTCCACAGAGAAAATTCCCTGTTTTTCCATAGAAAATTCCCTTTCGGGCATTTTTTTGGCTGAAAAACGCGAGTGTTGGAAATCTGTCGGGAAACATGGCTTCCAAAAGTACTAGATCAGTCCGTCCCATCATTTTGGACATCAAAGCACCATGAAGGACCGCTGGAACAAGAACACGAAGACTCCACAGAGAAAATTCCCTGTTTTTCCATAGATAATGCCCTTTCGAGCATTTTTTCGTTGAAAAAACGCGAGTGTGAAAAACATGGCTTCCAAAAGTTCACGAGTGTTGGAAATCTTTCGGGAAACATGGCTTCCAAATGTTCTAGATCAGTCCGTCCCATCATTTTGGACATCAAAGCACCATGAAGGACCGCTGGAACAAGAACACGAAGACTCCACTAGAAAATTCCCTGTTTTTCCATAGAAAATTCCCTTTCGGGCATTTTTTTTGGCTGAAAAAAACGCGAGTGTTGGAAATCTGTCGGGAAACATGGCTTCCAAAAGTACTAGATCAGTCCGTCCCATCATTTTGGACATCGCAGCGCCCGAGGTCCCACTGAAACAAGAACACGAAGACTTCGCAGAGAAAATTCCCTGTTTTTCCATAGATAATGCCCTTTCGAGCCTTTTTTTGGCTGAAAAAAACGAGTGTTGGAAATCTGTCGGGAAACATGGCTTCCAAATGTTCTAGATCAGTCCGTCCCATCATTTTGGACATCAAAGCACCATGAAGGACCGCTGGAACAAGAACACGAAGACTCCACAGAAAAATTCCCTGTTTTTCCATAGAAAATTCCCTTTCGGGCATTTTTTTGGCTGAAAAACGCGAGTGTTGGAAATCTGTCGGGAAACATGGCTTCAAAAGTACTAGATCAGTCCGTCCCATCATTTTGGACATCGCAGCGCCCATGAGGTCCCACTGAAACAAGAACACGAAGACTTCGCAGAAAAATTCCCTGTTTTTCCATAGATAATGCCCTTTCGAGCCTTTTTTTGGCTGAAAAAAAACGCGAGTGTTGGAAATCTATCGGGAAACATGGCTTCCAAAAGTTCTAGATCAGTCCGTCCCATCATTTTGGACATCACCGCACCATGAAGGATCCGCTGGAACAAGAACACGAAGACTCGACAGAGAGAAAATTCCCTGTTTTTCCATAGAAAATTCCCTTTCGGGCATTTTTTGGCTGAAAAAACACGAGTGTTGGAAATCTGTCGGAAACATGGCTTCCAAAAGTAGTAATCAGTCCGTCCCATCATTTTGGACATCAAAGCACCATGAAGGACCGCTGGAACAAGAACACGAAGACTCCACAGAAAAAATTCCCTGTTTTTCCATAGAAAATTCCCTTTCGGGCATTTTTTTGGCTGAAAAAACGCGAGTGTTGGAAATCTGTCGGGAAACATGGCTTCCAAAAGTACTAGATCAGTCCGTCCCATCATTTTGGACATCGCAGCGCCCGAGGTCCCACTGAAACAAGAACACGAAGACTTCGCAGAAAAATTCCCTGTTTTTCCATAGATAATGCCCTTTCGAGCTTTTTTTTGGCTGAAAAAACACGAGTGTTGGAAATCTGTCGGGAAACATGGCTTCCAAATGTTCTAGATCAGTCCGTCCCATCATTTTGGACATCAAAGCACCATGAAGGACCGCTGGAACAAGAACACGAAGACTCCACAGAGAAAATTCCCTGTTTTTCCATAGAAAATTCCCTTTCGGGCATTTTTTTGGCTGAAAAAACGCGAGTGTTGGAAATCTGTCGGGAAACATGGCTTCCAAAAGTACTAGATCAGTCCGTCCCATCATTTTGGACATCAAAGCACCATGAAGGACCCACTGGAACAAGAACACGAAGACTCCACAGAGAAAATTCCCTGTTTTTCCATAGAAAATTCCCTTTCGGGCATTTTTTTGGCTGAAAAACGCGAGTGTTGGAAATCTATCGGGAAACATGGCTTCCAAAAGTTCTAGATCAGTCCGTCCCATCATTTTGGACATCACCGCACCATGAAGGATCCCTGGAACAAGAACACGAAGACTCGACAGAGAAATTCCCTGTTTTTCCATTTTCCATAGAAAATTCCCTTTCGGGCATTTTTTTGGCTGAAAAAACGAGTGTTGGAAATGTTGGAAATCTGTCGGGAAACATGGCTTCCAAAAGTAGTAGATCAGTCCGTCCCATCATTTTGGACATCAAAGCACCATGAAGGACCGCTGGAACAAGAACACGAAGACTCCACAGAAAATTCCCTGTTTTTCCATAGAAAATTCCCTTTCGGGCATTTTTTTGGCTGAAAAACGCGAGTGTTGGAAATCTGTCGGGAAACATGGCTTCCAAAAGTACTAGATCAGTCCGTCCCATCATTTTGGACATCGCAGCGCCCTGAGGTCCCACTGAAACAAGAACACGAAGACTTCGCAGAGAAAATTCCCTGTTTTTCCATAGATAATGCCCTTTCGAGCCTTTTTTTGGCTGAAAAAACACGAGTGTTGGAAATCTGTCGGGAAACATGGCTTCCAAATGTTCTAGATCAGTCCGTCCCATCATTTTGGACATCAAAGCACCATGAAGGACCGCTGGAACAAGAACACGAAGACTCCACTAAGAAAATTCCCTGTTTTTCCATAGAAAATTCCCTTTCGGGCATTTTTTTGGCTGAAAAACGCGAGTGTTGGAAATCTGTCGGGAAACATGGCTTCGAAAAGTACTAGATCAGTCCGTCCCATCATTTTGGACATCGCAGCGCCCGAGGTCCCACTGAAACAAGAACACGAAGACTTCGCAGAGAAAATTCCCTGTTTTTCCATAGATAATGCCCTTTCGAGCCTTTTTTTGGCTGAAAAAACACGAGTGTTGGAAATCTGTCGGGAAACATGGCTTCCAAATGTTCTAGATCAGTCCGTCCCATCATTTTGGACATCAAAGCACCATGAAGGACCGCTGGAACAAGAACACGAAGACTCCACAGAGAAAATTCCCTGTTTTTCCATAGAAAATTCCCTTTCGGGCATTTTTTGGCTGAAAAACGCGAGTGTTGGAAATCTGTCGGGAAACATGGCTTCCAAAAGTACTAGATCAGTCCGTCCCATCATTTTGGACATCGCAGCGCCCTGAGGTCCCACTGAAACAAGAACACGAAGACTTCGTAGAGAAAATTCCCTGTTTTTCCATAGATAATGACCTTTCGAGCCTTTTTTTGGCTGAAAAAACGCGAGTGTTGGAAATCTATCGGGAAACATGGCTTCGAAAAGTACTAGATCAGTCCGTCCCATCATTTTGGACATCACCGCACCATGAAGGATCGCTGGAACAAGAACACGAAGACTCGACAGAGAAATTCCCTGTTTTTCCATAGAAAATTCCCTTTCGGGCATTTTTTGGCTGAAAAAACACGAGTGTTGAAATCTGTGCGGAAACATGGCTTCCAAAAGTAGTAGATCAGTCCGTCCCATCATTTTGGACATCAAAGCACCATGAAGGACCGCTGGAACAAGAACACGAAGACTCCACAGAGAAAATTCCCTGTTTTTCCATAGAAAATTCCCTTTCGGGCATTTTTTTGCTGAAAAAACGCGAGTGTTGGAAATCTGTCGGGAAACATGGCTTCAAAAGTACTAGATCAGTCCGTCCCATCATTTTGGACATCGCAGCGCCCGAGGTCCCACCGAAACAAGAACACGAAGACTTCGCAGAGAAAATTCCCTGTTTTTCCATAGATAATGCCCTTTCGAGCTTTTTTTTGGCTGAAAAAACACGAGTGTTGGAAATCTGTCGGGAAACATGGCTTCCAAATGTTCTAGATCAGTCCGTCCCATCATTTTGGACATCAAAGCACCATGAAGGACCGCTGGAACAAGAACACGAAGACTCCACTAGAGAAAATTCCCTGTTTTTCCATAGAAAATTCCCTTTCGGGCATTTTTTTGGCTGAAAAACGCGAGTGTTGGAAATCTGTCGGGAAACATGGCTTCCAAAAGTACTAGATCAGTCCGTCCCATCATTTTGGACATCAAAGCACCATGAGGTCCCACTGTAACAAGAACACGAAGACTCCACAGAGAAAATTCCCTGTTTTTCCATAGATAATGCCCTTTCGAGCCTTTTTTTGGCTGAAAAAAAACGAGTGTTGGAAATCTGTCGGGAAACATGGCTTCCAAAAGTTCTAGATCAGTCCGTCCCATCATTTTGGACATCAAAGCACCATGAAGGACCGCTGGAACAAGAACACGAAGACTCCACAGAAAATTCCCTGAGAAAATTCCCTGTTTTTCCATAGAAAATTCCCTTTCGGGCATTTTTTTGGCTGAAAAAAAAACGCGAGTGTTGGAAATCTGTCGGGAAACATGGCTTCCAAAAGTACTAGATCAGTCCGTCCCATCATTTTGGACATCGCAGCACCCTGAAGGTCCCACTGAACAAGAACACGAAGACTTCGCAGAAAAATTCCCTGTTTTTCCATAGATAATGCCCTTTCGAGCCTTTTTTTGGCTGAAAAAACACGAGTGTTGGAAATCTGTCGGGAAACATGGCTTCCAAAAGTTCTAGATCAGTCCGTCCCATCATTTTGGACATCAAAGCACCATGAAGGACCGCTGGAACAAGAACACGAAGACTCCACAGAGAAAATTCCCTGTTTTTCCATAGAAAATTCCCTTTCGGGCATTTTTTTGGCTGAAAAAAACGCGAGTGTTGGAAATCTGTCGGGAAACATGGCTTCCAAAAGTACTAGATCAGTCCGTCCCATCATTTTGGACATCAAAGCACCATGAAGGACCCTGGAAACAAGAACACGAAGACTCCACAGAAAAATTCCCTGTTTTTCCATAGAAAATTCCCTTTCGGGCATTTTTTTGGCTGAAAAAACGCGAGTGTTGGAAATCTATCGGGAAACATGGCTTCCAAAAGTTCTAGATCAGTCCGTCCCATCATTTTGGACATCACCGCACCATGAAGGATCGCTGGAACAAGAACACGAAGACTCGACAGAGAAATTCCCTGTTTTTCCATAGAAAATTCCCTTTCGGGCATTTTTTTGGAAAAACACGAGTGTTGGAAATCTGTCGGGAAACATGGCTTCCAAAAGTAGTAGATCAGTCCGTCCCATCATTTTGGACATCAAAGCACCATGAAGGACCGCTGGAACAAGAACACGAAGACTCCACAGAAAAATTCCCTGTTTTTCCATAGAAAATTCCCTTTCGGGCATTTTTTTGGCTGAAAAACGCGAGTGTTGGAAATCTCGGGAAACATGGCTTCCAAAAGTACTAGATCAGTCCGTCCCATCATTTTGGACATCGCAGCGCCCGAGGTCCCACCGAAACAAGAACACGAAGACTTCGCAGAGAAAATTCCCTGTTTTTCCATAGATAATGCCCTTTCGAGCCTTTTTTTGGCTGAAAAACACGAGTGTTGGAAATCTGTCGGGAAACATGGCTTCCAAATGTTCTAGATCAGTCCGTCCCATCATTTTGGACATCAAAGCACCATGAAGGACCGCTGGAACAAGAACACGAAGACTCCACTAAGAAAATTCCCTGTTTTTCCATAGAAAATTCCCTTTCGGGCATTTTTTTGGCTGAAAAAACGCGAGTGTTGGAAATCTGTCGGGAAACATGGCTTCGAAAAGTACTAGATCAGTCCGTCCCATCATTTTGGACATCGCAGCGCCCGAGGTCCCACTGAAACAAGAACACGAAGACTTCGCAGAGAAAATTCCCTGTTTTTCCATAGATAATGCTTTCGAGCCTTTTTTTGGCTGAAAAAACGAGTGTTGGAAATCTGTCGGGAAACATGGCTTCCAAATGTTCTAGATCAGTCCGTCCCATCATTTTGGACATCAAAGCACCATGAAGGACCGCTGGAACAAGAACACGAAGACTCCACAGAAAAAAATTCCCTGTTTTTCCATAGAAAATTCCCTTTCGGGCATTTTTTTGGCTGAAAAAAAAAACGCGAGTGTTGGAAATCTGTCGGGAAACATGGCTTCCAAAAGTACTAGATCAGTCCGTCCCATCATTTTGGACATCGCAGCGCCCTGAGGTCCCACTGAAACAAGAACACGAAGACTTCGCAGAGAAAATTCCCTGTTTTTCCATAGATAATGCCCTTTCGAGCCTTTTTTTTTGGCTGAAAAACGCGAGTGTTGGAAATCTATCGGGAAACATGGCTTCCAAAAGTTCTAGATCAGTCCGTCCCATCATTTTGGACATCACCGCACCATGAAGGATCGCTGGAACAAGAACACGAAGACTCGACAGAGAACATTCCCTGTTTTTCCATAGAAAATTCCCTTTCGGGCATTTTTTGGCTGAAAAAACACGAGTGTTGGAAATCTGTCGGAAACATGGCTTCCAAAAGTAGTAGATCAGTCCGTCCCATCATTTTGGACATCAAAGCACCATGAAGGACCGCTGGAACAAGAACACGAAGACTCCACAGAGAAAATTCCCTGTTTTTCCATAGAAAATTCCCTTTCGGGCATTTTTTTGGCTGAAAAAAAACGCGAGTGTTGGAAATCTGTCGGGAAACATGGCTTCGAAAAGTACTAGATCAGTCCGTCCCATCATTTTGGACATCGCAGCGCCCGAGGTCCCACTGAAACAAGAACACGAAGACTTCGCAGAGAAAATTCCCTGTTTTTCCATAGATAATGCCCTTTCGAGCCTTTTTTTGGCTGAAAAAACACGAGTGTTGGAAATCTGTCGGGAAACATGGCTTCCAAATGTTCTAGATCAGTCCGTCCCATCATTTTTGGACATCAAAGCACCATGAAGGACCGCTGGAACAAGAACACGAAGACTCCACAGAAAAATTCCCTGTTTTTCCATAGAAAATTCCCTTTCGGGCATTTTTTTGGCTGAAAAACGCGAGTGTTGGAAATCTGTCGGGAAACATGGCTTCCAAAAGTAGTAGATCAGTCCGTCCCATCATTTTGGACATCAAAGCACCATGAAGGACCCACTGGAACAAGAACACGAAGACTCCACAGAAAAAATTCCCTGTTTTTCCATAGAAAATTCCCTTTCGGCATTTTTTTTTTTTGCTGAAAAAAACTGAAAAAAAACGCGAGTGTTGGAAATCTCTCGGGAAACATGGCTTCCAAAAGTTCTAGATCAGTCCGTCCCATCATTTTGGACATCACCGCACCATGAAGGATCGCTGGAACAAGAACACGAAGACTCGACAGAGAAAATTCCCTGTTTTTCCATAGAAAATTCCCTTTCGGGCATTTTTTTGGCTGAAAAAACACGAGTTTGGAAATCTGTCGGGAAACATGGCTTCCAAAAGTAGTAGATCAGTCCGTCCCATCATTTTGGACATCAAAGCACCATGAAGGACCGCTGGAACAAGAACACGAAGACTCCACGAGAAAAATTCCCTGTTTTTCCATAGAAAATTCCCTTTCGGGCATTTTTTTGGCTGAAAAAACGCGAGTGTTGGAAATCTGTCGGGAAACATGGCTTCCAAAAGTACTAGATCAGTCCGTCCCATCATTTTGGACATCGCAGCGCCCGAGGTCCCACTGAAACAAGAACACGAAGACTTCGCAGAAAAAATTCCCTGTTTTTCCATAGATAATGCCCTTTCGAGCCTTTTTTTGGCTGAAAAAACACGAGTGTTGGAAATCTGTCGGGAAACATGGCTTCCAAATGTTCTAGATCAGTCCGTCCCATCATTTTGGACATCAAAGCACCATGAAGGACCGCTGGAACAAGAACACGAAGACTCCACTAAAAATTCCCTGTTTTTCCATAGAAAATTCCCTTTCGGGCATTTTTTTGGCTGAAAAAAACGCGAGTGTTGGAAATCTGTCGGGAAACATGGCTTCGAAAAGTACTAGATCAGTCCGTCCCATCATTTTGGACATCGCAGCGCCCGAGGTCCCACTGAAACAAGAACACGAAGACTTCGCAGAAAAATTCCCTGTTTTTCCATAGATAATGCCCTTTCGAGCCTTTTTTGGCTGAAAAAACACGAGTGTTGGAAATCTGTCGGGAAACATGGCTTCCAAATGTTCTAGATCAGTCCGTCCCATCATTTTGGACATCAAAGCACCATGAAGGACCGCTGGAACAAGAACACGAAGACTCCACTAAGAAAATTCCCTGTTTTTCCATAGAAAATTCCCTTTCGGGCATTTTTTTGGCTGAAAAAACGAGTGTTGGAAATCTGTCGGGAAACATGGCTTCCAAAAGTACTAGATCAGTCCGTCCCATCATTTTGGACATCGCAGCGCCCTGAGGTCCCACTGAAACAAGAACACGAAGACTTCGCAGAGAAAATTCCCTGTTTTTCCATAGATAATGCCCTTTCGAGCCTTTTTTTGGCTGAAAAAACACGAGTGTTGGAAATCTGTCGGGAAACATGGCTTCCAAAAGTACTAGATCAGTCCGTCCCATCATTTTGGACATCAAAGCACCATGAAGGACCGCTGGAACAAGAACACGAAGACTCCACTAAGAAAATTCCCTGTTTTTCCATAGAAAATTCCCTTTCGGGCATTTTTTTGGCTGAAAAACGCGAGTGTTGGAAATCTGTCGGGAAACATGGCTTCCAAAAGTACTAGATCAGTCCGTCCCATCATTTTGGACATCGCAGCGCCCCATGAGGTCCCACTGAAACAAGAACACGAAGACTTCGCAGAGAAAATTCCCTGTTTTTCCATAGATAATGCCCTTTCGAGCCTTTTTTTTTGGCTGAAAAAACACGAGTGTTGGAAATCTGTCGGGAAACATGGCTTCCAAACTCTAGATCAGTCCGTCCCATCATTTTGGACATCAAAGCACCATGAAGGACCGCTGGAACAAGAACACGAAGACTCCACAGAGAAAATTCCCTGTTTTTCCATAGAAAATTCCCTTTCGGGCATTTTTTTGGCTGAAAAACGCGAGTGTTGGAAATCTGTCGGGAAACATGGCTTCCAAAAGTACTAGATCAGTCCGTCCCATCATTTTGGACATCAAAGCACCATGAAGGTCCCATCTTTTGGAACAAGAACACGAAGACTCCACGAGAGACTTCCCAAAAAATTCCCTGTTTTTCCATAGAAAATTCCCTTTCGGGCATTTTTTTTGGCTGAAAAAACGCGAGTGTTGGAAATCTATCGGGAAACATGGCTTCCAAAAGTTCTAGATCAGTCCGTCCCATCATTTTGGACATCACCGCACCATGAAGGATCGCTGGAACAAGAACACGAAGACTCGACAGAGAAATTCCCTGTTTTTCCATAGAAAATTCCCTTTCGGGCATTTTTTTGGTGAAAAAACGAGTGTTGGAAATCTGTCGGAAACATGGCTTCCAAAAGTAGTAGATCAGTCCGTCCCATCATTTTGGACATCAAAGCACCATGAAGGACCGCTGGAACAAGAACACGAAGACTCCACGAGAAAAATTCCCTGTTTTTTCCATAGAAAATTCCCTTTCGGGCATTTTTTTGGCTGAAAAAACGAGTGTTGGAAATCTGTCGGGAAACATGGCTTCGAAAAGTACTAGATCAGTCCGTCCCATCATTTTGGACATCGCAGCGCCCCATGAGGTCCCACTGAAACAAGAACACGAAGACTTCGAGAGAAAATTCCCTGTTTTTCCATAGATAATGCCCTTTCGAGCCTTTTTTTGGCTGAAAAAACACGAGTGTTGGAAATCTGTCGGGAAACATGGCTTCCAAATGTTCTAGATCAGTCCGTCCCATCATTTTGGACATCAAAGCACCATGAAGGACCGCTGGAACAAGAACACGAAGACTCCACTAAGAAAATTCCCTGTTTTTCCATAGAAAATTCCCTTTCGGGCATTTTTTTGGCTGAAAAAAACGCGAGTGTTGGAAATCTGTCGGGAAACATGGCTTCGAAAAGTACTAGATCAGTCCGTCCCATCATTTTGGACATCGCAGCGCCCGAGGTCCCACTGAAACAAGAACACGAAGACTTCGCAGAGAAAATTCCCTGTTTTTCCATAGATAATGCCCTTTCGAGCCTTTTTTTTTTTGAAAAAACACGAGTGTTGGAAATCTGTCGGGAAACATGGCTTCCAAATGTTCTAGATCAGTCCGTCCCATCATTTTGGACATCAAAGCACCATGAAGGACCGCTGGAACAAGAACACGAAGACTCCACTAAGAAAATTCCCTGTTTTTCCATAGAAAATTCCCTTTCGGGCATTTTTTTTGGCTGAAAAAACGCGAGTGTTGGAAATCTGTCGGGAAACATGGCTTCGAAAAGTACTAGATCAGTCCGTCCCATCATTTTGGACATCGAGCGCCCGAGGTCCCACTGAAACAAGAACACGAAGACTTCGCAGAGAAAATTCCCTGTTTTTCCATAGATAATGCCCTTTCGAGCCTTTTTTGGCTGAAAAACACGAGTGTTGGAAATCTGTCGGGAAACATGGCTTCCAAATGTTCTAGATCAGTCCGTCCCATCATTTTGGACATCAAAGCACCATGAAGGACCGCTGGAACAAGAACACGAAGACTCCACAGAGAAAATTCCCTGTTTTTCCATAGAAAATTCCCTTTCGGGCATTTTTTTGGCTGAAAAAACGCGAGTGTTGGAAATCTGTCGGGAAACATGGCTTCCAAATGTTCTAGATCAGTCCGTCCCATCATTTTGGACATCACAGCACCCTGAGGTCCCACTGAAACAAGAACACGAAGGCTTCGCAGAGAAAATTCCCTGTTTTTCCATAGATAATGCCCTTTCGAGCCTTTTTTTGGCTGAAAAAAAAACGAGTGTGTTGGAAATCTATCGGGAAACATGGCTTCCAAAAGTTCTAGATCAGTCCGTCCCATCATTTTGGACATCACCGCACCATGAAGGATCGCTGGAACAAGAACACGAAGACTCGACAGAGAACATTCCCTGTTTTTCCATAGAAAATTCCCTTTCGGGCATTTTTTTGGCTGAAAAAACACGAGTGTTGGAAATCTGTCGGGAAACATGGCTTCCAAAAGTAGTAGATCAGTCCGTCCCATCATTTTGGACATCAAAGCACCATGAAGGACCGCTGGAACAAGAACACGAAGACTCCACAGAAAAATTCCCTGTTTTTCCATAGAAAATTCCCTTTCGGGCATTTTTTTTGGCTGAAAAAAAACGCGAGTGTTGGAAATCTGTCGGGAAACATGGCTTCGAAAAGTACTAGATCAGTCCGTCCCATCATTTTGGACATCGCAGCGCCCGAGGTCCCACTGAAACAAGAACACGAAGACTTCGCAGAGAAAAATTCCCTGTTTTTCCATAGATAATGCCCCTTTCGAGCCTTTTTTTGGCTGAAAAAACACGAGTGTTGGAAATCTGTCGGGAAACATGGCTTCCAAATGTTCTAGATCAGTCCGTCCCATCATTTTGGACATCAAAGCACCATGAAGGACCGCTGGAACAAGAACACGAAGACTCCACAGAAAAAATTCCCTGTTTTTCCATAGAAAATTCCCTTTCGGGCATTTTTTTGGCTGAAAAAAAACGCGAGTGTTGGAAATCTGTCGGGAAACATGGCTTCCAAAAGTACTAGATCAGTCCGTCCCATCATTTTGGACATCAAAGCACCATGAAGGTCCCACTGGAACAAGAACACGAAGACTCCACAGAGAAAATTCCCTGTTTTTCCATAGAAAATTCCCTTTCGGGCTTTTTTTTGGCTGAAAAAAACGCGAGTGTTGGAAATCTATCGGGAAACATGGCTTCCAAAAGTTCTAGATCAGTCCGTCCCATCATTTTGGACATCACCGCACCATGAAGGATCGCTGGAACAAGAACACGAAGACTCGACAGAGAAATTCCCTGTTTTTCCATAGAAAATTCCCTTTCGGGCATTTTTTTGGCTGAAAAAACACGAGTGTTGGAAATCTGTCGGAAACATGGCTTCCAAAAGTAGTAGATCAGTCCGTCCCATCATTTTGGACATCAAAGCACCATGAAGGACCGCTGGAACAAGAACACGAAGACTCCACAGAGAAAAAATTCCCTGTTTTTCCATAGAAAATTCCCTTTCGGGCATTTTTTTGGCTGAAAAAACGCGAGTGTTGGAAATCTGTCGGGAAACATGGCTTCCAAAAGTACTAGATCAGTCCGTCCCATCATTTTGGACATCGCAGCGCCCGAGGTCCCACTGAAACAAGAACACGAAGACTTCGCAGAGAAAATTCCCTGTTTTTCCATAGATAATGCCCTTTCGAGCCTTTTTTTGGCTGAAAAAAAAACACGAGTGTTGGAAATCTGTCGGGAAACATGGCTTCCAAATGTTCTAGATCAGTCCGTCCCATCATTTTGGACATCAAAGCACCATGAAGGACCGCTGGAACAAGAACACGAAGACTCCACTAAGAAAATTCCCTGTTTTTCCATAGAAAATTCCCTTTCGGGCATTTTTTTGGCTGAAAAAACGCGAGTGTTGGAAATCTGTCGGGAAACATGGCTTCCAAAAGTACTAGATCAGTCCGTCCCATCATTTTGGACATCGCAGCGCCCGAGGTCCCACTGAAACAAGAACACGAAGACTTCGCAGAGAAAATTCCCTGTTTTTCCATAGATAATGCCCTTTCGAGCCTTTTTTTGGCTGAAAAACACGAGTGTTGGAAATCTGTCGGGAAACATGGCTTCCAAATGTTCTAGATCAGTCCGTCCCATCATTTTGGACATCAAAGCACCATGAAGGACCGCTGGAACAAGAACACGAAGACTCCACAAAAATTCCCTGTTTTTCCATAGAAAATTCCCTTTCGGGCATTTTTTTGGCTGAAAAACGCGAGTGTTGGAAATCTGTCGGGAAACATGGCTTCGAAAAGTACTAGATCAGTCCGTCCCATCATTTTGGACATCGCAGCGCCCGAGGTCCCACTGAAACAAGAACACGAAGACTTCGCAGAGAAAATTCCCTGTTTTTCCATAGATAATGCCCTTTCGAGCCTTTTTTTGGCTGAAAAAACACGAGTGTTGGAAATCTGTCGGGAAACATGGCTTCCAAATGTTCTAGATCAGTCCGTCCCATCATTTTGGACATCAAAGCACCATGAAGGACCGCTGGAACAAGAACACGAAGACTCCACAGAGAAAATTCCCTGTTTTTCCATAGAAAATTCCCTTTCGGGCATTTTTTTGGCTGAAAAAACGCGAGTGTTGGAAATCTGTCGGGAAACATGGCTTCCAAAAGTACTAGATCAGTCCGTCCCATCATTTTGGACATCGCAGCGCCCTGAGGTCCCACTGAAACAAGAACACGAAGACTTCGCAGAGAAAATTCCCTGTTTTTCCATAGATAATGCCCTTTCGAGCCTTTTTTTGACAGAAAAAACGCGAGTGTTGGAAATCTATCGGGAAACATGGCTTCCAAAAGTTCTAGATCAGTCCGTCCCATCATTTTGGACATCACCGCACCATGAAGGATCGCTGGAACAAGAACACGAAGACTCGACAGAGAACATTCCCTGTTTTTCCATAGAAAATTCCCTTTCGGGCATTTTTTGGCTGAAAAAACACGAGTGTTGGAAATCTGTCGGGAAACATGGCTTCCAAAAGTAGTAGATCAGTCCGTCCCATCATTTTGGACATCAAAGCACCATGAAGGACCGCTGGAACAAGAACACGAAGACTCCACAGAGAAAATTCCCTGTTTTTCCATAGAAAATTCCCTTTCGGGCATTTTTTGGCTGAAAAACGCGAGTGTTGGAAATCTGTCGGGAAACATGGCTTCCAAAAGTACTAGATCAGTCCGTCCCATCATTTTGGACATCGCAGCGCCCGAGGTCCCACTGGAAAACAAGAACACGAAGACTTCGCAGAGAAAAATTCCCTGTTTTTCCATAGATAATGCCCTTTCGAGCCTTTTTTTTTGGCTGAAAAAACACGAGTGTTGGAAATCTGTCGGGAAACATGGCTTCCAAATGTTCTAGATCAGTCCGTCCCATCATTTTGGACATCAAAGCACCATGAAGGACCGCTGGAACAAGAACACGAAGACTCCACTCCAGAGAAAATTCCCTGTTTTTCCATAGAAAATTCCCTTTCGGGCATTTTTTTGGCTGAAAAAACGCGAGTGTTGGAAATCTGTCGGGAAACATGGCTTCCAAAAGTACTAGATCAGTCCGTCCCATCATTTTGGACATCAAAGCACCATGAAGGACCCACTGAAACAAGAACACGAAGACTCCACAGAGAAAATTCCCTGTTTTTCCATAGAAAATTCCCTTTCGGGCATTTTTTTGGCTGAAAAAACGCGAGTGTTGGAAATCTATCGGGAAACATGGCTTCCAAAAGTTCTAGATCAGTCCGTCCCATCATTTTGGACATCACCGCACCATGAAGGATCGCTGGAACAAGAACACGAAGACTCGACAGAGAAAATTCCCTGTTTTTCCATAGAAAATTCCCTTTCGGGCATTTTTTTTTTTTGGCTGAAAAAACACGAGTGTTGGAAATCTGTCGGGAAACATGGGAAACATGGCTTCCAAAAGTAGTAGATCAGTCCGTCCCATCATTTTGGACATCAAAGCACCATGAAGGACCGCTGGAACAAGAACACGAAGACTCCACAGAGAAAA
The DNA here is from genome assembly GCA_014182405.2 of Eucalyptus sideroxylon. Taxonomy (NCBI): domain Eukaryota; kingdom Viridiplantae; phylum Streptophyta; class Magnoliopsida; order Myrtales; family Myrtaceae; genus Eucalyptus; species Eucalyptus sideroxylon. The sequence goes on along the minus strand of CM024558.2, from coordinate 41,426,791 downwards.
TTCCCTGTTTTTCCATAGAAAATTCCCTTTCGGGCATTTTTTTGGCTTTTTTTGAAAAACGCGAGTGTTGGAAATCTGTCGGGAAACATGGCTTCGAAAAGTACTAGATCAGTCCGTCCCATCATTTTGGACATCGCAGCGCCCGAGGTCCCACTGAAACAAGAACACGAAGACTTCGCAGAGAAAATTCCCTGTTTTTCCATAGATAATGCCCTTTCGAGCCTTTTTTGGCTGAAAAAACACGAGTGTTGGAAATCTGTCGGGAAACATGGCTTCCAAATGTTCTAGATCAGTCCGTCCCATCATTTTGGACATCAAAGCACCATGAAGGACCGCTGGAACAAGAACACGAAGACTCCACTAAAAAATTCCCTGTTTTTCCATAGAAAATTCCCTTTCGGGCATTTTTTTTTCAAAGCTGAAAAAACGCGAGTGTTGGAAATCTGTCGGAAACATGGCTTCGGGAAACATGGCTTCCAAAAGTACTAGATCAGTCCGTCCCATCATTTTGGACATCGCAGCGCCCTGAGGTCCCACTGAAACAAGAACACGAAGACTTCGCAGAGAAAATTCCCTGTTTTTCCATAGATAATGCCCTTTCGAGCCTTTTTTTTTGGCTGAAAAACACGAGTGTTGGAAATCTGTCGGGAAACATGGCTTCCAAATGTTCTAGATCAGTCCGTCCCATCATTTTGGACATCAAAGCACCATGAAGGACCGCTGGAACAAGAACACGAAGACTCCACAGAGAAAATTCCCTGTTTTTCCATAGAAAATTCCCTTTCGGGCATTTTTTTGGCTGAAAAAACGCGAGTGTTGGAAATCTGTCGGGAAACATGGCTTCCAAAAGTACTAGATCAGTCCGTCCCATCATTTTGGACATCGCAGCGCCATGAGGTCCCACCGAAACAAAACAAGAACACGAAGACTTCGCAGAGAAAATTCCCTGTTTTTCCATAGATAATGCCCTTTCGAGCCTTTTTTTGGCTGAAAAAACACGAGTGTTGGAAATCTGTCGGGAAACATGGCTTCCAAAAGTTCTAGATCAGTCCGTCCCATCATTTTGGACATCAAAGCACCATGAAGGACCGCTGGAACAAGAACACGAAGACTCCACAGAAAAATTCCCTGTTTTTCCATAGAAAATTCCCTTTCGGGCATTTTTTTGGCTGAAAAACGCGAGTGTTGGAAATCTGTCGGGAAACATGGCTTCCAAAAGTACTAGATCAGTCCGTCCCATCATTTTGGACATCAAGCGCCATGAGGTCCCACTGAAAAAGAACACGAAGACTTCGCGAGAAAAAATTCCCTGTTTTTCCATAGATAATGCCCTTTCGAGCCTTTTTTTGCTGAAAAAACACGAGTGTTGGAAATCTGTCGGGAAACATGGCTTCCAAATGTTCTAGATCAGTCCGTCCCATCATTTTGGACATCAAAGCACCATGAAGGACCGCTGGAACAAGAACACGAAGACTCCACGAGAAAATTCCCTGTTTTTCCATAGAAAATTCCCTTTCGGGCATTTTTTTGGCTGAAAAACGCGAGTGTTGGAAATCTGTCGGGAAACATGGCTTCCAAAAGTACTAGATCAGTCCGTCCCATCATTTTGGACATCAGCAGCCCGAGGTCCCACCGAAACAAGAACACGAAGACCCAATAGAAATGCCCTTTCGAGAAAAAACAAGAACACGAAGACTTCGCAAAAAATTCCCTGTTTTTCCATAGATAATGCCCTTTGGCTGAAAAAACACGAGTGTTGGAAATCTGTCGGGAAACATGGCTTCCAAATGTTCTAGATCAGTCCGTCCCATCATTTTGGACATCAAAGCACCATGAAGGACCGCTGGAACAAGAACACGAAGACTCCACTAAAAAATTCCCTGTTTTTCCATAGAAAATTCCCTTTCGGGCATTTTTTTGGCTGAAAAACGCGAGTGTTGGAAATCTGTCGGGAAACATGGCTTCGAAAAGTACTAGATCAGTCCGTCCCATCATTTTGGACATCGCAGCGCCCGAGGTCCCACTGAAACAAGAACACGAAGACTTCGCAGAAAAATTCCCTGTTTTTCCATAGATAATGCCCTTTCGAGCCTTTTTTTGGCTGAAAAAACACGAGTGTTGGAAATCTGTCGGGAAACATGGCTTCCAAATGTTCTAGATCAGTCCGTCCCATCATTTTGGACATCAAAGCACCATGAAGGACCGCTGGAACAAGAACACGAAGACTCCACAGAGAAAATTCCCTGTTTTTCCATAGAAAATTCCCTTTCGGGCATTTTTTTGGCTGAAAAACGCGAGTGTTGGAAATCTGTCGGGAAACATGGCTTCAAAAGTACTAGATCAGTCCGTCCCATCATTTTGGACATCGCAGCGCCCGAGGTCCCACTGAAACAAGAACACGAAGACTTCGCAGAGAAAAATTCCCTGTTTTTCCATAGATAATGCCCTTTCGAGCCTTTTTTTTTGACAGAAAAAACGAGTGTTGGAAATCTATCGGGAAACATGGCTTCCAAAAGTTCTAGATCAGTCCGTCCCATCATTTTGGACATCACCGCACCATGAAGGATCCCATCATTTTGGACATCACCGCACCATGAAGGATCTGGAACAAGAACACGAAGACTCGACAGAGAACATTCCCTGTTTTTCCATAGAAAATTCCCTTTCGGGCATTTTTTGGCTGAAAAAACACGAGTGTTGGAAATCTGTCGGGAAACATGGCTTCCAAAAGTAGAGATCAGTCCGTCCCATCATTTTGGACATCAAAGCACCATGAAGGACCGCTGGAACAAGAACACGAAGACTCCACAGAGAAAAAATTCCCTGTTTTTCCATAGAAAATTCCCTTTCGGGCATTTTTTTTGGCTGAAAAAAACGCGAGTGTTGGAAATCTGTCGGGAAACATGGCTTCGAAAAGTACTAGATCAGTCCGTCCCATCATTTTGGACATCGCAGCGCCCTGAGGTCCCACTGAAACAAGAACACGAAGACTTCGCAGAGAAAATTCCCTGTTTTTCCATAGATAATGCCCTTTCGAGCCTTTTTTTGGCTGAAAAAACACGAGTGTTGGAAATCTGTCGGGAAACATGGCTTCCAAATGTTCTAGATCAGTCCGTCCCATCATTTTGGACATCAAAGCACCATGAAGGACCGCTGGAACAAGAACACGAAGACTCCACAGAAAAAATTCCCTGTTTTTCCATAGAAAATTCCCTTTCGGGCATTTTTTTGGCTGAAAAAACGCGAGTGTTGGAAATCTGTCGGGAAACATGGCTTCCAAAAGTACTAGATCAGTCCGTCCCATCATTTTGGACATCAAAGCACCATGAAGGACCGCTGGAACAAGAACACGAAGACTCCACAGAGAAAATTCCCTGTTTTTCCATAGAAAATTCCCTTTTTCCATAGAAAATTCCCTTTCGGGCATTTTTTTGGCTGAAAAAACGCGAGTGTTGGAAATCTATCGGGAAACATGGCTTCCAAAAGTTCTAGATCAGTCCGTCCCATCATTTTGGACATCACCGCACCATGAAGGATCGCTGGAACAAGAACACGAAGACTCGACAGAGAAAATTCCCTGTTTTTCCATAGAAAATTCCCTTTCGGGCATTTTTTTTTTGGCTGAAAAACACGAGTGTTGGAAATCTGTCGGGAAACATGGCTTCCAAAAGTAGTAGATCAGTCCGTCCCATCATTTTGGACATCAAAGCACCATGAAGGACCGCTGGAACAAGAACACGAAGACTCCACAGAGAAAATTCCTGTTTTTCCATAGAAAATTCCCTTTCGGGCATTTTTTTGGCTGAAAAACGCGAGTGTTGGAAATCTGTCGGGAAACATGGCTTCGAAAAGTACTAGATCAGTCCGTCCCATCATTTTGGACATCGCAGCGCCCGAGGTCCCACTGAAACAAGAACACGAAGACTTCGCAGAGAAAATTCCCTGTTTTTCCATAGATAATGCCCTTTCGAGCCTTTTTTTGGCTGAAAAAACACGAGTGTTGGAAATCTGTCGGGAAACATGGCTTCCAAATGTTCTAGATCAGTCCGTCCCATCATTTTGGACATCAAAGCACCATGAAGGACCGCTGGAACAAGAACACGAAGACTCCACTAAGAAAATTCCCTGTTTTTCCATAGAAAATTCCCTTTCGGGCATTTTTTTGGCTGAAAAAACGCGAGTGTTGGAAATCTGTCGGGAAACATGGCTTCGAAAAGTACTAGATCAGTCCGTCCCATCATTTTGGACATCGCAGCGCCCTGAGGTCCCACTGAAACAAGAACACGAAGACTTCGCAGAGAAAATTCCCTGTTTTTCCATAGATAATGCCCTTTCGAGCCTTTTTTTGGCTGAAAAAACACGAGTGTTGGAAATCTGTCGGGAAACATGGCTTCCAAATGTTCTAGATCAGTCCGTCCCATCATTTTGGACATCAAAGCACCATGAAGGACCGCTGGAACAAGAACACGAAGACTCCACTAAGAAAATTCCCTGTTTTTCCATAGAAAATTCCCTTTCGGGCATTTTTTTGGCTGAAAAAAACGCGAGTGTTGGAAATCTGTCGGGAAACATGGCTTCCAAAAGTACTAGATCAGTCCGTCCCATCATTTTGGACATCGCAGCGCCCTGAGGTCCCACTGAAACAAGAACACGAAGACTTCGCAGAGAAAATTCCCTGTTTTTCCATAGATAATGCCCTTTCGAGCCTTTTTTTGGCTGAAAAAACACGAGTGTTGGAAATCTGTCGGGAAACATGGCTTCCAAAAGTTCTAGATCAGTCCGTCCCATCATTTTGGACATCAAAGCACCATGAAGGACCGCTGGAACAAGAACACGAAGACTCCACAGAGAAAATTCCCTTTTTTTCCATAGAAAATTCCCTTTCGGGCATTTTTTTGGCTGAAAAAACGCGAGTGTTGGAAATCTGTCGGGAAACATGGCTTCAAAAGTACTAGATCAGTCCGTCCCATCATTTTGGACATCATCATTTTGGACATCACAGCACCATGAAGGACCGCTGGAACAAGAACACGAAGACTTCGCAGAGAAAATTCCCTGTTTTTCCATAGATAATGCCCTTTCGAGCCTTTTTTTGGCTGAAAAAACACGAGTGTTGGAAATCTGTCGGGAAACATGGCTTCCAAAAGTTCTAGATCAGTCCGTCCCATCATTTTGGACATCAAAGCACCATGAAGGACCGCTGGAACAAGAACACGAAGACTCCACTAGAGAAAATTCCCTGTTTTTCCATAGAAAATTCCCTTTCGGGCATTTTTTTGGCTGAAAAACGCGAGTGTTGGAAATCTGTCGGGAAACATGGCTTCCAAAAGTACTAGATCAGTCCGTCCCATCATTTTGGACATCGCAGCGCCCCATGAGGTCCCACTGAAACAAGAACACGAAGACTTCGCAGAGAAAATTCCCTGTTTTTCCATAGATAATGCCCTTTCGAGCCTTTTTTGGCTGAAAAAACACGAGTGTTGGAAATCTGTCGGGAAACATGGCTTCCAAATGTTCTAGATCAGTCCGTCCCATCATTTTGGACATCAAAGCACCATGAAGGACCGCTGGAACAAGAACACGAAGACTCCACAGAGAAAAATTCCCTGTTTTTCCATAGAAAATTCCCTTTCGGGCATTTTTTTGGCTGAAAAACGCGAGTGTTGGAAATCTGTCGGGAAACATGGCTTCGAAAAGTACTAGATCAGTCCGTCCCATCATTTTGGACATCGCAGCGCCCGAGGTCCCACACTGAAACAAGAACACGAAGACTTCGCAGAAAAATTCCCTGTTTTTCCATAGATAATGCCCTTTCGAGCCTTTTTTTGGCTGAAAAAACACGAGTGTTGGAAATCTGTCGGGAAACATGGCTTCCAAATGTTCTAGATCAGTCCGTCCCATCATTTTGGACATCAAAGCACCATGAAGGACCGCTGGAACAAGAACACGAAGACTCCACTAAGAAAATTCCCTGTTTTTCCATAGAAAATTCCCTTTCGGGCATTTTTTTGGCTGAAAAAACGCGAGTGTTGGAAATCTGTCGGGAAACATGGCTTCCAAAAGTACTAGATCAGTCCGTCCCATCATTTTGGACATCAAAGCGCCATGAGGTCCCACCGCTGAAACAAGAACACGAAGACTTCGCAGAGAAAATTCCCTGTTTTTCCATAGATAATGCCCTTTCGAGCCTTTTTTTGGCTGAAAAACACGAGTGTTGGAAATCTGTCGGGAAACATGGCTTCCAAAAGTTCTAGATCAGTCCGTCCCATCATTTTGGACATCAAAGCACCATGAAGGACCGCTGGAACAAGAACACGAAGACTCCACAGAGAAAAATTCCCTGTTTTTCCATAGAAAATTCCCTTTCGGGCATTTTTTGGCTGAAAAACGCGAGTGTTGGAAATCTGTCGGGAAACATGGCTTCCAAAAGTACTAGATCAGTCCGTCCCATCATTTTGGACATCAAAGCGCCAGAGGTCCCACTGAAACAAGAACACGAAGACTTCGCAGAGAAAAAATTTCCCTGTTTTTCCATAGATAATGCCCTTTCGAGCCTTTTTTTTTTTGGCTGAAAAAACACGAGTGTTGGAAATCTGTCGGGAAACATGGCTTCCAAATGTTCTAGATCAGTCCGTCCCATCATTTTGGACATCAAAGCACCATGAAGGACCGCTGGAACAAGAACACGAAGACTCCACTAAAAAAATTCCCTGTTTTTCCATAGAAAATTCCCTTTCGGGCATTTTTTTGGCTGAAAAAACGCGAGTGTTGGAAATCTGTCGGGAAACATGGCTTCAAAAGTACTAGATCAGTCCGTCCCATCATTTTGGACATCGCAGCGCCCGAGGTCCCACTGAAACAAGAACACGAAGACTTCGCAGAAAAATTCCCTGTTTTTCCATAGATAATGCCCTTTCGAGCCTTTTTTTTGGCTGAAAAACACGAGTGTTGGAAATCTGTCGGGAAACATGGCTTCCAAATGTTCTAGATCAGTCCGTCCCATCATTTTGGACATCAAAGCACCATGAAGGACCGCTGGAACAAGAACACGAAGACTCCACAGAAAAATTCCCTGTTTTTCCATAGAAAATTCCCTTTCGGGCATTTTTTTTTTTTGCTGAAAAACGCGAGTGTTGGAAATCTGTCGGGAAACATGGCTTCCAAAAGTACTAGATCAGTCCGTCCCATCATTTTGGACATCGCAGCGCCCATGAGGTCCCACTGAAACAAGAACACGAAGACTTCTTGAGAAAAATTCCCTGTTTTTCCATAGATAATGCCCTTTCGAGCCTTTTTTTGGCTGAAAAAACGCGAGTGTTGGAAATCTATCGGGAAACATGGCTTCCAAAAGTTCTAGATCAGTCCGTCCCATCATTTTGGACATCACCGCACCATGAAGGATCGCTGGAACAAGAACACGAAGACTCGACAGAGAAAATTCCCTGTTTTTCCATAGAAAATTCCCTTTCGGGCATTTTTTTGGCTGAAAAAACACGAGTGTTCGAAATCTGTGCGGAAACATGGCTTCCAAAAGTAGTAGATCAGTCCGTCCCATCATTTTGGACATCAAAGCACCATGAAGGACCGCTGGAACAAGAACACGAAGACTCCACAGAAAAATTCCCTGTTTTTCCATAGAAAATTCCCTTTCGGGCATTTTTTGGCTGAAAAAACGCGAGTGTTGGAAATCTGTCGGGAAACATGGCTTCGAAAAGTACTAGATCAGTCCGTCCCATCATTTTGGACATCGCAGCGCCCCCGAGGTCCCACTGAAACAAGAACACGAAGACTTCGCAGAGAAAATTCCCTGTTTTTCCATAGATAATGCCCTTTCGAGCCTTTTTTTGGCTGAAAAACACGAGTGTTGGAAATCTGTCGGGAAACATGGCTTCCAAATGTTCTAGATCAGTCCGTCCCATCATTTTGGACATCAAAGCACCATGAAGGACCGCTGGAACAAGAACACGAAGACTCCACTAAGAAAATTCCCTGTTTTTCCATAGAAAATTCCCTTTCGGGCATTTTTTTGGCTGAAAAAACGCGAGTGTTGGAAATCTGTCGGGAAACATGGCTTCCAAAAGTACTAGATCAGTCCGTCCCATCATTTTGGACATCAAAGCGCCATGAGGTCCCACCGAAACAAGAACACGAAGACTTCGCAGAGAAAAAATTCCCTGTTTTTCCATAGATAATGCCCTTTCGAGCCTTTTTTTGGCTGAAAAAACACGAGTGTTGGAAATCTGTCGGGAAACATGGCTTCCAAATGTTCTAGATCAGTCCGTCCCATCATTTTGGACATCAAAGCACCATGAAGGACCGCTGGAACAAGAACACGAAGACTCCACTAAAAAAATTCCCTGTTTTTCCATAGAAAATTCCCTTTCGGGCATTTTTTTGGCTGAAAAAACGCGAGTGTTGGAAATCTGTCGGGAAACATGGCTTCGAAAAGTACTAGATCAGTCCGTCCCATCATTTTGGACATCGCAGCGCCCCACGAGGTCCCACTTTGAAACAAGAACACGAAGACTTCGCAGAGAAAATTCCCTGTTTTTCCATAGATAATGCCCTTTCGAGCCTTTTTTGGCTGAAAAAACACGAGTGTTGGAAATCTGTCGGGAAACATGGCTTCCAAATGTTCTAGATCAGTCCGTCCCATCATTTTGGACATCAAAGCACCATGAAGGACCGCTGGAACAAGAACACGAAGACTCCACAGAGAAAATTCCCTGTTTTTCCATAGAAAATTCCCTTTCGGGCATTTTTTTGGCTGAAAAAAAACGCGAGTGTTGGAAATCTGTCGGGAAACATGGCTTCAAAAGTACTAGATCAGTCCGTCCCATCATTTTGGACATCGCAGCGCCCATGAGGTCCCACCGAAACAAGAACACGAAGACTTCGCAGAGAAAATTCCCTGTTTTTCCATAGATAATGCCCTTTCGAGCCTTTTTTTGGCTGAAAAAACGCGAGTGTTGGAAATCTATCGGGAAACATGGCTTCCAAAAGTTCTAGATCAGTCCGTCCCATCATTTTGGACATCACCGCACCATGAAGGATCGCTGGAACAAGAACACGAAGACTCGACAGAGAACATTCCCTGTTTTTCCATAGAAAATTCCCTTTCGGGCATTTTTTTGGCTGAAAAAACGCGAGTGTTGGAAATCTGTCGGGAAACATGGCTTCCAAAAGTAGTAGATCAGTCCGTCCCATCATTTTGGACATCAAAGCACCATGAAGGACCGCTGGAACAAGAACACGAAGACTCCACAGAAAAATTCCCTGTTTTTCCATAGAAAATTCCCTTTCGGGCATTTTTTTGGCTGAAAAACGCGAGTGTTGGAAATCTGTCGGGAAACATGGCTTCGAAAAGTACTAGATCAGTCCGTCCCATCATTTTGGACATCGCAGCGCCCGAGGTCCCACTGAAACAAGAACACGAAGACTTCGCAGAGAAAATTCCCTGTTTTTCCATAGATAATGCCCTTTCGAGCCTTTTTTTGGCTGAAAAAAACACGAGTGTTGGAAATCTGTCGGGAAACATGGCTTCCAAATGTTCTAGATCAGTCCGTCCCATCATTTTGGACATCAAAGCACCATGAAGGACCGCTGGAACAAGAACACGAAGACTCCACAGAAAAATTCCCTGTTTTTCCATAGAAAATTCCCTTTCGGGCATTTTTTTGGCTGAAAAAACACGCGAGTGTTGGAAATCTGTCGGGAAACATGGCTTCCAAAAGTACTAGATCAGTCCGTCCCATCATTTTGGACATCAAAGCACCATGAAGGTCCGCTGGAACAAGAACACGAAGACTCCACGAGAGAAAATTCCCTGTTTTTCCATAGAAAATTCCCTTTCGGCATTTTTTTGGCTGAAAAAACGCGAGTGTTGGAAATCTATCGGGAAACATGGCTTCCAAAAGTTCTAGATCAGTCCGTCCCATCATTTTGGACATCACCGCACCATGAAGGATCGCTGGAACAAGAACACGAAGACTCGACAGAGAAAATTCCCTGTTTTTCCATAGAAAATTCCCTTTCGGGCATTTTTTGGCTGAAAAAACACGAGTGTTGGAAATCTGTCGGAAACATGGCTTCCAAAAGTAGTAGATCAGTCCGTCCCATCATTTTGGACATCAAAGCACCATGAAGGACCGCTGGAACAAGAACACGAAGACTCCACAGAGAAAATTCCCTGTTTTTCCATAGAAAATTCCCTTTCGGGCATTTTTTTGGCTGAAAAAACGCGAGTGTTGGAAATCTGTCGGGAAACATGGCTTCCAAAAGTACTAGATCAGTCCGTCCCATCATTTTGGACATCGCAGCGCCCATGAGGTCCCACTGAAACAAGAACACGAAGACTTCGCAGAGAAAAATTCCCTGTTTTTCCATAGATAATGCCCTTTCGAGCCTTTTTTTTGCTGAAAAAACACGAGTGTTGGAAATCTGTCGGGAAACATGGCTTCCAAATGTTCTAGATCAGTCCGTCCCATCATTTTGGACATCACAGCACCCTGAAGGACCGCTGGAACAAGAACACGAAGACTCCACTAAGAAAAATTCCCTGTTTTTCCATAGAAAATTCCCTTTCGGGCATTTTTTTTGGCTGAAAAAACGCGAGTGTTGGAAATCTGTCGGGAAACATGGCTTCCAAAAGTAGTAGATCAGTCCGTCCCATCATTTTGGACATCAAAGCACCATGAAGGACCGCTGGAACAAGAACACGAAGACTCCACAGAAAAATTCCCTGTTTTTCCATAGAAAATTCCCTTTCGGGCATTTTTTTGCTGAAAAACGCGAGTGTTGGAAATCTGTCGGGAAACATGGCTTCCAAAAGTTCTAGATCAGTCCGTCCCATCATTTTGGACATCAAAGCACCATGAAGGACCGCTGGAACAAGAACACGAAGACTCCACAGAGAAAATTCCCTGTTTTTCCATAGAAAATTCCCTTTCGGGCATTTTTTTTGGCTGAAAAAACGCGAGTGTTGGAAATCTATCGGGAAACATGGCTTCCAAAAGTTCTAGATCAGTCCGTCCCATCATTTTGGACATCACCGCACCATGAAGGATCCCTGGAACAAGAACACGAAGACTCGACATTTTGAGAAAATTCCCTGTTTTTCCATAGAAAATTCCCTTTCGGGCATTTTTTTGGCTGAAAAAACACGAGTGTTGGAAATCTGTCGGGAAACATGGCTTCCAAAAGTAGTAGATCAGTCCGTCCCATCATTTTGGACATCAAAGCACCATGAGGGACCGCTGGAACAAGAACACGAAGACTCCACAGAAAAATTCCCTGTTTTTCCATAGAAAATTCCCTTTCGGGCATTTTTTTGGCTGAAAAACGCGAGTGTTGGAAATCTGTCGGGAAACATGGCTTCGAAAAGTACTAGATCAGTCCGTCCCATCATTTTGGACATCGCAGCGCCCGAGGTCCCACTGAAACAAGAACACGAAGACTTCGCAGAGAAAATTCCCTGTTTTTCCATAGATAATGCCCTTTCGAGCCTTTTTTGGCTGAAAAAACACGAGTGTTGGAAATCTGTCGGGAAACATGGCTTCCAAATGTTCTAGATCAGTCCGTCCCATCATTTTGGACATCAAAGCACCATGAAGGACCGCTGGAACAAGAACACGAAGACTCCACTAAGAAAATTCCCTGTTTTTCCATAGAAAATTCCCTTTCGGGCATTTTTTTGGCTGAAAAAACGCGAGTGTTGGAAATCTGTCGGGAAACATGGCTTCGAAAAGTACTAGATCAGATCAGTCCGTCCCATCATTTTGGACATCGCAGCGCCCTGAGGTCCCACTGAAACAAGAACACGAAGACTTCGCAGAGAAAATTCCCTGTTTTTCCATAGATAATGCCCTTTCGAGCCTTTTTTGGCTGAAAAAACACGAGTGTTGGAAATCTGTCGGGAAACATGGCTTCCAAATGTTCTAGATCAGTCCGTCCCATCATTTTGGACATCAAAGCACCATGAAGGACCGCTGGAACAAGAACACGAAGACTCCACAGAAAAATTCCCTGTTTTTCCATAGAAAATTCCCTTTCGGGCATTTTTTTGGCTGAAAAACGCGAGTGTTGGAAATCTGTCGGGAAACATGGCTTCCAAAAGTACTAGATCAGTCCGTCCCATCATTTTGGACATCGCAGCGCCCCATGAGGTCCCACCGAAACAAGAACACGAAGACTTCGCAGAGAAAATTCCCTGTTTTTCCATAGATAATGCCCTTTCGAGCCTTTTTTTGGCTGAAAAAACACGAGTGTTGGAAATCTGTCGGGAAACATGGCTTCCAAATGTTCTAGATCAGTCCGTCCCATCATTTTGGACATCAAAGCACCATGAAGGACCGCTGGAACAAGAACACGAAGACTCCACAGAGAAAATTCCCTGTTTTTCCATAGAAAATTCCCTTTCGGGCATTTTTTTGGCTGAAAAACGCGAGTGTTGGAAATCTGTCGGGAAACATGGCTTCCAAAAGTACTAGATCAGTCCGTCCCATCATTTTGGACATCGCAGCGCCCTGAGGTCCCACTGAAACAAGAACACGAAGACTTCGCAGAGAAAATTCCCTGTTTTTCCATAGATAATGCCCTTTCGAGCCTTTTTTGGCTGAAAAAAACACGAGTGTTGGAAATCTGTCGGGAAACATGGCTTCCAAAAGTTCTAGATCAGTCCGTCCCATCATTTTGGACATCAAAGCACCATGAAGGACCGCTGGAACAAGAACACGAAGACTCCACAGAAAAAATTTCCCTTTTCCATAGAAAATTCCCTTTCGGGCATTTTTTTTGGCTGAAAAAACGCGAGTGTTGGAAATCTGTCGGGAAACATGGCTTCCAAAAGTACTAGATCAGTCCGTCCCATCATTTTGGACATCAAAGCACCATGAAGGTCCCACTGAAACAAGAACACGAAGACTTCGCAGAAAAATTCCCTGTTTTTCCATAGATAATGCCCTTTCGAGCCTTTTTTTGGCTGAAAAAAACGAGTGTTGGAAATCTGTCGGGAAACATGGCTTCCAAAAGTTCTAGATCAGTCCGTCCCATCATTTTGGACATCAAAGCACCATGAAGGACCGCTGGAACAAGAACACGAAGACTCCACAAGAAACGAAAAAAATTCCCTGTTTTTCCATAGAAAATTCCCTTTCGGGCATTTTTTTGGCTGAAAAAAACGCGAGTGTTGGAAATCTGTCGGGAAACATGGCTTCCAAAAGTACTAGATCAGTCCGTCCCATCATTTTGGACATCGCAGCGCCCGAGGTCCCACTGAAACAAGAACACGAAGACTTCGCAGAGAAAAATCCCTGTTTTTCCATAGATAATGCCCTTTCGAGCCTTTTTTTGGCTGAAAAAACACGAGTGTTGGAAATCTGTCGGGAAACATGGCTTCCAAATGTTCTAGATCAGTCCGTCCCATCATTTTGGACATCAAAGCACCATGAAGGACCGCTGGAACAAGAACACGAAGACTCCACTAAGAAAAATTCCCTGTTTTTCCATAGAAAATTCCCTTTCGGGCATTTTTTTGCTGAAAAACGCGAGTGTTGGAAATCTGTCGGGAAACATGGCTTCGAAAAGTACTAGATCAGTCCGTCCCATCATTTTGGACATCGCAGCGCCCTGAGGTCCCACTGAAACAAGAACACGAAGACTTCGCAGAGAAAATTCCCTGTTTTTCCATAGATAATGCCCTTTCGAGCCTTTTTTTGGCTGAAAAAACACGAGTGTTGGAAATCTGTCGGGAAACATGGCTTCCAAATGTTCTAGATCAGATCAGTCCGTCCCATCATTTTGGACATCAAAGCACCATGAAGGACCGCTGGAACAAGAACACGAAGACTCCACAGAGAAAATTCCCTGTTTTTCCATAGAAAATTCCCTTTCGGGCATTTTTTTGGCTGAAAAAACGCGAGTGTTGGAAATCTGTCGGGAAACATGGCTTCCAAAAGTACTAGATCAGTCCGTCCCATCATTTTGGACATCGCAGCGCCCGAGGTCCCACCATAGAAACAAGAACACGAAGACTTCGCAGAGAAAATTCCCTTTTGTTTTTCCATAGATAATGCCCTTTTTTCCATAGAGCCTTTTTTTTTTGGCTGAAAAAACACGAGTGTTGGAAATCTGTCGGGAAACATGGCTTCCAAAAGTTCTAGATCAGTCCGTCCCATCATTTTGGACATCAAAGCACCATGAAGGACCGCTGGAACAAGAACACGAAGACTCCACAAGAAAATTCCCTGTTTTTCCATAGAAAATTCCCTTTCGGGCATTTTTTTGGCTGAAAAACGCGAGTGTTGGAAATCTGTCGGGAAACATGGCTTCCAAAAGTACTAGATCAGTCCGTCCCATCATTTTGGACATCGCAGCGCCCGAGGTCCCACTGAAACAAGAACACGAAGACTTCGCAGAGAAAATTCCCTGTTTTTCCATAGATAATGCCCTTTCGAGCCTTTTTTTGGCTGAAAAACACGAGTGTTGGAAATCTGTCGGGAAACATGGCTTCCAAATGTTCTAGATCAGTCCGTCCCATCATTTTGGACATCAAAGCACCATGAAGGACCGCTGGAACAAGAACACGAAGACTCCACAGAAAAAAAAATTCCCTGTTTTTCCATAGAAAATTCCCTTTCGGGCATTTTTTTGGCTGAAAAAACGAGTGAAAAACACGAGTGTTGGAAATCTGTCGGGAAACATGGCTTCCAAAAGTACTAGATCAGTCCGTCCCATCATTTTGGACATCAAAGCACCATGAAGGACCGCTGGAACAAGAACACGAAGACTCCACAAAAATTCCCTGTTTTTCCATAGAAAATTCCCTTTCGGGCATTTTTTTGGCTGAAAAACGCGAGTGTTGGAAATCTATCGGGAAACATGGCTTCCAAAAGTTCTAGATCAGTCCGTCCCATCATTTTGGACATCACCGCACCATGAAGGATCGCTGGAACAAGAACACGAAGACTCGACAGAGAAATTCCCTGTTTTTCCATAGAAAATTCCCTTTCGGGCATTTTTTTGGCTGAAAAAACACGAGTGTTGGAAATCTGTGGGAAACATGGCTTCCAAAAGTAGTAGATCAGTCCGTCCCATCATTTTGGACATCAAAGCACCATGAAGGACCGCTGGAACAAGAACACGAAGACTCCACAGAAAATTCCCTGTTTTTCCATAGAAAATTCCCTTTCGGGCATTTTTTTGGCTGAAAAACGCGAGTGTTGGAAATCTGTCGGGAAACATGGCTTCGAAAAGTACTAGATCAGTCCGTCCCATCATTTTGGACATCGCAGCGCCCGAGGTCCCACTGAAACAAGAACACGAAGACTTCGCAGAGAAAATTCCCTGTTTTTCCATAGATAATGCCCTTTCGAGCCTTTTTTTGGCTGAAAAAACACGAGTGTTGGAAATCTGTCGGGAAACATGGCTTCCAAATGTTCTAGATCAGTCCGTCCCATCATTTTGGACATCAAAGCACCATGAAGGACCGCTGGAACAAGAACACGAAGACTCCACCAGAGAAAATTCCCTGTTTTTCCATAGAAAATTCCCTTTCGGGCATTTTTTTGGCTGAAAAAAACGCGAGTGTTGGAAATCTGTCGGGAAACATGGCTTCCAAAAGTACTAGATCAGTCCGTCCCATCATTTTGGACATCGCAGCGCCCATGAGGTCCCACTGAAACAAGAACACGAAGACTTCGCAGAGAAAAATTCCCTGTTTTTCCATAGATAATGCCCTTTCGAGCCTTTTTTTGGCTGAAAAAACACGAGTGTTGGAAATCTGTCGGAAACATGGCTTCCAAATGTTCTAGATCAGTCCGTCCCATCATTTTGGACATCAAAGCACCATGAAGGACCGCTGGAACAAGAACACGAAGACTCCACAGAGAAAATTCCCTGTTTTTCCATAGAAAATTCCCTTTCGGGCATTTTTTTGGCTGAAAAAAAACGCGAGTGTTGGAAATCTGTCGGGAAACATGGCTTCCAAAAGTACTAGATCAGTCCGTCCCATCATTTTGGACATCGCAGCGCCCGAAGACTGAGGTCCCACTTTTTTGAAACAAGAACACGAAGACTTCGCAGAGAAAATTCCCTGTTTTTCCATAGATAATGCCCTTTTTTCGAGCCTTTTTTTTTTGGCTGAAAAAACACGAGTGTTGGAAATCTGTCGGGAAACATGGCTTCCAAATGTTCTAGATCAGTCCGTCCCATCATTTTGGACATCAAAGCACCATGAAGGACCGCTGGAACAAGAACACGAAGACTCCACTAAGAAAATTCCCTGTTTTTCCATAGAAAATTCCCTTTCGGGCATTTTTTTGGCTGAAAAACGCGAGTGTTGGAAATCTGTCGGGAAACATGGCTTCGAAAAGTACTAGATCAGTCCGTCCCATCATTTTGGACATCGCAGCGCCCGAGGTCCCACTGAAACAAGAACACGAAGACTTCGCAGAGAAAAATTCCCTGTTTTTCCATAGATAATGCCCTTTCGAGCCTTTTTTTGGCTGAAAAAACACGAGTGTTGGAAATCTGTCGGGAAACATGGCTTCCAAATGTTCTAGATCAGTCCGTCCCATCATTTTGGACATCACAGCACCATGAAGGACCGCTGGAACAAGAACACGAAGACTCCACGAAGAAAATTCCTTGTTTTTCCATAGAAAATTCCCTTTCGGGCATTTTTTTGGCTGAAAAAACGCGAGTGTTGGAAATCTATTGGGAAACATGGCTTCCAAAAGTAGTAGATCAGTCCGTCCCGTCATTTTGGACATCGCAGCGCCCTGAGGTCCCACATTTTGGAAACAAACAAGAACACGAAGACTTCGCAGAGAAAATTCCCTGTTTTTCCATAGATAATGCCCTTTCGAGCCTTTTTTTGGCTGAAAAACGCGAGTGTTGGAAATCTATCGGGAAACATGGCTTCCAAAAGTTCTAGATCAGTCCGTCCCATCATTTTGGACATCACCGCACCATGAAGGATCGCTGGAACAAGAACACGAAGACTCCAGAGAAAATTCCCTGTTTTTCCATAGAAAATTCCCTTTCGGGCATTTTTTTGGCTGAAAAAACACGAGTGTTGGAAATCTGTGCGGAAACATGGCTTCCAAAAGTAGTAGATCAGTCCGTCCCATCATTTTGGACATCAAAGCACCATGAAGGACCGCTGGAACAAGAACACGAAGACTCCACAGAGAAAATTCCCTGTTTTTCCATAGAAAATTCCCTTTCGGGCATTTTTTTGGCTGAAAAAACGCGAGTGTTGGAAATCTGTCGGGAAACATGGCTTCCAAAAGTATAGATCAGTCCGTCCCATCATTTTGGACATCGCAGCGCCCCGAGGTCCCACTGAAACAAGAACACGAAGACTTCGCAGAAAAAATTCCCTGTTTTTCCATAGATAATGCCCTTTCGAGCCTTTTTTTGGCTGAAAAAACACGAGTGTTGGAAATCTGTCGGGAAACATGGCTTCCAAATGTTCTAGATCAGTCCGTCCCATCATTTTGGACATCAAAGCACCATGAAGGACCGCTGGAACAAGAACACGAAGACTCCACAGAGAAAATTCCCTGTTTTTCCATAGAAAATTCCCTTTCGGGCATTTTTTTGGCTGAAAAAACGCGAGTGTTGGAAATCTATCGGGAAACATGGCTTCCAAAAGTAGTAGATCAGTCCGTCCCATCATTTTGGACATCAAAGCACCATGAAGGACCGCTGGAACAAGAACACGAAGACTCCACAGAAAAAATTCCCTGTTTTTCCATAGAAAATTCCCTTTCGGGCATTTTTTTGGCTGAAAAACGCGAGTGTTGGAAATCTGTCGGGAAACATGGCTTCCAAAAGTACTAGATCAGTCCGTCCCATCATTTTGGACATCACAGCACCATGAGGTCCCACTGGAAACAAGAACACGAAGACTTCGCAGAGAAAAATTCCCTGTTTTTCCATAGATAATGCCCTTTCGAGCCTTTTTTTGGCTGAAAAAACACGAGTGTTGGAAATCTGTCGGGAAACATGGCTTCCAAAAGTTCTAGATCAGTCCGTCCCATCATTTTGGACATCAAAGCACCATGAAGGACCGCTGGAACAAGAACACGAAGACTCCACAGAGAAAATTCCCTGTTTTTCCATAGAAAATTCCCTTTCGGGCATTTTTTTGGCTGAAAAAACGCGAGTGTTGGAAATCTGTCGGGAAACATGGCTTCCAAAAGTACTAGATCAGTCCGTCCCATCATTTTGGACATCGCAGCGCCCTGAGGTCCCACTGAAACAAGAACACGAAGACTTCGCAGAGAAAATTCCGTTTTTCCATAGATAATGCCCTTTCGAGCCTTTTTTTGGCTGAAAAAACACGAGTGTTGGAAATCTGTCGGAAACATGGCTTCCAAATGTTCTAGATCAGTCCGTCCCATCATTTTGGACATCAAAGCACCATGAAGGACCGCTGGAACAAGAACACGAAGACTCCACTAAAAAAATTCCCTGTTTTTCCATAGAAAATTCCCTTTCGGGCATTTTTTTTGGCTGAAAAAACGCGAGTGTTGGAAATCTGTCGGGAAACATGGCTTCGAAAAGTACTAGATCAGTCCGTCCCATCATTTTGGACATCGCAGCGCCCTGAGGTCCCACTGAAACAAGAACACGAAGACTTCGCAGAAAAATTCCCTGTTTTTCCATAGATAATGCCCTTTCGAGCCTTTTTTGGCTGAAAAAACACGAGTGTTGGAAATCTGTCGGGAAACATGGCTTCCAAATGTTCTAGATCAGTCCGTCCCATCATTTTGGACATCACAGCACCCTGAAGGACCGCTGGAACAAGAACACGAAGACTCCACTAAGAAAATTCCCTGTTTTTCCATAGAAAATTCCCTTTCGGGCATTTTTTTTGGCTGAAAAAACGCGAGTGTTGGAAATCTGTCGGGAAACATGGCTTCGAAAAGTACTAGATCAGTCCGTCCCATCATTTTGGACATCGCAGCGCCCTGAGGTCCCACTGAAACAAGAACACGAAGACTTCGCAGAGAAAATTCCCTGTTTTTCCATAGATAATGCCCTTTCGAGCCTTTTTTTGGCTGAAAAAACACGAGTGTTGGAAATCTGTCGGGAAACATGGCTTCCAAATGTTCTAGATCAGTCCGTCCCATCATTTTGGACATCAAAGCACCATGAAGGACCGCTGGAACAAGAACACGAAGACTCCACAGAAAAATTCCCTGTTTTTCCATAGAAAATTCCCTTTCGGGCATTTTTTGGCTGAAAAACGCGAGTGTTGGAAATCTGTCGGGAAACATGGCTTCAAAAGTACTAGATCAGTCCGTCCCATCATTTTGGACATCGCAGCGCCCTGAGGTCCCACTGAAACAAGAACACGAAGACTTCGCAGAGAAAATTCCCTGTTTTTCCATAGATAATGCCCTTTCGAGCCTTTTTTTGACAGAAAAAACGCGAGTGTTGGAAATCTATCGGGAAACATGGCTTCCAAAAGTTCTAGATCAGTCCGTCCCATCATTTTGGACATCACCGCACCATGAAGGATCGCTGGAACAAGAACACGAAGACTCGACAGAAACATTCCCTGTTTTTCCATAGAAAATTCCCTTTCGGGCATTTTTTTGGCTGAAAAAACACGAGTGTTCGAAATCTGTGCGGAAACATGGCTTCCAAAAGTAGTAGATCAGTCCGTCCCATCATTTTGGACATCAAAGCACCATGAAGGACCGCTGGAACAAGAACACGAAGACTCCACAGAGAAAATTCCCTGTTTTTCCATAGAAAATTCCCTTTCGGGCATTTTTTGCTGAAAAACGCGAGTGTTGGAAATCTGTCGGGAAACATGGCTTCGAAAAGTACTAGATCAGTCCGTCCCATCATTTTGGACATCGCAGCGCCCGAGGTCCCACTGAAACAAGAACACGAAGACTTCGCAGAGAAAAATTCCCTGTTTTTCCATAGATAATGCCCTTTCGAGCCTTTTTTGGCTGAAAAAACACGAGTGTTGGAAATCTGTCGGGAAACATGGCTTCCAAATGTTCTAGATCAGTCCGTCCCATCATTTTGGACATCAAAGCACCATGAAGGACCGCTGGAACAAGAACACGAAGACTCCACAGAAAATTCCCTGTTTTTCCATAGAAAATTCCCTTTCGGGCATTTTTTTCATTTTGGCTGAAAAACGCGAGTGTTGGAAATCTATCGGGAAACATGGCTTCCAAAAGTAGTAGATCAGTCCGTCCCATCATTTTGGACATCAAAGCACCATGAAGGACCGCTGGAACAAGAACACGAAGACTCCACAGAGAAAATTCCCTGTTTTTCCATAGAAAATTCCCTTTCGGGCATTTTTTTGGCTGAAAAAACGCGAGTGTTGGAAATCTGTCGGGAAACATGGCTTCCAAAAGTACTAGATCAGTCCGTCCCATCATTTTGGACATCAAAGCACCATGAAGGACCGCTGGAACAAGAACACGAAGACTCCACAGAAAAATTCCCTGTTTTTCCATAGAAAATTCCCTTTCGGGCATTTTTTTGGCTGAAAAACGCGAGTGTTGGAAATCTATCGGGAAACATGGCTTCCAAAAGTTCTAGATCAGTCCGTCCCATCATTTTGGACATCACAGCGCACCATGAAGGACCGCTGGAACAAGAACACGAAGACTCGACAGAAAATTTCCCTGTTTTTCCATAGAAAATTCCCTTTCGAGCCATTTTTTTGGCTGAAAAACACGAGTGTTGGAAATCTGTCGGAAACATGGCTTCCAAAAGTTCTAGATCAGTCCGTCCCATCATTTTGGACATCAAAGCACCATGAAGGACCGCTGGAACAAGAACACGAAGACTCCACAGAAAAATTCCCTGTTTTTCCATAGAAAATTCCCTTTCGGGCATTTTTTTGGCTGAAAAAACGCGAGTGTTGGAAATCTGTCGGGAAACATGGCTTCGAAAAGTACTAGATCAGTCCGTCCCATCATTTTGGACATCGCAGCGCCCTGAGGTCCCACTGAAACAAGAACACGAAGACTTCGCAGAGAAAATTCCCTGTTTTTCCATAGATAATGCCCTTTCGAGCCTTTTTTTGGCTGAAAAAACACGAGTGTTGGAAATCTGTCGGGAAACATGGCTTCCAAATGTTCTAGATCAGTCCGTCCCATCATTTTGGACATCAAAGCACCATGAAGGACCGCTGGAACAAGAACACGAAGACTCCACTAAAAAATTCCCTGTTTTTCCATAGAAAATTCCCTTTCGGGCATTTTTTTTGAAAAAAACGCGAGTGTTGGAAATCTGTCGGGAAACATGGGCTTCGAAAAGTACTAGATCAGTCCGTCCCATCATTTTGGACATCGCAGCGCCCTGAGGTCCCACTGAAACAAGAACACGAAGACTTCGCAGAGAAAATTCCCTGTTTTTCCATAGATAATGCCCTTTCGAGCCTTTTTTTTTTTGGCTGAAAAAAACACGAGTGTTGGAAATCTATCGGGAAACATGGCTTCCAAATGTTCTAGATCAGTCCGTCCCATCATTTTGGACATCAAAGCACCATGAAGGACCGCTGGAACAAGAACACGAAGACTCCACAGAGAAATTCCCTGTTTTTCCATAGAAAATTCCCTTTCGGGCATTTTTTTTTTTGGCTGAAAAACACGAGTGTTGGAAATCTGTCGGGAAACATGGCTTCCAAAAGTACTAGATCAGTCCGTCCCATCATTTTGGACATCAAAGCACCCCGAAGGTCCCACTGAACAAGAACACGAAGACTTCGCAGAGAAAATTCCCTGTTTTTCCATAGAAAATTCCCTTTCGGGCATTTTTTTGGCTGAAAAAACGCGAGTGTTGGAAATCTGTCGGGAAACATGGCTTCCAAAAAAACAAGTTCTAGATCAGTCCGTCCCATCATTTTGGACATCCATCACATATTATCATGCATGATTTAATTTCAATTTCATCTTAGGCCATCATATTTCTCATTCCCGGGACCAATGTTTGCGTCCCACATGTATCCAAGATACAATTTTTTTTTTTTTGATCATCCGGCTCCCCCACTCTCCGGGCATCTCGTACCCCAACTGGCATCACGAGGACCCTCCGGTATCCAGCCATTTAAGGCCACCGGGCAACCGGCCGCACCCTTCAAAGCCAGGGCATCTCGCACCCAATCCGGCATCGCGAGGTATCCCTCGGCATAATTACCATGCCGAGCTTCCGGCTCCCCACTCTCCGGGCATCTCGATACCACTCGGTCTCCCGAGGACCCTCCGGTATCCGGCCACTCATGACCACCGGCAACCGGCCGCACCCTTCGGGCCGCATCCCGATACTCCGGGGCATCGTCGGCTCACACCTCCGACGGTCTTCTCAATTATCTCAATTCATATCATTATAATTCAATTTATCATGGCATGTGATATGATGACAAATCAAGATCATGCTCAACATTGAATATGTACATACATTTCAATTCCATGTCATGCACATACCAAAGCTCTATCACATATACATCTCAATTCAATGTCATGCACACACCAAGACATCATCACAAAATAACATGAATTCATTAAATGGACTCTATGCCAATAAAATGATCCATTAGTATTTTATTTTATTATTTTATTAATATTTTATTATTTTTTTATTATTATTTTATTTTCCATAAATGAATATTTAATATCTATGATTTTCTCAAAATCATAATATTCAACAATCACTAATAGTGTTACAATTTCATATAAAATTCTCGGTCAAATTAAATTTCTCACAAATTTGACAATTTCCATGAAATAGCATTTTATATTCGGGTAATGGCCAGCCTTACACAGTTTCCGAATAAATCCGATTAAAATACTCATATGGCCTTCAAAAATTATGAAATTTTGCAGGATTCTAGCCAACACATTTTCGCACATTTTTCATGAAGGACTTTAAGCCAAATTCTGTTTAGATTAATTTCTATAGCCCTACGAAGCTTCTGGAATCTTTACCGCGATGTCCAGAACGTACATCACCGAAAAACTCAGGTTTGGCCCATCAAATCTCTTTCGTTCCTTCTGAAATTTAAGTATGTTGTGTAAAAATGTTTCCTTTACAAGTTTCATGAAGGGATCTAGGTCAAAAACCCAGATTATGGTCACCATTTCAACCCATGATGTCTCGGGTGTCTCGGTACACCTCGCCAGAACCATCTTTTCAAATATCTAACCGATTCACCAAGTTATACTTGTTCTTTTTGCCTCATTTTCGAGTATGTTGTAGCTTAGGGTGTTCCCTACAACTTTCAAGAAGACAACAAAGTAAGATATTCAACAGAAATCAACATGCAAGCAAGAAATCGACAAAAGGTCAGTAGGAAATTCGCAGATCTAAACCTCCGTGAAATAGGACTTTTGACCCCTCATATCACCATCGTTTTCCATGAAATTCGAGTATGTTATACTACAAGATGTTATCTTCAACTTTTATGAAGACACCGAAGCAAAAATCACACTCCAAGTACACATGCAAACTCGAACAAGAAACTGTCTACCACAAACCGAACGGAAACAGCTACATGGCATGCAAACAAACCCTCCTTGGCTCGGTTTTTCTCACACATAACACTCAAAACCAGACATGCAACTACCAAAACAGACGTGCAAGAGAAGTTATGAACTCCCACTTGCCTTCAAGATGAACACACAGCAACACACGGCGGCGTACGGCGGCGTAGGACGGCGAACGGACAGCACCCTCCTCTGGCTCCGCCTCCTTCCCTCTCGGCTTCTCTCCCTCTCACTCGCAATTTCTCCCTCTCTCTCTCTCACCTTGGACGAAAATGGAGCCAAGGTCCGGCCACTCTCTCTCCTCATCCTTTTATACCCCCTTAGGCCATCATTTGCAATGATTATTCACCTATCCAATGGCCAATGCATGTTCTTGCCATTTGCCACTTGTAATTTCTAATTTTGAATTTGAATTTGGGCTTAATGGGCTTGGGCTTAGGCCCAACCGGCCATTCCTCCTTGGGCTGGTCGGGCTCTCCTCTTGGGCCCAATGGGCCGACTAGCTTGGCCCACCAAGCTCTAAGCTAATGGGTCCAAGGCCCATTTCGAAAATAACCTTATTTTCTCCTTTTTTTTTTTTTTTTATTTCCTTTCTATAAATATTTCTAAATTCAAATTTCATCTTGGCCAAAGTCTTGGGATATTTTTAATTATTAGAATTTAAATTTATAATCTCATGGCCAAGCATTAACTAATTAAATTTAGATTTCCACAATTACAAGCAAAATTCATCAAATTAAAAGACAAATTGGCTAAAGCATAAGCCATAAAATTCTATCACCTAATTAAAGACATTTAACACACCTTAAGACTTGGCTTTGAATTTCTGGGATGCCACAATTCTCCCCTCCTTAGAGAATTTCGTCCTCGAAATTCAAGCACTACTCGCGCCTTCTTGAAATAAATAGGGATACTTCTCCTTCATCTGATCCTCACTTTCCCACGTGGCTTCCTCCACGTCATGATGTCGCCATAACACCTTAACCAAAGGGATCTTTTTGGTCCTAAGAATTTGCTCCTTTCGATCTAGTATCCGCACAGGCTCCTCGGTGTACCTTACTCTTTCATCCATTTTGATGGCTTCATGATCGAGTATGTGACCAGATCCGGCTGGTACTTCCTCAACATTGATACATGAAACACATCGTGCAGATTTCCTAACTTAGGAGGTAATGCTAAACGATAAGCCACCTCTCCTATTTTCTCAAGTATCTCAAAAGGTCCGACAAATCTAGGGCTTAACTTACCCTTCCTTCCAAATCGAGATATCCCTTTCATTGGTGATACTTTAAGGAATACATGATCTCCTACACCAAACTCTAAAGGCCTTCTACGTCTATCTCGCGTAGTCTTTCTGTCTACTCGAGCTGTTTTAAGTCTATCTCGATAATATCAACAGCTTCAGCGGTAACTTGTACCCGATTCAGGTCCTGTCAACTTCCTTTCACCTACCTCATTCCAACATGCAGAGTCCTACATCTCCTTCCATATAATGCCTCATAAGGTGCCATGCCTATACTCTTCTGAAAGCTATTGTTATAGGCAAATTCTACCAAATGCAATCTTTCATCCCAATTTCCTTTGAAATCGATTACACAAGCCCTTAACATATCTTCTAATATCTGGATCACTCTTTCTGATTGACCATCTGTCTGAGGATGAAATGCAGTACTAAATTGAAGCTTAGATCCTAACGCAGCTTGAAGACTTTTCCAAAAATTCGAAGTGAACCTCGAATCTCGATCTGAAGTAATGGTCACTGGAACACCATGTAAGCGTACCACTTGACTTACATACATGTCCGCATACTTATCCATTGGGTAGTCCATGCGAATCGCTAAGAAATGTGCCGACTTAGTCAAACGATCCACTATAACCCAAATTGAGTCATGACCACTTGACGTCCTTGGCAATCCTTGCACAAAGTCCATCGTTATATGTTCCCATTTCCATTCAGGAATATCTAATGGTCTCAAGAGTCCTGCGGGTTTCCGATGTTCCGCTTTTACTTGTTGGCATGTCAAACATTGAGAGACATACTTAGCCGTATCTGCCTTCATACCATTCCACCAAAATTGCTGACGCAAATTTCTGTACATCTTTGTACTACCCGGGTGGATACTATAATTACTCTTATGTGCCTCCGACAGAATTTCCTTCCTCAATTCCTCATTGTCGGGAACACAAAGTCGTCCTTGACATCTTACTATTCCATCATCAGAGATTTGAAATTCTGATCTTTTCCCTAAAGATACAGCATCCTTCATTTTCAAAATCTCTGGGTCAGATTCTTGCAGAATTCTAATCTTCTGGATAATCTCTGGCTCAATCCTTAACGCACCAAGCATACCAGTAAGACAATCCACTTCCAATTTAAATTCGGAATTTGCCACATTCCAACAATTTCCATTCCGCCATTCTCAAACTAGCTATTTCGCGGCCGACTTTCGACTAAGAGCATCTCGCTACTCTATTCGCTTTCCTGGATGATATCTTATCTCACAATCATAATCTTTCAATAACTCCATCCACCTCCTTTGTCTCATGTTCAACTCTTTTTGTGAGAACAGATACTTCAAACTCTTATGATCCGTGTAGATCTCAAACTTTTCCCCATACAAATAGTGTCTCCATATCTTCAAGGCAAACACTATAGCTGCTAGCTCTAAATCATGCGTCGGGTAGTTTAGCTCATGAGGTTTCAATTGTCTGGATGCATAGGCTACAACCTTGCCATGCTGCATCAAAACACATCCCAATCCTTTGTGAGATGCATCACTATACACCGTAAAACCATCGGGTCCAGAGGTATAGTCGAATTGGAGCCGAAGTCAATTTCCTTTTGAGCTCCCGAAAACTCCTTTCACATTCTCCATTCCACTCAAACTTCACATTCTTTCGGGTCAACTTAGTTAAAGGTCCTGCTAATCTCGAAAATCCTTCAATGAATCTCCTATAATAACCAGCCAATCCTAAGAAACTTCGTATCTCAGTAGGTGTCGTCGGTCTCGGCCAATTCACTACCATTTCAACTTTTGCCGGGTCTACTGCAATTCCTTTCCCGACACCACATGTCCTAAAAATACTATCCGATCCAACCAGAATTCACACTTACTGAACTTCGCATACAACTTATGCTCTCTCAGAGTTTGCAAAACTATTCTCAAATGCTGCTCATGCTCTTTAGGTCCTTTTGAATATACCAGAATATCATCAATAAACACAATTACAAACTGGTCTAAATAAGGCTGAAATATTCTGTTCATCAAATCCATAAATGCAGCAGGGGCGTTAGTCAATCCAAATGGCATAACAAGGAACTCATAATGCCCATAACGAGTTCTAAACGCAGTTTTAGGAATGTCCTCCTTCTTAATTCTCAACTGATGATATCCTGACCTCAAATCAATCTTAGAAAAGACCGAACTTCCACAGAGTTGGTCAAATAAATCATCAATTCTAGGCAAAGGATACTTATTCTTAATGGTCACCTGGTTCAACTGCCTATAATCAATACACAAGCGCATCGATCCATCTTTCTTTTTCACAAACAAGACCGGTGCACCCCATGGTGAAGCACTTGGTCTAATGAATCCTTTATCAATCAATTCTTGCAGTTGCACTTTCAATTCCTTTAATTCAACTAGGGCCATCCTATACGGGGCTTTTGATATTGGTCCTGTTCCAGGCATTAATTCGATTTCAAACTCAATCTCTCGCTCTGGCGGTAATCCAGGCAATTCCTCAGGGAATACATCTTGAAATTCACTAACTACCTGAATTTCATCAATCTCAGGCTCTTCCCTAGTATAATCTTTAACCGTGGCCAAATATCCTTGACATCCTTTGTCAAGTAACTTACGAGCTTCTACTGCCGAAATAAGAGCTACAGGAAAATGAGTCTGACCTCCTAAAAATTCACAACTAGACTGATCAGGTAAGGTAAATTGGATCACTTTCCTATAACAATCCATCCGAGCCCGATATTTATGAAGCCAATCCATTCCTATGATAACATCAAAATCATACATAGCCATTACAACCAAGTCTATTTCCATGTCCTTTCCCCCCATGGATATCTTACAATTTCCACACACCAATGTAGACAATAACATATCCTTTAAAGGCGTGGAAACACAAAGAGGCGTTTCAAGAGGCATAACTTCTATCTTATTCAAACATCTATATCTTTCAGACACAAACGAATGCGTAGCACCCGTATCAAACAATGCATATGCCTTTTTATCATTAATGAGGATCGTACCTGAGATAACATTTTTGGAAGCTTCCGCTTCCTCTTGGGTAATTGCATACACTCTTCCCTGTGCTGGTGGCCTCCGAGGATTCCTTGGTAAGTTTGGCCTAACAAAGATTCTCGCAACGGTTCTTTGCCACCGAGCCCATACTCGCGTGCGATCTCTCCCGAGGACAGTTCCTCTTAATATGGCCTATTTGTCCACAACCATAGCACTTTGGTTGTCCAATACAAGGTCCTGGGCCATGTCGTCCATTACACATTCGACACTCCACATTCGATAAGGTGTCCTTCCCAAACTCAGGCTACCCTTGCCTCTTCCATAATTCCCAAAATTACTCTTCTTTTTAGATCCCCAGGTCTGACCTTGACCTGTAAAGGGTCTCTTACCCCTTCTCACATCACTAAAAGACCATGGCTTCTTATCCTCTGAATGTTCCCTCATTAACTCCTGTTCCACCAACTGTGCCCTTTCATATATCTCATTATAATCTCTTATGTTCAGAGGCACTAGTTGTCTCCTGATATCAGTCCTCAGCCCTTTCAAAAATCTCTTAGCTTTCTCTTCCTGGTCCTCAACTAATCTAGGAGCATATCTGGACAATTCAGAAAATCTAGCCTCATACGATCTACCGTCGCTCCTTTTGTTCTAACTGAACAAACTCAGTAATTTTCCTATCCTTAGCACAGTCGAAAAATGCTTCCTATTAAAAGCTCTCACAAACTCTTCCCAGTTAACCTCGCACTGGTGGGAAGATCGTATCCTCGATGCTCTCCACCAAAACTTCGCATTTCCCTCCAGTGGTACTCTGCTAAAACTATTTTCTCAGCGCGGTGCAGTCCAACAATGGAAAATTCTTTCCATCCCATCAATCCATTGCTCGCCTCCTCGGGACTTCCCATTCCATTAAACTTAAGTGGCTTCAGCTTCAAAAACTGTTCCACTAGTCCTTGAGTACGGCGTTCTACTCCGGCTGTTGCTGCGCCCGCCTCTCCATCAGATTTCCAATATTGGCTAATGCACCCGGGATATCTTCCATTCGGGGTTCAGCCCTTGCGTGAGGCTTCAGCCCTCGATGGATGAGCACTTCCAGCTCGCACCATGACTTTCCTGCAATTTCCAAGCATTGCCTCAGGAATAATCTGAGACTCACTGTCTCCACTCAAAGCAATTACTATCACTACATAAGTAACATATACATGTTCATTTTGGACATCGCGAGCGCCATGAGGGCCCACTGAAACAAGAACACGAAGACTTGAGAGAAAATTCCCTGTTTTCCTTAGAAAATTCCCTTTCGAGCCTTTTTGGCTGAAAAACACGAGTGTTGGAAATCTGTCGGGAAACATGGCTTCCAAAAGTTCTAGATCGTCCGTCCCATCATTTTGGACATCACAAAGCACCATGAAGGACCGCTGGAACAAGAACACGAAGACTCCACAGAGAAAATTCCCTGTTTTCCATAGAAAATTCCCTTTCGGGCATTTTTTGGCTGAAAAACACGAGTGTTGGAAATCTGTCGGGAAACATGGCTTCCAAAAGTAGTAGATCAGTCCGTCCCATCATTTTGGACATCGCAGCGCCATGAGGGCCCACTGAAACAAGAACACGAAGACTGAGAGAAAATTCCCTGTTTTCCATAGAAAATTCCCTTTCGAGCCTTTTTTGACTGAAAAAACACGAGTGTTGGAAATCTATCGGGAAACATGGCTTCCAAAAGTTCTAGATCAGTCCGTCCCATCATTTTGGACATCACAGCACCATGAAGGACCGCTGGAACAAGAACACGAAGACTCCACAGGAAAATTCCTGTTTTTCCATAGAAAATTCCCTTTCGGGCATTTTTGGCTGAAAAAACACGAGTGTTGGAAATCTGTCGGGAAACATGGCTTCCAAAAGTACTAGATCAGTCCGTCCCATCATTTTGGACATCAAAGCACCATGAAGGACCCAAACAAGAACACGAAGACTCCTGAGAGAAAATTCCCTGTTTTTCCATAGAAAATTCCCTTTCGGGCATTTTTGGCTGAAAAACACGAGTGTTGGAAATCTGTCGGAAACATGGCTTCCAAAAGTACTAGATCAGTCCGTCCCATCATTTTGGACATCAAAGCACCATGAAGGACCCACTTGGAACAAGAACACGAAGACTCCACGAGAGAAAATTCCTGTTTTCCATAGAAAATTCCCTTTCGGGCATTTTTTGGCTGAAAAAAACACGAGTGTTGGAAATCTATCGGAAACATGGCTTCCAAAAGTTCTAGATCAGTCCGTCCCATCATTTTGGACATCAAAGCACCATGAAGGACCGCTGGAACAACAACACGAAGACTCCACGAGAGAAAATTCCCTGTTTTTCCATAGAAAATTCCCTTTCGGGCATTTTTGGCTGAAAAACACGAGTGTTGGAAATCTGTCGGAAACATGGCTTCAAAAGTACTAGATCAGTCCGTCCCATCATTTTGGACATCAAAGCGCGCCATGAAGGGCCCAAAACAAGAACACGAAGACTTCGCGAGAAAAATTCCTGTTTTTCCATAGAAAATTCCCTTTCGGGCATTTTTTGACTGAAAAAACAGTGTTGGAAATCTATCGAGAAACATGGCTTCCAAAAGTTCTAGATCAGTCCGTCCCATCATTTTGGACATCACAGCACCATGAAGGACCGCTGGAACAACAACACGAAGACTCCACAGAGAAAATTCCCTGTTTTTCCATAGAAAATTCCCTTTCGGGCATTTTTTTGGCTGAAAAAACTCGAGTGTTGGAAATCTGTCGGGAAACATGGCTTCGAAAAGTACTAGATCAGTCCGTCCCATCATTTTGGACATCGCAGCGCCCTGAGGGCCCACTGAAACAAGAACACGAAGACTTCGCGAGAGAAAATTCCCTGTTTTTCCATAGATAATTCCCTTTCGAGCCTTTTTTTTTTGACAGAAAAACACGAGTGTTGGAAATCTATCGGGAAACATGGCTTCCAAAAGTTCTAGATCAGTCCGTCCCATCATTTTGGACATCACAGCACCATGAAGGACCGCTGGAACAAGAACACGAAGACTCCACGAGAAAATTCCTGTTTTTCCATAGAAAATTCCTTTCGGGCATTTTTTGGCTGAAAAAACAGTGTTGGAAATCTGTCGGGAAACATGGCTTCCAAAAGTAGTAGATCAGTCCGTCCCATCATTTTGGACATCAAAGCACCATGAAGGACCCTGGAACAAGAACACGAAGACTCCACAGAGAAAATTCCCTGTTTTTCCATAGAAAATTCCCTTTCGGGCATTTTTTGGCGGAAAAAACACGAGTGTTGGAAATCTGTCGGAAACATGGCTTCCAAAAGTAAGATCAGTCCGTCCCATCATTTTGGACATCAGCACCATGAAGGACCTGGAACAAGAACACGAAGACTCCACGAGAGAAAATTCCCTGTTTTTCCATAGAAAATTCCCTTTCGGGCATTTTTTTGGCTGAAAAAACACGAGTGTTGGAAATCTATCGGGAAACATGGCTTCCAAAAGTTCTAGATCAGTCCGTCCCATCATTTTGGACATCACAGCACCGTGAAGGCCCGCTGGAACAAGAACACGATGAGTACACAAAGAAAATTCCCTGTTTTTCCATAGAAAAATACCTTTCGGGCATTTTTTTGGCTGAAAAAACACAAGTGTTGAAAATCTGTTCGGAAACATGGCTTCCAAAAGTAGTAGATCAGTCCGTCCCATCATTTTGGACATCGCAGCGCCATGAGGGCCCACTGAAACAAGAACACGAAGACTTCGCAGAGAAAATTCCCTGTTTTTCCTTAGAAAATTCCCTTTCGAGCCTTTTTTTGACAGAAAAAACACGAGTGTTGGAAATCTATCGGGAAACATGGCTTCCAAAAGTTCTAGATCAGTCCGTCCCATCATTTTGGACATCACAGCACCATGAAGGACCGCTGGAACAAGAACACGAAGACTCCACAGAAAATTCCTGTTTTCCATAGAAAATTCCCTTTCGGGCATTTTTTGGCTGAAAAAACAGAGTGTTGGAAATCTGTCGGGAAACATGGCTTCGAAAAGTACTAGATCAGTCCGTCCCATCATTTTGGACATCGCAGCGCCCTGAGGGCCCACTGAAACAAGAACACGAAGACTTCGCGAGAGAAAATTCCCTGTTTTTCCATAGATAATTCCCTTTCGAGCCTTTTTTGACAGAAAAAACACGAGTGTTGGAAATCTATCGGGAAACATGGCTTCCAAAAGTTCTAGATCAGTCCGTCCCATCATTTTGGACATCACAGCACCATGAAGGACCGCTGGAACAAGAACACGAAGACTCCACGAGAGAAAATTCCCTGTTTTTCCATAGAAAATTCCTTTCGGGCATTTTTTTGGCTGAAAAAACACGAGTGTTGGAAATCTGTCGGGAAACATGGCTTCCAAAAGTAGTAGATCAGTCCGTCCCATCATTTTGGACATCAAAGCAGCGCCATGAAGGACCACTGGAACAAGAACACGAAGACTCCGCGAGAGAAAATTCCCTGTTTTCCATAGAAAATTCCCTTTCGGGCATTTTTTGGCAGAAAAAACACGAGTGTTGGAAATCTATCGGGAAACATGGCTTCCAAAAGTTCTAGATCAGTCCGTCCCATCATTTTGGACATCAAAGCACCATGAAGGACCGCTGGAACAAGAACACGAAGACTCCACAGAGAAAATTCCCTGTTTTTCCATAGAAAATTCCTTTCGGGCATTTTTTGGCTGAAAAAAAACGAGTGTTGGAAATCTGTCGGAAACATGGCTTCCAAAAGTACTAGATCAGTCCGTCCCATCATTTTGGACATCGCAGCGCCATGAGGACCCACTGGAACAAGAACACGAAGACTTCGCAGAGAAAATTCCCTGTTTTTCCATAGATAAATTCCCTTTCGGGCCTTTTTTGGCTGAAAAAACACGAGTGTTGGAAATCTGTCGGGAAACATGGCTTCCAAAAGTTCTAGATCAGTCCGTCCCATCATTTTGGACATCAAAGCACCATGAAGGACCGCTGGAACAAGAACACGAAGACTCCACAAGAAAAATTCCTGTTTTTCCATAGAAAATTCCCTTTCGGGCATTTTTTGGCTGAAAAAACGCGAGTGTTGGAAATCTGTCGGGAAACATGGCTTCCAAAAGTACTAGATCAGTCCGTCCCATCATTTTGGACATCAAAGCACCATGAAGGACCCTGGAACAAGAACACGAAGACTCCACGAGAGAAAATTCCCTGTTTTCCATAGAAAATTCCCTTTCGGGCATTTTTTGGCTGAAAAAAAACGAGTGTTGGAAATCTGTCGGGAAACATGGCTTCAAAAGTTCTAGATCAGTCCGTCCCATCATTTTGGACATCAAAGCACCATGAAGGACCGCTGGAACAAGAACACGAAGACTCCACGAGAGAAAATTCCCTGTTTTCCATAGAAAATTCCCTTTCGGGCATTTTTTGGCTGAAAAAACACGAGTGTTGGAAATCTGTCGGGGAAACATGGCTTCAAAAGTTCTAGATCAGTCCGTCCCATCATTTTGGACATCAAAGCACCATGAAGGACCGCTGGAACAAGAACACGAAGACTCCAAGAAAATTCCCTGTTTTTCCATAGAAAATTCCCTTTCGGGCATTTTTTGGCTGAAAAAAACACAGTGTTGAAAATCTGTCGGGAAACATGGCTTCCAAAGTACTAGATCAGTCCGTCCCATCATTTTGGACATCGCAGCGCCCTGAGGTCCCACTGAAACAAGAACACGAAGACTTCGAGAGAAAATTCCTGTTTTTCCATAGATAATTCCCTTTCGAGCCTTTTTTGGCTGAAAAAACACGAGTGTTGGAAATCTGTCGGGAAACATGGCTTCAAAATGTTCTAGATCAGTCCGTCCCATCATTTTGGACATCAAGCACCATGAAGGACCGCTGGAACAAGAACACGAAGACTCCACGAGAAAATTCCCTGTTTTCCATAGAAAATTCCTTTCGGGCATTTTTTGGCTGAAAAACGCGAGTGTTGGAAATCTGTCGGGAAACATGGCTTCCAAAAGTACTAGATCAGTCCGTCCCATCATTTTGGACATCGCAGCGCCCGAGGTCCCACTGAAACAAGAACACGAAGACTTTTTCACGAGAAAATTCCTGTTTTTCCATAGATAATTCCCTTTCGAGCCTTTTTTTGGCTGAAAAACACGAGTGTTGGAAATCTGTCGGGAAACATGGCTTCCAAATGTTCTAGATCAGTCCGTCCCATCATTTTGGACATCAAAGCACCATGAAGGACCGCTGGAACAAGAACACGAAGACTCCACGAGAAAATTCCCTGTTTTTCCATAGAAAATTCCCTTTCGGGCATTTTTGGCTGAAAAAAACGCGAGTGTTGGAAATCTGTCGGGAAACATGGCTTCCAAAAGTACTAGATCAGTCCGTCCCATCATTTTGGACATCAAAGCACCATGAGGTCCCACTGGAAACAAGAACACGAAGACTCACAGAGAAAATTCCTGTTTTTCCATAGAAAATTCCCTTTCGAGCATTTTTTGGCTGAAAAAACACGAGTGTTGGAAATCTGTCGGAAACATGGCTTCCAAAAGTTCTAGATCAGTCCGTCCCATCATTTTGGACATCAAAGCACCATGAAGGACCGCTGGAACAAGAACACGAAGACTCCACAAAGAAAATTCCCTGTTTTCCATAGAAAATTCCCTTTCGGGCATTTTTGGCTGAAAAAAGAACACGAGTGTTGGAAATCTGTCGAGGAAACATGGCTTCCAAAAGTTCTAGATCAGTCCGTCCCATCATTTTGGACATCAAAGCACCATGAAGGACCGCTGGAACAAGAACACGAAGACTCCACGAGAGAAAATTCCCTGTTTTCCATAGAAAATTCCCTTTCGGGCATTTTTTGGCTGAAAAAACACGAGTGTTGGAAATCTGTCGGGAAACATGGCTTCCAAAAGTTCTAGATCAGTCCGTCCCATCATTTTGGACATCAAAGCACCATGAAGGACCGCTGGAACAAGAACACGAAGACTCCACAAGAAATTCCTGTTTTTTCCATAGAAAATTCCCTTTCGGGCATTTTTTGGCTGAAAAAAACACGAGTGTTGGAAATCTATCGGAAACATGGCTTCCAAAAGTAGTAGATCAGTCCGTCCCATCATTTTGGACATCAAAGCACCATGAAGGACCGCTGGAACAAGAACACGAAGACTCCACAGAAAATTCCCTGTTTTCCATAGAAAATTCCCTTTCGGGCATTTTTTGGCTGAAAAAAACGCGAGTGTTGGAAATCTGTCGGGAAACATGGCTTCAAAAGTACTAGATCAGTCCGTCCCATCATTTTGGACATCAAAGCACCATGAAGGACCACTGAAACAAGAACACGAAGACTTCGCAGAGAAAATTCCTGTTTTTACATAGAAAATTCCCTTTCGGGCATTTTTCTGACAGAAAAAACACGAGTGTTGGAAATCTATCGGGAAACATGGCTTCCAAAAGTTCTAGATCAGTCCGTCCCATCATTTTGGACATCACAGCACCATGAAGGACCGCTGGAACAACAACACGAAGACTCCACAAAGAAAATTCCCTGTTTTTCCATAGAAAATTCCTTTCGGGCATTTTTTGGCTGAAAAACGAGTGTTGGAAATCTGTCGGAAACATGGCTTCAAAAGTACTAGATCAGTCCGTCCCATCATTTTGGACATCAAAGCACCATGAGGACCGCTGGAACAAGAACACGAAGACTCCACAGAGAAAATTCCCTGTTTTTCCATAGAAAATTCCCTTTCGGGCATTTTTGGCTGAAAAAACACGAGTGTTGGAAATCTGTCGGGAAACATGGCTTCCAAAAGTTCTAGATCAGTCCGTCCCATCATTTTGGACATCAAAGCACCATGAAGGACCGCTGGAACAAGAACACGAAGACTCCACGAGAGAAAATTCCTGTTTTCCATAGAAAATTCCCTTTCGGGCATTTTTTTTGGCTGAAAAAACGCGAGTGTTGGAAATCTGTCGGAAACATGGCTTCCAAAAGTACTAGATCAGTCCGTCCCATCATTTTGGACATCAAGCACCATGAAGGACCGCTGGAACAAGAACACGAAGACTCCACGAGAAAATTCCTGTTTTTCCATAGATAATTCCCTTTCGGGCATTTTTGGCTGAAAAACGCGAGTGTTGGAAATCTATCGGGAAACATGGCTTCCAAAAGTTCTAGATCAGTCCGTCCCATCATTTTGGACATCACCGCACCATGAAGGACCGCTGGAACAAGAACACGAAGACTCCACGAGAGAAAATTCCCTGTTTTTCCATAGAAAATTCCCTTTCGGGCATTTTTTGGCTGAAAAAAGAACACGAGTGTTGGAAATCTGTCGGGAAACATGGCTTCCAAAAGTAGTAGATCAGTCCGTCCCATCATTTTGGACATCAAAGCACCATGAAGGACCGCTGGAACAAGAACACGAAGACTCCACAGAGAAA
The DNA here is from genome assembly GCA_014182405.2 of Eucalyptus sideroxylon. Classification (NCBI taxonomy): domain Eukaryota; kingdom Viridiplantae; phylum Streptophyta; class Magnoliopsida; order Myrtales; family Myrtaceae; genus Eucalyptus; species Eucalyptus sideroxylon. The sequence goes on along the minus strand of CM024558.2, from coordinate 41,390,517 downwards.
ATTCCTGTTTTTCCATAGAAAATTCCCTTTCGGGCATTTTTTGGCTGAAAAAACACGAGTGTTGGAAATCTGTCGGGAAACATGGCTTCAAAAGTTCTAGATCAGTCCGTCCCATCATTTTGGACATCACAAAGCACCATGAAGGACCCACTGGAACAAGAACACGAAGACTCCACAGAGAAAATTCCCTGTTTTCCATAGAAAATTCCCTTTCGGGCATTTTTTTGGCTGAAAAAACACGAGTGTTGGAAATCCGAAAATCTGTCGGAAACATGGCTTCAAAAGTTCTAGATCAGTCCGTCCCATCATTTTGGACATCAAAGCACCATGAAGGACCGCTGAACAAGAACACGAAGACTCCACAGAAAATTCCCTGTTTTTCCATAGAAAATTCCCTTTCGGGCATTTTTTTGGCTGAAAAAACACGAGTGTTGGAAATCTGTCGGGAAACATGGCTTCCAAAAGTACTAGATCAGTCCGTCCCATCATTTTGGACATCAAAGCACCATGAAGGACCGCTGGAACAAGAACACGAAGACTCCACAGAGAAAATTCCCTGTTTTTCCATAGAAAATTCCCTTTCGGGCATTTTTTGGCTGAAAAAAACGCGAGTGTTGGAAATCTATCGGGAAACATGGCTTCAAAAGTACTAGATCAGTCCGTCCCATCATTTTGGACATCAAAGCACCATGAAGGACCGCTGGAACAAGAACACGAAGACTCCACAGAAATTCCCTGTTTTTCCATAGAAAATTCCCTTTCGGCATTTTTTTGGCTGAAAAACACGAGTGTTGGAAATCTGTCGGAAACATGGCTTCCAAAAGTTCTAGATCAGTCCGTCCCATCATTTTGGACATCAAGCACCATGAAGGACCGCTGGAACAAGAACACGAAGACTCCACAAGAAAATTCCCTGTTTTTCCATAGAAAATTCCCTTTCGGGCATTTTTTTGGCTGAAAAAACACGAGTGTTGGAAATCTGTCGGAAACATGGCTTCCAAAAGTACTAGATCAGTCCGTCCCATCATTTTGGACATCAAAGCACCCATGAAGGACCGCTGGAACAAGAACACGAAGACTCCAGAAAAATTCCCTGTTTTTCCATAGAAAATTCCCTTTCGGCCATTTTTTGGCTGAAAAACACGAGTGTTGGAAATCTGTCGGGAAACATGGCTTCAAAAGTTCTAGATCAGTCCGTCCCATCATTTTGGACATCAAGCACCATGAAGGACCGCTGGAACAAGAACACGAAGACTCCACGAGAGAAAATTCCTGTTTTTCCATAGAAAATTCCCTTTCGGGCATTTTTGGCTGAAAAAACAAGAACGAGTGTTGGAAATCTGTCGGAAACATGGCTTCCAAAAGTAGTCTAGATCAGTCCGTCCCATCATTTTGGACATCAAAGCACCATGAAGGACCGCTGGAACAAGAACACGAAGACTCCACGAGAGAAAATTCCCTGTTTTTCCATAGAAAATTCCCTTTCGGGCATTTTTTGGCTGAAAAAACGCGAGTGTTGGAAATCTGTCGGAAACATGGCTTCCAAAGTACTAGATCAGTCCGTCCCATCATTTTGGACATCGCAGCGCCCGAGGTCCCACCGAAACAAGAACACGAAGACTTCGCAGAGAAAATTCCCTGTTTTTCCATAGATAATTCCCTTTCGAGCCTTTTTTTTGGCTGAAAAAAAGAACACGAGTGTTGGAAATCTGTCGGGAAACATGGCTTCCAAAAGTTCTAGATCAGTCCGTCCCATCATTTTGGACATCAAAGCACCATGAAGGACCGCTGGAACAAGAACACGAAGACTCCACAGAGAAAATTCCCTGTTTTTCCATAGAAAATTCCTTTCGGGCATTTTTTGGCTGAAAAAACGCGAGTGTTGGAAATCTGTCGGGAAACATGGCTTCCAAAAGTAGTAGATCAGTCCGTCCCATCATTTTGGACATCAAAGCACCATGAAGGACCCACTGGAAACAAGAACACGAAGACTCCACAGAAAATTCCCTGTTTTTCCATAGAAAATTCCCTTTCGGGCATTTTTTGGCTGAAAAAACACGAGTGTTGGAAATCTGTCGGAAACATGGCTTCCAAATTCTAGATCAGTCCGTCCCATCATTTTGGACATCAAAGCACCATGAAGGACCGCTGGAACAAGAACACGAAGACTCCACGGAGAAAATTCCCTGTTTTTCCATAGAAAATTCCCTTTCGGGCATTTTTTGGCTGAAAAAACGCGAGTGTTGGAAATCTGTCGGAAACATGGCTTCAAAAGTACTAGATCAGTCCGTCCCATCATTTTGGACATCAAAGCACCATGAAGGACCCACTGAAACAAGAACACGAAGACTCCAGAGAAAATTCCCTGTTTTCCATAGATAATTCCCTTTCGAGCATTTTTGGCTGAAAAAAACACGAGTGTTGGAAATCTGTCGGAAAACATGGCTTCCAAAAGTTCTAGATCAGTCCGTCCCATCATTTTGGACATCAAAGCACCATGAAGGACCGCTGGAACAAGAACACGAAGACTCCACAGAGAAAATTCCCTGTTTTTCCATAGAAAATTCCCTTTCGGGCATTTTTTGGCTGAAAAAACACGAGTGTTGGAAATCTGTCGGAAACATGGCTTCCAAAAGTAGTAGATCAGTCCGTCCCATCATTTTGGACATCAAAGCACCATGAAGGACCCTGGAAACAAGAACACGAAGACTCCACTAAGAAAATTCCCTGTTTTTCCATAGAAAATTCCCTTTCGAGCCTTTTTGGCTGAAAAAAAACACGTGTTGGAAATCTATCGGGAAACATGGCTTCCAAAAGTTCTAGATCAGTCCGTCCCATCATTTTGGACATCAAAGCACCATGAAGGACCGCTGGAACAAGAACACGAAGACTCCACGGAGAAAATTCCCTGTTTTTCCATAGAAAATTCCCTTTCGGGCATTTTTTTGGCTGAAAAAACACGAGTGTTGGAAATCTGTCGGGAAACATGGCTTCCAAAAGTACTAGATCAGTCCGTCCCATCATTTTGGACATCAAAGCACCATGAAGGACCCACTGGAACAAGAACACGAAGACTCCAGAGAAAATTCCTGTTTTTCCATAGAAAATTCCCTTTCGGGCCTTTTTTGGCTGAAAAAACACGAGTGTTGGAAATCTGTCGGGAAACATGGCTTCCAAAAGTTCTAGATCAGTCCGTCCCATCATTTTGGACATCAAAGCACCATGAAGGACCCACTGGAACAAGAACACGAAGACTCCACAGAGAAAATTCCTGTTTTTCCATAGAAAATTCCCTTTCGGGCATTTTTTTGGCTGAAAAAACACGAGTGTTGGAAATCTGTCGGAAACATGGCTTCAAAAGTTAGATCAGTCCGTCCCATCATTTTGGACATCAAAGCACCATGAAGGACCGCTGGAACAAGAACACGAAGACTCGCAGAGAAATTCCTGTTTTCCATAGAAAATTCCCTTTCGGCATTTTTTTGACTGAAAAAAACACGAGTGTTGGAAATCTGTCGGGAAACATGGCTTCCAAAAGTTCTAGATCAGTCCGTCCCATCATTTTGGACATCAAAGCACCATGAAGGACCGCTGGAACAAGAACACGAAGACTCCACGAGAAAATTCCCTGTTTTCCCATAGAAAATTCCCTTTCGGGCATTTTTTGGCTGAAAAAACACGAGTGTTGGAAATCTGTCGGAAACATGGCTTCCAAAAGTTCTAGATCAGTCCGTCCCATCATTTTGGACATCAAAGCACCATGAAGGACCGCTGGAACAAGAACACGAAGACTCCACAGAGAAAATTCCTGTTTTTCCATAGAAAATTCCCTTTCGGGCATTTTTTTGGCTGAAAAAACGCGAGTGTTGGAAATCTGTCGGGAAACATGGCTTCAAAAGTTCTAGATCAGTCCGTCCCATCATTTTGGACATCAAGCACCATGAAGGACCCCATGGAACAAGAACACGAAGACTCGCACAAAATTCCCTGTTTTTCCATAGAAATTCCCTTTCGGCCTTTTTTTTGGCTGAAAAACACGAGTGTTGGAAATCTGTCGGGAAACATGGCTTCCAAAAGTTCTAGATCAGTCCGTCCCATCATTTTGGACATCAAAGCACCATGAAGGACCGCTGGAACAAGAACACGAAGACTCCACGAGAAAATTCCCTGTTTTTCCATAGAAAATTCCCTTTCGGGCATTTTTTGGCTGAAAAAACGCGAGTGTTGGAAATCTGTCGGAAACATGGCTTCCAAAAGTAGTAGATCAGTCCGTCCCATCATTTTGGACATCAAAGCACCATGAAGGACCGCTGGAACAAGAACACGAAGACTCCACAGAAAAATTCCCTGTTTTTCCATAGAAAATTCCCTTTCGGGCATTTTTTGGCTGAAAAAACACGAGTGTTGGAAATCTGTCGGGAAACATGGCTTCCAAAAGTTCTAGATCAGTCCGTCCCATCATTTTGGACATCAAGCACCATGAAGGACCCATTGGAACAAGAACACGAAGACTCCACAGAAAAATTCCCTGTTTTCCATAGAAAATTCCCTTTCGGGCATTTTTTTGGCTGAAAAACACGAGTGTTGGAAATCTATCTGTCGGGAAACATGGCTTCCAAAAGTTCTAGATCAGTCCGTCCCATCATTTTGGACATCAAAGCACCATGAAGGACCGCTGGAACAAGAACACGAAGACTCCACGAGAAAATTCCCTGTTTTCCATAGAAAATTCCCTTTCGGGCATTTTTTGGCTGAAAAAAACACGAGTGTTGGAAATCTGTCGGGAAACATGGCTTCCAAAAGTAGTAGATCAGTCCGTCCCATCATTTTGGACATCAAAGCACCATGAAGGACCGCTGGAACAAGAACACGAAGACTCCATGAGAAAATTCCTGTTTTCCATAGAAAATTCCCTTTCGGCCTTTTTTGGCTGAAAAAACACGAGTGTTGGAAATCTGTCGGAAACATGGCTTCCAAAAGTTCTAGATCAGTCCGTCCCATCATTTTGGACATCAAAGCACCATGAAGGACCGCTGGAACAAGAACACGAAGACTCCACGAGAGAAAATTCCCTGTTTTCCATAGAAAATTCCCTTTCGGGCATTTTTTGGCTGAAAAAACACGAGTGTTGGAAATCTGTCGGGAAACATGGCTTCCAAAAGTTCTAGATCAGTCCGTCCCATCATTTTGGACATCAAAGCACCATGAAGGACCGCTGGAACAAGAACACGAAGACTCCACAGAAAATTCCCTGTTTTTCCATAGAAAATTCCCTTTCGGGCATTTTTTGGCTGAAAAAACACGTGTTGGAAATCTGTCGGAAACATGGCTTCCAAAAGTAGTAGATCAGTCCGTCCCATCATTTTGGACATCAAAGCACCATGAAGGACCGCTGGAACAAGAACACGAAGACTCCACAGAAAAATTCCCTGTTTTTCCATAGAAAATTCCCTTTCGGGCATTTTTTGGCTGAAAAAACGCGAGTGTTGGAAATCTGTCGGGAAACATGGCTTCCAAAAGTTCTAGATCAGTCCGTCCCATCATTTTGGACATCACAGCGCCCGAGGTCCCTGAAACAAGAACACGAAGACTCCACGAGAGAAAATTCCCTGTTTTTCCATAGATAATTCCCTTTCGAGCCTTTTTTTGACAGAAAAAACACGAGTGTTGGAAATCTGTCGGGAAACATGGCTTCCAAAAGTTCTAGATCAGTCCGTCCCATCATTTTGGACATCACAGCACCATGAAGGACCGCTGGAACAAGAACACGAAGACTCCACGAGAGAAAATTCCCTGTTTTCCATAGAAAATTCCCTTTCGGGCATTTTTTGGCTGAAAAACACGAGTGTTGGAAATCTGTCGGGAAACATGGCTTCCAAAAGTACTAGATCAGTCCGTCCCATCATTTTGGACATCAAAGCAGCGCCCGAAGGACCCATGAAACAAGAACACGAAGACTCCACAGAGAAAATTCCCTGTTTTTCCATAGATAATTCCCTTTCGAGCCTTTTTTGGCTGAAAAAACACGAGTGTTGGAAATCTGTCGGGAAACATGGCTTCAAAAGTTCTAGATCAGTCCGTCCCATCATTTTGGACATCAAAGCACCATGAAGGACCCTGGAACAAGAACACGAAGACTCCACAGAGAAAATTCCCTGTTTTTCCATAGAAAATTCCCTTTCGGGCATTTTTTGGCTGAAAAAAACACGAGTGTTGGAAATCTGTCGGAAACATGGCTTCCAAAAGTAGTAGATCAGTCCGTCCCATCATTTTGGACATCAAAGCACCATGAAGGACCGCTGGAACAAGAACACGAAGACTCCACGAAAAATTCCCTGTTTTTCCATAGAAAATTCCCTTTCGGGCATTTTTTTGGCTGAAAAAACACGAGTGTTGGAAATCTGTCGGGAAACATGGCTTCCAAATGTTCTAGATCAGTCCGTCCCATCATTTTGGACATCACAGCGCCATGAAGGACCCACTGAAACAAGAACACGAAGACTCCACGAGAGAGAAAATTCCCTGTTTTTCCATAGAAAATTCCCTTTCGGGCATTTTTTTGGCTGAAAAAACACGAGTGTTGGAAATCTGTCGGAAACATGGCTTCCAAAAGTTCTAGATCAGTCCGTCCCATCATTTTGGACATCAAAGCACCATGAAGGACCGCTGGAACAAGAACACGAAGACTCCACAGAAAAATTCCCTGTTTTCCATAGAAAATTCCCTTTCGGGCATTTTTTGGCTGAAAAAAAAACACGAGTGTTGGAAATCTGTCGGAAACATGGCTTCAAAAGTTCTAGATCAGTCCGTCCCATCATTTTGGACATCAAAGCACCATGAAGGACCCAAGCTGGAACAAGAACACGAAGACTCCACAGAAAAATTCCCTGTTTTCCATAGAAAATTCCCTTTCGGGCATTTTTTGGCTGAAAAAACACGAGTGTTGGAAATCTGTCGGGAAACATGGCTTCCAAAAGTTCTAGATCAGTCCGTCCCATCATTTTGGACATCAAAGCACCATGAAGGACCGCTGGAACAAGAACACGAAGACTCCACAGAGAAAATTCCTGTTTTTCCATAGAAAATTCCCTTTCGGGCATTTTTTGAAAAAAACGCGAGTGTTGGAAATCTGTCGGAAACATGGCTTCCAAAAGTAGTAGATCAGTCCGTCCCATCATTTTGGACATCAAAGCACCATGAAGGACCGCTGGAACAAGAACACGAAGACTCCACAGAGAAAATTCCCTGTTTTTCCATAGAAAATTCCCTTTCGGGCATTTTTGGCTGAAAAAACACGAGTGTTGGAAATCTGTCGGAAACATGGCTTCCAAAAGTTCTAGATCAGTCCGTCCCATCATTTTGGACATCAAAGCACCATGAAGGACCGCTGGAACAAGAACACGAAGACTCCACGAGAAAATTCCCTGTTTTCCATAGAAAATTCCCTTTCGGGCATTTTTTTGGCTGAAAAAACGAGTGTTGGAAATCTGTCGGAAACATGGCTTCCAAAAGTACTAGATCAGTCCGTCCCATCATTTTGGACATCAAGCGCCATGAGAAGGACCACTGGAAACAAGAACACGAAGACTTCCACAGAGAAAATTCCCTGTTTTTCCATAGATAATTCCCTTTCGGGCCTTTTTTGGCTGAAAAAAAACGAGTGTTGGAAATCTATCGGAAACATGGCTTCCAAAAGTTCTAGATCAGTCCGTCCCATCATTTTGGACATCAAAGCACCATGAAGGACCGCTGGAACAAGAACACGAAGACTCCACGGAAAATTCCTGTTTTTCCATAGAAAATTCCCTTTCGGGCATTTTTTGGCTGAAAAAACACGAGTGTTGGAAATCTGTCGGAAACATGGCTTCCAAAAGTACTAGATCAGTCCGTCCCATCATTTTGGACATCAAAGCACCATGAAGGACCGCTGGAACAAGAACACGAAGACTCCACGAGAGAAAATTCCTGTTTTTCCATAGAAAATTCCCTTTCGGGCATTTTTTGGCTGAAAAAACACGAGTGTTGGAAATCTGTCGGGAAACATGGCTTCAAAAGTACTAGATCAGTCCGTCCCATCATTTTGGACATCAAAGCACCATGAAGGACCGCTGGAACAAGAACACGAAGACTCCACAGAGAAAATTCCCTGTTTTCCATAGAAAATTCCCTTTCGGGCATTTTTTGGCTGAAAAAACACGAGTGTTGGAAATCTGTCGGGAAACATGGCTTCCAAAAGTTCTAGATCAGTCCGTCCCATCATTTTGGACATCAAAGCACCATGAAGGACCCATTTGAAACAAGAACACGAAGACTCCACGAGAAAAATTCCCTGTTTTTCCATAGATAATTCCCTTTCGAGCCTTTTTTTGGCTGAAAAAACACGAGTGTTGGAAATCTATCGGGAAACATGGCTTCCAAAAGTTCTAGATCAGTCCGTCCCATCATTTTGGACATCACAGCACCATGAAGGACCCACTGAAACAAGAACACGAAGACTCCACGAGAAAAATTCCTGTTTTTCCATAGAAAATTCCCTTTCGGGCCTTTTTTTTTGGCTGAAAAACACGAGTGTTGGAAATCTGTCGGAAACATGGCTTCAAAAGTACTAGATCAGTCCGTCCCATCATTTTGGACATCAAAGCACCATGAAGGACCGCTGGAACAAGAACACGAAGACTCCACAGAGAAAATTCCTGTTTTTCCATAGAAAATTCCCTTTCGGGCATTTTTTGGCTGAAAAAACACGAGTGTTGGAAATCTGTCGGAAACATGGCTTCCAAAAGTTCTAGATCAGTCCGTCCCATCATTTTGGACATCAAAGCACCATGAAGGACCGCTGGAACAAGAACACGAAGACTCCACTAAAATTCCCTGTTTTCCATAGAAAATTCCCTTTCGGGCATTTTTTGGCTGAAAAAAACAGTGTTGGAAATCTGTCGGGAAACATGGCTTCAAAAGTACTAGATCAGTCCGTCCCATCATTTTGGACATCACAGCACCATGAGGTCCCACTGGAACAAGAACACGAAGACTCCACGAGAGAAAATTCCCTGTTTTTCCATAGATAATTCCCTTTCGAGCCTTTTTTGGCTGAAAAAACACGAGTGTTGGAAATCTGTGGGAAACATGGCTTCCAAAAGTTCTAGATCAGTCCGTCCCATCATTTTGGACATCAAAGCACACGCCACTGAAGGACCGCTGGAACAAGAACACGAAGACTCCACAAGAAAATTCCCTGTTTTTCCATAGAAAATTCCCTTTCGGGCATTTTTTGGCTGAAAAAACACAGTGTTGGAAATCTGTCGGGAAACATGGCTTCCAAAGTAGTAGATCAGTCCGTCCCATCATTTTGGACATCAAAGCACCATGAAGGACCCAGCTGGAACAAGAACACGAAGACTCCACTAGAAAATTCCCTGTTTTTCCATAGAAAATTCCCTTTCGGGCATTTTTTGGCTGAAAAAACACGAGTGTTGGAAATCTGTCGGAAACATGGCTTCAAAAGTACTAGATCAGTCCGTCCCATCATTTTGGACATCAAAGCACCATGAAGGACCCACTGAAACAAGAACACGAAGACTCCACAGAAAAATTCCCTGTTTTTCCATAGAAAATTCCCTTTCGAGCCTTTTTTGGCTGAAAAACACGAGTGTTGGAAATCTGTCGGAAACATGGCTTCCAAAAGTTCTAGATCAGTCCGTCCCATCATTTTGGACATCACAGCACCATGAAGGACCGCTGGAACAAGAACACGAAGACTCCACAGAGAAAATTCCCTGTTTTTCCATAGAAAATTCCCTTTCGAGCCTTTTTTTGACAGAAAAAACACGAGTGTTGGAAATCTATCGGGAAACATGGCTCCCAAAAGTTCTAGATCAGTCCATCCCATCATTTTGGACATCGCAGCGCCCTGAGGGCCCACTGAAACAAGAACACGAAGACTCCACACAAGAAAAATTCCCTGTTTTTCCATAGAAAATTCCCTTTCGGGCATTTTTTGGCTGAAAAAACACGAGTGTTGGAAATCTGTCGGGAAACATGGCTTCCAAAAGTTCTAGATCAGTCCGTCCCATCATTTTGGACATCAAAGCACCATGAAGGACCCACTGGAACAAGAACACGAAGACTCCACAGAGAAAATTCCCTGTTTTTCCATAGAAAATTCCCTTTCGAGCATTTTTGGCTGAAAAAACACGAGTGTTGGAAATCTGTCGGAAACATGGCTTCCAAATGTTCTAGATCAGTCCGTCCCATCATTTTGGACATCAAAGCACCATGAAGGACCGCTGGAACAAGAACACGAAGACTCCACTAGAGAAAATTCCTGTTTTTCCATAGAAAATTCCCTTTCGGGCATTTTTTTGGCTGAAAAAACGCGAGTGTTGGAAATCTGTCGGGAAACATGGCTTCCAAAAGTACTAGATCAGTCCGTCCCATCATTTTGGACATCGCAGCGCCCTGAGGTCCCACTGAAACAAGAACACGAAGACTTCGCAGAGAAAATTCCCTGTTTTTCCATAGATAATTCCCTTTCGAGCCTTTTTTTGGCTGAAAAAACACGAGTGTTGGAAATCTATCGGGAAACATGGCTTCCAAAAGTTCTAGATCAGTCCGTCCCATCATTTTGGACATCACAAGCACCATGAAGGACCGCTGGAACAAGAACACGAAGACTCCACGAGAAAATTCCTGTTTTCCATAGAAAATTCCCTTTCGGGCATTTTTTGGCTGAAAAAACGAGTGTTGGAAATCTGTCGAAAAACATGGCTTCCAAAAGTACTAGATCAGTCCGTCCCATCATTTTGGACATCAAAGCAGCGCCATGAGGTCCCACTGGAAACAAGAACACGAAGACTCTCCACAGAGAAAATTCCCTGTTTTTCCATAGATAATTCCCTTTCGGGCATTTTTTGGCTGAAAAACACGCAGTGTTGGAAATCTGTCGGAAACATGGCTTCCAAAAGTTCTAGATCAGTCCGTCCCATCATTTTGGACATCAAAGCACCATGAAGGACCGCTGGAACAAGAACACGAAGACTCCACAGAAAATTCCCTGTTTTTCCATAGAAAATTCCCTTTCGGGCATTTTTTTGGCTGAAAAACACGAGTGTTGGAAATCTGTCGGGAAACATGGCTTCCAAAAGTTCTAGATCAGTCCGTCCCATCATTTTGGACATCACAGCACCATGAAGGACCGCTGGAACAAGAACACGAAGACTCCACAGAAAATTCCCTGTTTTCCATAGAAAATTCCCTTTCGGGCATTTTTTGGCTGAAAAAACACGAGTGTTGGAAATCTGTCGGAAACATGGCTTCAAAAGTACTAGATCAGTCCGTCCCATCATTTTGGACATCAAAGCACCATGAAGGACCGCTGGAACAAGAACACGAAGACTCCAGAGAAAATTCCCTGTTTTTCCATAGAAAATTCCCTTTCGGGCATTTTTGGCTGAAAAAAACGAGTGTTGGAAATCTGTCGGGAAACATGGCTTCCAAAAGTTCTAGATCAGTCCGTCCCATCATTTTGGACATCAAAGCACCATGAAGGACCGCTGGAACAAGAACACGAAGACTCCACAGAGAAAATTCCCTGTTTTTCCATAGAAAATTCCCTTTCGGGCATTTTTTTGGCTGAAAAAACACGAGTGTTGGAAATCTGTGCGGAAACATGGCTTCCAAAAGTACTAGATCAGTCCGTCCCATCATTTTGGACATCAAAGCACCATGAAGGACCCATTGGAACAAGAACACGAAGACTCCACGAGAAAATTCCCTGTTTTTCCATAGAAAATTCCCTTTCGGGCATTTTTTGGCTGAAAAAACACGAGTGTTGGAAATCTATCGGGAAACATGGCTTCCAAAAGTTCTAGATCAGTCCGTCCCATCATTTTGGACATCACAAGCACCATGAAGGACCGCTGGAACAAGAACACGAAGACTCCACAGAGAAAATTCCCTGTTTTTCCATAGAAAATTCCCTTTCGGGCATTTTTTTTTGAAAAAACACGAGTGTTGGAAATCTGTCGGAAACATGGCTTCCAAATGTTCTAGATCAGTCCGTCCCATCATTTTGGACATCAAAGCACCATGAAGGACCGCTGGAACAAGAACAACACGAAGACTCCACAGAGAAAATTCCCTGTTTTTCCATAGAAAATTCCCTTTCGGGCATTTTTGGCTGAAAAACGCGAGTGTTGGAAATCTGTCGGGAAACATGGCTTCAAAAAGTACTAGATCAGTCCGTCCCATCATTTTGGACATCAGCGCCCTGAGGGCCCACTGGAAACAAGAACACGAAGACTTCACAGAGAAAATTCCTGTTTTTCCATAGATAATGCCCTTTCGAGCCTTTTTTGGCTGAAAAAACACGAGTGTTGGAAATCTGTCGGGAAACATGGCTTCCAAATGTTCTAGATCAGTCCGTCCCATCATTTTGGACATCACAGCACCCTGAAGGACCGCTGGAACAAGAACACGAAGACTCCACTAAGAAAATTCCCTGTTTTTCCATAGAAAATTCCATTTCGGGCATTTTTTTTGGCTGAAAAAACACGAGTGTTGGAAATCTGTCGGAAACATGGCTTCCAAAAGTACTAGATCAGTCCGTCCCATCATTTTGGACATCAAAGCAGCATGAAGGTCCTGGAACAAGAACACGAAGACTCGCAGAGAAAATTCCCTGTTTTCCATAGATAATTCCCTTTCGAGCCTTTTTTTGGCTGAAAAAACACGAGTGTTGGAAATCTGTCGGGAAACATGGCTTCCAAAAGTACTAGATCAGTCCGTCCCATCATTTTGGACATCAAAGCACCATGAAGGACCCACTGGAACAAGAACACGAAGACTCCACGAGAGAAATTCCCTGTTTTTCCATAGAAAATTCCCTTTCGGGCCTTTTTTGGCTGAAAAAACACGAGTGTTGGAAATCTGTCGGAAACATGGCTTCCAAAAGTTCTAGATCAGTCCGTCCCATCATTTTGGACATCACAGCACCCTGAAGGACCGCTGGAACAAGAACACGAAGACTCCACTAAGAAAATTCCCTGTTTTTCCATAGAAAATTCCCTTTCGGGCATTTTTTTTGGCTGAAAAAACGCGAGTGTTGGAAATCTGTCGGGAAACATGGCTTCCAAAAGTACTAGATCAGTCCGTCCCATCATTTTGGACATCAAGCACCATGAAGGTCCCCTGAAACAAGAACACGAAGACTTCGCAGAGAAAAATTCCCTGTTTTTCCATAGAAATTCCCTTTCGAGCCTTTTTTTGGCTGAAAAACACGAGTGTTGGAAATCTGTCGAAACATGGCTTCCAAATGTTCTAGATCAGTCCGTCCCATCATTTTGGACATCAAAGCACCATGAAGGACCGCTGGAACAAGAACACGAAGACTCCACAGAGAAAATTCCCTGTTTTTCCATAGAAAATTCCCTTTCGGGCATTTTTGGCTGAAAAACGCGAGTGTTGGAAATCTGTCGGGAAACATGGCTTCCAAAAGTACTAGATCAGTCCGTCCCATCATTTTGGACATCAAAGCACCATGAAGGACCCCGCTGGAACAAGAACACGAAGACTCCACAGAAAAATTCCCTGTTTTCCATAGAAAATTCCCTTTCGGGCATTTTTTGGCTGAAAAAACGAGTGTTGGAAATCTGTCGGAAACATGGCTTCCAAAAGTACTAGATCAGTCCGTCCCATCATTTTGGACATCGCAGCGCCTGAGGACCCATTTGAACAAGAACACGAAGACTTCACAGAAAAATTCCTGTTTTTCCATAGATAATTCCCTTTCGAGCCTTTTTTTGGCTGAAAAAACACGAGTGTTGGAAATCTGTCGGGAAACATGGCTTCCAAAAGTTCTAGATCAGTCCGTCCCATCATTTTGGACATCACAAGCACACCATGAAGGACCGCTGGAACAAGAACACGAAGACTCCACTAAAAAAAATTCCCTGTTTTCCATAGAAAATTCCCTTTCGGGCATTTTTTGGCTGAAAAAACACGAGTGTTGGAAATCTGTCGGGAAACATGGCTTCGAAAAGTACTAGATCAGTCCGTCCCATCATTTTGGACATCGCAGCGCCATGAGGTCCCCCATTTGAACAAGAACACGAAGACTTCGCAGAAAAATTCCCTGTTTTTCCATAGATAATTCCCTTTCGAGCCTTTTTTGGCTGAAAAACACGAGTGTTGGAAATCTGTCGGGAAACATGGCTTCCAAAAGTTCTAGATCAGTCCGTCCCATCATTTTGGACATCAAAGCACCATGAAGGACCGCTGGAACAAGAACACGAAGACTCCACTAGAAAAATTCCTGTTTTTCCATAGAAAATTCCCTTTCGGGCATTTTTTTGGCTGAAAAAACACGAGTGTTGGAAATCTGTCGGAAACATGGCTTCCAAAAGTACTAGATCAGTCCGTCCCATCATTTTGGACATCAAAGCACCCCGAAGGACCCCACTGGAACAAGAACACGAAGACTCCACAGAGAAAATTCCCTGTTTTTCCATAGAAAATTCCCTTTCGGGCATTTTTTTTTTTGGCTGAAAAACACGAGTGTTGGAAATCTGTCGGGAAACATGGCTTCCAAAAGTACTAGATCAGTCCGTCCCATCATTTTGGACATCAAAGCACCATGAAGGACCCGCTGGAACAAGAACACGAAGACTCCACAAAAATTCCCTGTTTTTCCATAGAAAATTCCCTTTCGGGCATTTTTTGGCTGAAAAAACACGAGTGTTGGAAATCTGTCGGAAACATGGCTTCCAAAAGTACTAGATCAGTCCGTCCCATCATTTTGGACATCAAGCACCATGAAGGACCCTGGAACAAGAACACGAAGACTCCACGAAGAAAATTCCCTGTTTTTCCATAGAAAATTCCCTTTCGGGCATTTTTTTGGCTGAAAAAACACGAGTGTTGGAAATCTGTCGGAAACATGGCTTCCAAAAGTACTAGATCAGTCCGTCCCATCATTTTGGACATCAAGCACCATGAAGGACCGCTGGAACAAGAACACGAAGACTCCACGAGAGAAAATTCCCTGTTTTTCCATAGAAAATTCCCTTTCGGCCATTTTTTGGCTGAAAAAACACGAGTGTTGGAAATCTGTCGGAAACATGGCTTCAAAAGTACTAGATCAGTCCGTCCCATCATTTTGGACATCAAAGCACCATGAAGGACCGCTGGAACAAGAACACGAAGACTCCACTAAGAAAATTCCCTGTTTTTCCATAGAAAATTCCCTTTCGAGCCTTTTTTGGCTGAAAAACACGAGTGTTGGAAATCTGTCGGAAACATGGCTTCCAAAAGTTCTAGATCAGTCCGTCCCATCATTTTGGACATCAAAGCACCATGAAGGACCGCTGGAACAAGAACACGAAGACTCCACTAAAAATTCCCTGTTTTTCCATAGAAAATTCCCTTTCGGGCATTTTTTTGGCTGAAAAAAAACCGAGTGTTGGAAATCTGTCGGGAAACATGGCTTCCAAAGTACTAGATCAGTCCGTCCCATCATTTTGGACATCGCAGCGCCCATGAGGTCCCACTGAAACAAGAACACGAAGACTTCGCGAGAGAAAATTCCCTGTTTTTCCATAGATAATGCCCTTTCGAGCCTTTTTTGGCTGAAAAAACACGAGTGTTGGAAATCTGTCGGGAAACATGGCTTCCAAATGTTCTAGATCAGTCCGTCCCATCATTTTGGACATCAAAGCACCATGAAGGACCGCTGGAACAAGAACACGAAGACTCCACAGAGAAAATTCCTGTTTTTCCATAGAAAATTCCCTTTCGGCCATTTTTGGCTGAAAAACACGAGTGTTGGAAATCTGTCGGAAACATGGCTTCCAAAAGTACTAGATCAGTCCGTCCCATCATTTTGGACATCAAAGCACCATGAAGGACCGCTGGAACAAGAACACGAAGACTCCACGCGGAAAATTCCCTGTTTTTCCATAGAAAATTCCCTTTCGGGCCTTTTTTTGGCTGAAAAACACGAGTGTTGGAAATCTGTCGGAAACATGGCTTCCAAAAGTACTAGATCAGTCCGTCCCATCATTTTGGACATCAAAGCACCATGAAGGACCGCTGGAACAAGAACACGAAGACTCCACAGAAAAATTCCTGTTTTTCCATAGAAAATTCCCTTTCGGGCATTTTTGGCTGAAAAAACGCGAGTGTTGGAAATCTGTCGGAAACATGGCTTCAAAAGTACTAGATCAGTCCGTCCCATCATTTTGGACATCGCAGCACCCGAGGTCCCACCGAAACAAGAACACGAAGACTCCACGAGAAAATTCCCTGTTTTCCATAGATAATTCCCTTTCGAGCCTTTTTTTTTGAAAAAACACGAGTGTTGGAAATCTGTCGGGAAACATGGCTTCCAAAAGTTCTAGATCAGTCCGTCCCATCATTTTGGACATCACAGCACCATGAAGGACCGCTGGAACAAGAACACGAAGACTCCACAAAGAAAATTCCCTGTTTTTCCATAGAAAATTCCCTTTCGGGCATTTTTTTGGCTGAAAAAACGCGAGTGTTGGAAATCTGTCGGAAACATGGCTTCAAAAGTACTAGATCAGTCCGTCCCATCATTTTGGACATCAAAGCACCATGAGGTCCCACTGGAACAAGAACACGAAGACTTCGCAGAGAAAATTCCCTGTTTTCCATAGATAATTCCCTTTCGAGCCTTTTTTGGCTGAAAAAACACGAGTGTTGGAAATCTGTCGGAAACATGGCTTCCAAATGTTCTAGATCAGTCCGTCCCATCATTTTGGACATCAAAGCACCATGAAGGACCGCTGGAACAAGAACACGAAGACTCCACTAAGAAAATTCCCTGTTTTTCCATAGAAAATTCCCTTTCGGGCATTTTTTTGGCTGAAAAACGCGCGAGTGTTGGAAATCTGTTCGGGAAACATGGCTTCCAAAAGTACTAGATCAGTCCGTCCCATCATTTTGGACATCAAAAGCACCATGAAGGACCCCACTGGAACAAGAACACGAAGACTCCACAGAGAAAATTCCCTGTTTTTCCATAGATAATTCCCTTTCGAGCCTTTTTTGGCTGAAAAAAACACGAGTGTTGGAAATCTGTCGGAAACATGGCTTCCAAAAGTTCTAGATCAGTCCGTCCCATCATTTTGGACATCAAAGCACCATGAAGGACCGCTGGAACAAGAACACGAAGACTCCACGAGAAAATTCCCTGTTTTTCCATAGAAAATTCCCTTTCGGGCATTTTTTTGGCTGAAAAAACACGAGTGTTGGAAATCTGTCGGAAACATGGCTTCCAAAAGTACTAGATCAGTCCGTCCCATCATTTTGGACATCAAAGCACCATGAAGGACCCTGGAAACAAGAACACGAAGACTCCACGAGAGAAAATTCCCTGTTTTTCCATAGAAAATTCCCTTTCGGGCATTTTTTGGCTGAAAAAACACGAGTGTTGGAAATCTGTCGGAAACATGGCTTCAAAAGTACTAGATCAGTCCGTCCCATCATTTTGGACATCAAAGCACCATGAAGGACCCACTGGAAACAAGAACACGAAGACTCCACGGAAAATTCCCTGTTTTTCCATAGATAATTCCCTTTCGAGCCTTTTTTGGCTGAAAAAACACGAGTGTTGGAAATCTGTCGGGAAACATGGCTTCCAAATGTTCTAGATCAGTCCGTCCCATCATTTTGGACATCACAAAGCACCATGAAGGACCGCTGGAACAAGAACACGAAGACTCCACTAAAAAAAATTCCTGTTTTTCCATAGAAAATTCCCTTTCGGCCATTTTTTGGCTGAAAAAACACGAGTGTTGGAAATCTATGGAAACATGGCTTCAAAAGTAGTAGATCAGTCCGTCCCATCATTTTGGACATCAAAGCACCATGAAGGACCGCTGGAACAAGAACACGAAGACTCCACAGAAAATTCCCTGTTTTCCATAGAAAATTCCCTTTCGGGCATTTTTTGGCTGAAAAACACGAGTGTTGGAAATCTGTCGGGAAACATGGCTTCCAAAAGTTCTAGATCAGTCCGTCCCATCATTTTGGACATCACAGCACCATGAAGGACCCTGGAACAAGAACACGAAGACTCCACGAGAGAAAATTCCCTGTTTTCCATAGAAAATTCCCTTTCGGGCATTTTTTTTGGCTGAAAAAACGCGAGTGTTGGAAATCTGTCGGGAAACATGGCTTCAAAAGTACTAGATCAGTCCGTCCCATCATTTTGGACATCAAAGCACCATGAAGGACCGCTGGAACAAGAACACGAAGACTCCACAGAGAAAATTCCCTGTTTTTCCATAGATAATTCCCTTTCGAGCCTTTTTTGGCTGAAAAACACGAGTGTTGGAAATCTGTCGGAAACATGGCTTCCAAAAGTTCTAGATCAGTCCGTCCCATCATTTTGGACATCAAAGCACCATGAAGGACCGCTGGAACAAGAACACGAAGACTCCACAGAAAAATTCCCTGTTTTTCCATAGAAAATTCCCTTTCGGGCATTTTTTTTGGCTGAAAAAACACGAGTGTTGGAAATCTGTCGGGAAACATGGCTTCCAAAAGTACTAGATCAGTCCGTCCCATCATTTTGGACATCAAAGCACCATGAGGTCCCTGGAACAAGAACACGAAGACTCCACGAGAAAAATTCCCTGTTTTTCCATAGAAAATTCCCTTTCGAGCCTTTTTTTGGCTGAAAAAACACGAGTGTTGGAAATCTGTCGGAAACATGGCTTCCAAATGTTCTAGATCAGTCCGTCCCATCATTTTGGACATCAAAGCACCATGAAGGACCGCTGGAACAAGAACACGAAGACTCCACAGAAAATTCCCTGTTTTTCCATAGAAAATTCCCTTTCGGGCATTTTTTGGCTGAAAAACACGAGTGTTGGAAATCTGTCGGGAAACATGGCTTCAAAAGTTCTAGATCAGTCCGTCCCATCATTTTGGACATCAAAGCACCATGAAGGACCCACTGGAACAAGAACACGAAGACTCCACAGAAAATTCCCTGTTTTTCCATAGAAAATTCCCTTTCGAGCATTTTTTTTTTGCTGAAAAAACACGAGTGTTGGAAATCTGTCGGGAAACATGGCTTCCAAAAGTTCTAGATCAGTCCGTCCCATCATTTTGGACATCAAAAGCACCATGAAGGACCGCTGGAACAAGAACACGAAGACTCCACTAAGAAAATTCCTGTTTTTCCATAGAAAATTCCTTTCGGGCATTTTTTGGCTGAAAAAACACGAGTGTTGGAAATCTGTCGGAAACATGGCTTCCAAAAGTACTAGATCAGTCCGTCCCATCATTTTGGACATCAAAGCACCATGAAGGACCGCTGGAACAAGAACACGAAGACTCCACAGAGAAATTCCCTGTTTTTCCATGAAAATTCCTTTTCGGGCATTTTTGGCTGAAAAAACACGAGTGTTGGAAATCTGTCGGGAAACATGGCTTCAAAAGTTCTAGATCAGTCCGTCCCATCATTTTGGACATCAAAGCACCATGAAGGACCGCTGGAACAAGAACACGAAGACTCCACGAGAGAAAATTCCCTGTTTTTCCATAGAAAATTCCTTTCGGGCATTTTTTGGCTGAAAAACGCGAGTGTTGGAAATCTGTCGGGAAACATGGCTTCCAAAAGTACTAGATCAGTCCGTCCCATCATTTTGGACATCAAAGCGCCATGAAGGACCCATTGGAACAAGAACACGAAGACTTCGCAGAAAATTCCCTGTTTTTCCATAGATAATTCCCTTTCGGCCTTTTTTTTGGCTGAAAAAACACGAGTGTTGGAAATCTGTCGGAAACATGGCTTCCAAAAGTTCTAGATCAGTCCGTCCCATCATTTTGGACATCAAAGCACCATGAAGGACCCACTGGAACAAGAACACGAAGACTCCACAGAAAAATTCCCTGTTTTTCCATAGAAAATTCCCTTTCGGGCATTTTTTGGCTGAAAAACACGAGTGTTGGAAATCTGTCGGAAACATGGCTTCCAAAAGTAGTAGATCAGTCCGTCCCATCATTTTGGACATCAAAGCACCATGAAGGACCGCTGGAACAAGAACACGAAGACTCCACAGAAAATTCCCTGTTTTTCCATAGAAAATTCCCTTTCGGGCATTTTTTGGCTGAAAAACACGTGTGTTGGAAATCTGTCGGGAAACATGGCTTCCAAAAGTAGTAGATCAGTCCGTCCCATCATTTTGGACATCAAAGCACCATGAAGGACCGCTGGAACAAGAACACGAAGACTCCACGAGAAAATTCCCTGTTTTCCATAGAAAATTCCCTTTCGGGCATTTTTTGGCTGAAAAAACACGAGTGTTGGAAATCTGTCGGGAAACATGGCTTCCAAAAGTGTTCTAGATCAGTCCGTCCCATCATTTTGGACATCAAAGCACCATGAAGGACCGCTGGAACAAGAACACGAAGACTCCACGAGAGAAAATTCCCTGTTTTTCCATAGAAAATTCCTTTCGGGCATTTTTTGGCTGAAAAAACGAGTGTTGGAAATCTGTCGGGAAACATGGCTTCCAAAAGTACTAGATCAGTCCGTCCCATCATTTTGGACATCAAAGCCATGAGGTCCCACTGAAACAAGAACACGAAGACTTCGCAGAAAAATTCCCTGTTTTTCCATAGATAATTCCCTTTCGGCCTTTTTTGGCTGAAAAACACGAGTGTTGGAAATCTGTCGGAAACATGGCTTCCAAAAGTTCTAGATCAGTCCGTCCCATCATTTTGGACATCACAGCACCATGAAGGACCGCTGGAACAAGAACACGAAGACTCCACGAAGAAAATTCCTTGTTTTTCCATAGAAAATTCCCTTTCGGGCATTTTTTTGGCTGAAAAACACGAGTGTTGGAAATCTGTCGGGAAACATGGCTTCAAAAGTACTAGATCAGTCCGTCCCATCATTTTGGACATCAAAGCACCATGAAGGACCGCTGGAACAAGAACACGAAGACTCCACAGAAAATTCCCTGTTTTTCCATAGAAAATTCCTTTTCGAGCATTTTTTGGCTGAAAAACACGAGTGTTGGAAATCTGTCGGGAAACATGGCTTCCAAAAGTAGTAGATCAGTCCGTCCCATCATTTTGGACATCAAAGCACCATGAAGGACCGCTGGAACAAGAACACGAAGACTCCACAGAGAATTCCCTGTTTTTCCATAGAAAATTCCCTTTCGGGCATTTTTTGGCTGAAAAAAACGCGAGTGTTGGAAATCTGTCGGAAACATGGCTTCCAAAAGTACTAGATCAGTCCGTCCCATCATTTTGGACATCGCAGCGCCCTGAGGGCCCACCGCTGGAACAAGAACACGAAGACTTCGGACAGAAAAATTCCCCCTGTTTTTCCATAGATAATTCCCTTTCGAGCCTTTTTTGGAAAAAACACGAGTGTTGGAAATCTATCGGAAACATGGCTTCCAAAAGTTCTAGATCAGTCCGTCCCATCATTTTGGACATCACAAGCACCATGAAGGACCGCTGGAACAAGAACACGAAGACTCCACTAGAGAAAATTCCCTGTTTTTCCATAGAAAATTCCCTTTCGGCATTTTTTTGGCTGAAAAAAACGAGTGTTGGAAATCTGTCGGAAACATGGCTTCCAAAAGTAGTAGATCAGTCCGTCCCATCATTTTGGACATCAAAGCACCATGAAGGACCGCCACTGGAACAAGAACACGAAGACTCCGCAGAGAAAATTCCCTGTTTTTCCATAGATAATGCCCTTTCGGGCATTTTTTTGGCTGAAAAAACACGAATGTTGGAAATCTATCGGGAAACATGGCTTCCAAAAGTAGTAGATCAGTCCGTCCCATCATTTTGGACATCAAAGCACCATGAAGGATCGCTGGAACAAGAACACGAAGACTCCACAGAGAAAATTCCCTGTTTTCCATAGAAAATTCCCTTTCGGGCATTTTTTGGCTGAAAAAACGCGAGTGTTGGAAATCTGTCGGGAAACATGGCTTCGAAAAGTACTAGATCAGTCCGTCCCATCATTTTGGACATCGCAGCGCCCGAGGGCCCACTGGAAACAAGAACACGAAGACTTCGCAGAAAAAATTCCCTGTTTTTCCATAGATAATTCCCTTTCGAGCCTTTTTTGCTGAAAAACACGAGTGTTGGAAATCTGTCGGGAAACATGGCTTCCAAAAGTTCTAGATCAGTCCGTCCCATCATTTTGGACATCACAGCACCATGAAGGACCGCTGGAACAAGAACACGAAGACTCCACAGAGAAAATTCCCTGTTTTTCCATAGAAGATAATTCCTTTTCCGGCCATTTTTTCGCTGAAAAAAGAAAATTCCCGAGTGTTGGAAATCTGTGCGGAAACATGGCTTCCAAAAGTAGTAGATCAGTCCGTCCCATCATTTTGGACATCAAAGCACCATGAAGGACCCACTGAACAAGAACACGAAGACTCCACGAGAGAAATTCCCTGTTTTTCCATGAAAATTCCCTTTCGGGCATTTTTTGGCGGAAAAAACACGAGTGTTGGAAATCTGTCGGAAACATGGCTTCCAAAAGTAGTAGATCAGTCCGTCCCATCATTTTGGACATCAAAGCACCATGAAGGACCGCTGGAACAAGAACACGAAGACTCCACGAGAAAATTCCCTGTTTTTCCATAGAAAATTCCCTTTCGGGCATTTTTTTGGCTGAAAAAACGCGAGTGTTGGAAATCTGTCGGGAAACATGGCTTCGAAAAGTACTAGATCAGTCCGTCCCATCATTTTGGACATCGCAGCGCCCTGAGGTCCCACTGAAACAAGAACACGAAGACTTCGCAGAGAAAATTCCCTGTTTTTCCATAGATAATTCCCTTTCGGGCCTTTTTTTGGCGGAAAAAACGCGAGTGTTGGAAATCTGTCGGGAAACATGGCTTCCAAAAGTTCTAGATCAGTCCGTCCCATCATTTTGGACATCACAGCACCATGAAGGACCGCTGGAACAAGAACACGAAGACTCCACAGAGAAAATTCCCTGTTTTTCCATAGAAATTCCCTTTCGGCATTTTTTGGCTGAAAAAACACGAGTGTTGGAAATCTGTCGGGAAACATGGCTTCCAAAAGTAGTAGATCAGTCCGTCCCATCATTTTGGACATCAAAGCACCATGAAGGACCGCTGGAACAAGAACACGAAGACTCCACAGAGAAAATTCCCTGTTTTTCCATAGAAAATTCCCTTTCGGGCATTTTTTGGCTGAAAAACACGAGTGTTGGAAATCTGTCGGAAACATGGCTTCCAAAAGTAGTAGATCAGTCCGTCCCATCATTTTGGACATCAAAGCACCATGAAGGACCGCTGGAACAAGAACACGAAGACTCCACAGAGAAAATTCCCTGTTTTTCCATAGAAAATTCCCTTTCGGGCATTTTTTGGCTGAAAAACACGAGTGTTGGAAATCTGTCGGGAAACATGGCTTCCAAAAGTACTAGATCAGTCCGTCCCATCATTTTGGACATCAAAGCACCATGAAGGACCCACTGGAACAAGAACACGAAGACTCCACGAGAGAAAATTCCCTGTTTTTCCATAGAAAATTCCCTTTCGGGCATTTTTTGGCTGAAAAAACACGAGTGTTGGAAATCTATCGGGAAACATGGCTTCCAAAAGTTCTAGATCAGTCCGTCCCATCATTTTGGACATCAAAGCACCATGAAGGACCGCTGAACAAGAACACGAAGACTCCACGAGAAAAATTCCCTGTTTTTCCATAGAAAATTCCCTTTCGGGCATTTTTTTGGCTGAAAAAACGCGAGTGTTGGAAATCTGTCGGGAAACATGGCTTCGAAAAGTACTAGATCAGTCCGTCCCATCATTTTGGACATCAAAGCACCATGAAGGACCGCTGGAACAAGAACACGAAGACTCCACGAGAAAATTCCCTGTTTTTCCATAGATAATTCCCTTTCGGGCATTTTTTGGCTGAAAAAAACACGAGTGTTGGAAATCTGTCGGGAAACATGGCTTCCAAAAGTTCTAGATCAGTCCGTCCCATCATTTTGGACATCAAAGCACCATGAAGGACCGCTGGAACAAGAACACGAAGACTCCACAGAGAAAATTCCTGTTTTTCCATAGAAAATTCCCTTTCGGGCATTTTTTGGCTGAAAAACGCGAGTGTTGGAAATCTGTCGGGAAACATGGCTTCCAAAAGTACTAGATCAGTCCGTCCCATCATTTTGGACATCAAAGCACCATGAAGGTCCCACTGGAACAAGAACACGAAGACTTCCCGCAGAGAAAATTCCCTGTTTTTCCATAGAAAATTCCCTTTCGAGCCTTTTTTTTGGCTGAAAAAACACGAGTGTTGGAAATCTGTCGGAAACATGGCTTCCAAAAGTTCTAGATCAGTCCGTCCCATCATTTTGGACATCAAAGCACCATGAAGGACCGCTGGAACAAGAACACGAAGACTCCACAAGAGAAAATTCCCTGTTTTTCCATAGAAAATTCCCTTTCGGGCATTTTTTGGCTGAAAAAACGCGAGTGTTGGAAATCTGTCGGAAACATGGCTTCCAAAAGTACTAGATCAGTCCGTCCCATCATTTTGGACATCAAAGCACCATGAAGGACCGCTGGAACAAGAACACGAAGACTCCACAGAAAAATTCCCTGCAGAAAATTTTTTTCCATAGAAAATTCCCTTTCGAGCCTTTTTTGGCTGAAAAACACGAGTGTTGGAAATCTGTCGGGAAACATGGCTTCCAAAAGTTCTAGATCAGTCCGTCCCATCATTTTGGACATCAAAGCACCATGAAGGACCGCTGGAACAAGAACACGAAGACTCCACAGAGAAAATTCCCTGTTTTTCCATAGAAAATTCCCTTTCGGCATTTTTGGCTGAAAAACACGAGTGTTGGAAATCTGTCGGAAACATGGCTTCCAAAAGTAGTAGATCAGTCCGTCCCATCATTTTGGACATCAAAGCACCATGAAGGACCGCTGGAACAAGAACACGAAGACTCCACAGAGAAATTCCCTGTTTTTCCATAGAAAATTCCCTTTCGGGCATTTTTTGGCTGAAAAACACGAGTGTTGGAAATCTGTCGGGAAACATGGCTTCCAAAAGTAGTAGATCAGTCCGTCCCATCATTTTGGACATCACAGCACCCTGAAGGACCGCTGGAACAAGAACACGAAGACTCCACTAAAAAAATTCCCTGTTTTTCCATAGAAAATTCCCTTTCGGGCATTTTTTTTGGCTGAAAAAACGCGAGTGTTGGAAATCTGTCGGGAAACATGGCTTCCAAAAGTACTAGATCAGTCCGTCCCATCATTTTGGACATCAAGCGCCCATGAGGGACCACTGGAACAAGAACACGAAGACTTCGCAGAGAAAATTCCCTGTTTTTCCATAGATAATTCCCTTTCGAGCCTTTTTTTTGGCTGAAAAAACACGAGTGTTGGAAATCTGTCGGAAACATGGCTTCCAAAAGTTCTAGATCAGTCCGTCCCATCATTTTGGACATCAAAGCACCATGAAGGACCGCTGGAACAAGAACACGAAGACTCCACAGAGAAAATTCCCTGTTTTTCCATAGAAATTCCTTTTCGGCCATTTTTTGGCTGAAAAACACGAGTGTTGGAAATCTGTCGGGAAACATGGCTTCCAAAAGTAGTAGATCAGTCCGTCCCATCATTTTGGACATCAAAGCACCATGAAGGACCGCTGGAACAAGAACACGAAGACTCCACAGAAAATTCCCTGTTTTTCCATGGAAAATTCCCTTTCGGGCATTTTTTGCTGAAAAACACGAGTGTTGGAAATCTGTCGGAAACATGGCTTCCAAAAGTAGTAGATCAGTCCGTCCCATCATTTTGGACATCAAAGCACCATGAAGGACCGCTGGAACAAGAACACGAAGACTCCACGAGAGAAAATTCCTGTTTTTCCATAGAAAATTCCTTTCGGGCATTTTTTTGGCTGAAAAAAACGCGAGTGTTGGAAATCTGTCGGAAACATGGCTTCGAAAAGTACTAGATCAGTCCGTCCCATCATTTTGGACATCGCAGCGCCCCGAGGGCCCACTGAAACAAGAACACGAAGACTTCGCAGAAAAATTCCCTGTTTTTCCATAGATAATTCCCTTTCGAGCCTTTTTTGGCTGAAAAACACGAGTGTTGGAAATCTATCGGGAAACATGGCTTCCAAAAGTTCTAGATCAGTCCGTCCCATCATTTTGGACATCACAGCACCCTGAAGGACCGCTGGAACAAGAACACGAAGACTCCACTAAAAATTCCCTGTTTTTCCATAGAAAATTCCCTTTCGGGCATTTTTTGGCTGAAAAACACGAGTGTTGGAAATCTGTCGGGAAACATGGCTTCCAAAAGTAGTAGATCAGTCCGTCCCATCATTTTGGACATCAAAGCACCATGAAGGACCGCTGGAACAAGAACACGAAGACTCCACAGAGAAAATTCCCTGTTTTTCCATAGAAAATTCCCTTTCGGGCATTTTTTTTTTTTTTTGGCTGAAAAAACACGAGTGTTGGAAATCTGTCGGAAACATGGCTTCCAAAAGTAGTAGATCAGTCCGTCCCATCATTTTGGACATCAAAGCACCATGAAGGACCGCTGGAACAAGAACACGAAGACTCCACGAGAGAAAATTCCCTGTTTTTCCATAGAAAATTCCCTTTCGGGCATTTTTTTGGCGGGCAAAAAACGCGAGTGTTGGAAATCTGTCGGAAACATGGCTTCAAAAGTACTAGATCAGTCCGTCCCATCATTTTGGACATCAAAGCACCATGAAGGACCGCTGGAACAAGAACACGAAGACTCCACAGAGAAAATTCCCTGTTTTTCCATAGATAATTCCCTTTCGGGCATTTTTTTGGCTGAAAAAACACGAGTGTTGGAAATCTGTCGGAAACATGGCTTCCAAAAGTTCTAGATCAGTCCGTCCCATCATTTTGGACATCAAAGCACCATGAAGGACCGCTGGAACAAGAACACGAAGACTCCACAGAAAAATTCCCTGTTTTTCCATAGAAAATTCCCTTTCGGGCATTTTTTTGGCTGAAAAACGCGAGTGTTGGAAATCTGTCGGAAACATGGCTTCCAAAAGTACTAGATCAGTCCGTCCCATCATTTTGGACATCAAAGCACCCCGAAGGACCCACTGGAACAAGAACACGAAGACTCCACAGAGAAAATTCCCTGTTTTTCCATAGATAATTCCCTTTCGAGCCTTTTTTTTGGCTGAAAAAACACGAGTGTTGGAAATCTGTGCGGAAACATGGCTTCCAAAAGTTCTAGATCAGTCCGTCCCATCATTTTGGACATCACAGCACCATGAAGGACCGCTGGAACAAGAACACGAAGACTCCACAGAGAAAATTCCCTGTTTTTCCATGAAAATTCCCTTTCGGGCATTTTTTGGCGAAAAAAACACGAGTGTTGGAAATCTGTCGGGAACATGGCTTCCAAAAGTAGTAGATCAGTCCGTCCCATCATTTTGGACATCAAAGCACCATGAAGGACCGCTGGAACAAGAACACGAAGACTCCACAGAAAAATTCCCTGTTTTTCCATAGAAAATTCCCTTTCGGGCATTTTTTGGCTGAAAAAACACGAGTGTTGGAAATCTGTCGGGAAACATGGCTTCCAAAAGTACTAGATCAGTCCGTCCCATCATTTTGGACATCAAAGCACCATGAAGGACCCACTGAACAAGAACACGAAGACTCCACAGAAAAATTCCCTGTTTTTCCATAGATAATTCCCTTTCGGGCATTTTTTTGGCTGAAAAAACACGAGTGTTGGAAATCTGTGCGGAAACATGGCTTCCAAAAGTTCTAGATCAGTCCGTCCCATCATTTTGGACATCACAGCACCATGAAGGACCGCTGGAACAAGAACACGAAGACTCCACAAGAAAAATTCCCTGTTTTTCCATAGATAATTCCTTTTCCGGCCATTTTTTGGCTGAAAAAACACGAGTGTTGGAAATCTGTCGGGAAACATGGCTTCCAAAAGTAGTAGATCAGTCCGTCCCATCATTTTGGACATCAAAGCACCATGAAGGACCGCTGGAACAAGAACACGAAGACTCCACAGAGAAAATTCCCTGTTTTTCCATAGAAAATTCCCTTTCGGGCATTTTTTGGCTGAAAAAACACGAGTGTTGGAAATCTGTCGCGAAAACATGGCTTCCAAAAGTTCTAGATCAGTCCGTCCCATCATTTTGGACATCAAAGCACCATGAAGGACCGCTGGAACAAGAACACGAAGACTCCACAGAAAAATTCCCTGTTTTTCCATAGAAAATTCCCTTTCGGGCATTTTTTGGCTGAAAAACACGAGTGTTGGAAATCTGTGCGGAAACATGGCTTCCAAAAGTAGTAGATCAGTCCGTCCCATCATTTTGGACATCAAAGCACCATGAAGGACCGCTGGAACAAGAACACGAAGACTCCACAGAGAAAATTCCCTGTTTTCCATAGAAAATTCCCTTTCGGGCATTTTTTGGCTGAAAAAACGCGAGTGTTGGAAATCTGTCGGGAAACATGGCTTCCAAAAGTACTAGATCAGTCCGTCCCATCATTTTGGACATCACAGCACCATGAGGACCCATGAAACAAGAACACGAAGACTTCCACAGAGAAAATTCCCTGTTTTTCCATAGATAATTCCCTTTCGAGCCTTTTTTTGGCTGAAAAACACGAGTGTTGGAAATCTGTCGGGAAACATGGCTTCCAAAAGTTCTAGATCAGTCCGTCCCATCATTTTGGACATCAAAGCACCATGAAGGACCGCTGGAACAAGAACACGAAGACTCCACAGAGAAAATTCCCTGTTTTTCCATAGAAAATTCCCTTTCGGGCATTTTTTGGCTGAAAAAACACGAGTGTTGGAAATCTGTCGGGAAACATGGCTTCGAAAAGTAGTAGATCAGTCCGTCCCATCATTTTGGACATCAAAGCACCATGAAGGACCGCTGGAACAAGAACACGAAGACTCCACAGAGAAAATTCCCTGTTTTTCCATAGAAAATTCCCTTTCGGGCCATTTTTTGGCTGAAAAAACACGAGTGTTGGAAATCTGTCGGGAAACATGGCTTCCAAAAGTTCTAGATCAGTCCGTCCCATCATTTTGGACATCAAAGCACCATGAAGGACCGCTGGAACAAGAACACGAAGACTCCACAGAGAAAATTCCCTGTTTTTCCATAGAAAATTCCCTTTCGGGCATTTTTTTGGCTGAAAAAACACGAGTGTTGGAAATCTGTCGGGAAACATGGCTTCAAAAGTAGTAGATCAGTCCGTCCCATCATTTTGGACATCAAAGCACCATGAAGGACCCACTGGAAAATTCAAGAACACGAAGACTCTGTCGGAGAAAATTCCCATCATTTTGGACATCAAAGTTTTTCCATAGATAATTCCCTTTCGGGCCTTTTTTTGGCTGAAAAACACGAGTGTTGGAAATCTGTCGGGAAACATGGCTTCCAAAAGTTCTAGATCAGTCCGTCCCATCATTTTGGACATCAAAGCACCATGAAGGACCGCTGGAACAAGAACACGAAGACTCCACGCGAGAAAATTCCCTGTTTTTCCATAGAAAATTCCCTTTCGGGCATTTTTTTCGGCTGAAAAAACACGAGTGTTGGAAATCTGTCGGAAACATGGCTTCCAAAAGTAGTAGATCAGTCCGTCCCATCATTTTGGACATCAAAGCACCATGAAGGACCGCTGGAACAAGAACACGAAGACTCCACAGAGAAAATTCCCTGTTTTTCCATAGAAAATTCCCTTTCGGGCATTTTTTGGCTGAAAAAACACGAGTGTTGGAAATCTGTCGGAAACATGGCTTCCAAAAGTAGTAGATCAGTCCGTCCCATCATTTTGGACATCAAAGCACCATGAAGGACCGCTGGAACAAGAACACGAAGACTCCACGAGAAAATTCCCTGTTTTTCCATAGAAAATTCCCTTTCGGGCATTTTTTTGGCTGAAAAAACGCGAGTGTTGGAAATCTGTCGGAAACATGGCTTCCAAAAGTAGTAGATCAGTCCGTCCCATCATTTTGGACATCAAAGCACCATGAAGGACCCATTTGGAACAAGAACACGAAGACTCCACGGGAGAAAATTCCCTGTTTTTCCATAGATAATTCCCTTTCGGGCATTTTTTTGGCTGAAAAAAAACACGAGTGTTGGAAATCTATCGGAAACATGGCTTCCAAAAGTTCTAGATCAGTCCGTCCCATCATTTTGGACATCAAAGCACCATGAAGGACCGCTGGAACAAGAACACGAAGACTCCACAGAAAAATTCCCTGTTTTTCCATAGAAAATTCCCTTTCGGGCATTTTTTTTGGCTGAAAAAACACGAGTGTTGGAAATCTGTCGGAAACATGGCTTCCAAAAGTAGTAGATCAGTCCGTCCCATCATTTTGGACATCAAAGCACCATGAAGGACCGCTGGAACAAGAACACGAAGACTCCACAGAGAAAATTCCCTGTTTTTCCATGAAAATTCCCTTTCGGGCATTTTTTGGCTGAAAAACACGAGTGTTGGAAATCTGTCGGGAAACATGGCTTCCAAAAGTAGTAGATCAGTCCGTCCCATCATTTTGGACATCAAAGCACCATGTGAAGGACCGCTGGAACAAGAACACGAAGACTCCACGAGAGAAAATTCCCTGTTTTTCCATAGAAAATTCCCTTTCGGGCATTTTTTGGCTGAAAAACGCGAGTGTTGGAAATCTGTCGGAAACATGGCTTCCAAAAGTACTAGATCAGTCCGTCCCATCATTTTGGACATCGCAGCGCCATGAGGCCCACTGAAACAAGAACACGAAGACTTCGCAGAGAAAATTCCCTGTTTTCCATAGATAATTCCCTTTCGAGCCTTTTTTTGGCTGAAAAAACACGAGTGTTGGAAATCTATCGGAAACATGGCTTCCAAAAGTTCTAGATCAGTCCGTCCCATCATTTTGGACATCACAGCACCATGAAGGACCGCTGGAACAAGAACACGAAGACTCCACAGAAAATTCCCTGTTTTTCCATAGAAAATTCCTTTCGGGCCATTTTTTTTGAAAAAAAACACGAGTGTTGGAAATCTGTCGGAAACATGGCTTCCAAAAGTAGTAGTAGATCAGTCCGTCCCATCATTTTGGACATCAAAGCAGCATGAAGGACCGCTGGAACAAGAACACGAAGACTCCACACAGAACATTCCCTGTTTTTCCATGGAAAATTCCCTTTCGGGCATTTTTTCGCTGAAAAAACACGAGTGTTGGAAATCTGTGCGGAAACATGGCTTCCAAAAGTAGTAGATCAGTCCGTCCCATCATTTTGGACATCAAAGCACCATGAAGGACCGCTGGAACAAGAACACGAAGACTCCACAGAGAAAATTCCCTGTTTTTCCATAGAAAATTCCCTTTCGGGCATTTTTTTTGGCTGAAAAAACGCGAGTGTTGGAAATCTGTCGGGAAACATGGCTTCGAAAAGTACTAGATCAGTCCGTCCCATCATTTTGGACATCGCAGCGCCATGAGGGCCCACTGAAACAAGAACACGAAGACTTCGCTGAGAAAATTCCCTGTTTTTCCTTAGAAAATTCCCTTTCGGGCATTTTTTTGGCGGAAAAAACACGAGTGTTCGAAATCTGTGCGGAAACATGGCTTCCAAAAGTAGTAGATCAGTCCGTCCCATCATTTTGGACATCACAGCACCATGAAGGACCGCTGGAACAAGAACACGAAGACTCCACAAAGAAAATTCCCTGTTTTTCCATAGAAAATTCCTTTCGGGCATTTTTTTTGCTGAAAAAACACGAGTGTTGGAAATCTGTCGGAAACATGGCTTCCAAAAGTAGTAGATCAGTCCGTCCCATCATTTTGGACATCAAAGCAGCATGAAGGACCGCTGAAACAAGAACACGAAGACTCCACAGAAAATTCCCTGTTTTTCCATGGAAAATTCCCTTTCGGGCATTTTTTGGCTGAAAAACACGAGTGTTGAAATCTGTCGCGGAAACATGGCTTCCAAAAGTAGATCAGTCCGTCCCATCATTTTGGACATCAAAGCACCATGAAGGACCGCTGGAACAAGAACACGAAGACTCCACAGAAAATTCCCTGTTTTCCATAGAAAATTCCCTTTCGGGCATTTTTTTGGCTGAAAAACGCGAGTGTTGGAAATCTGTCGGGAAACATGGCTTCGAAAAGTACTAGATCAGTCCGTCCCATCATTTTGGACATCGCAGCGCCCTGAGGGACCACTGAAACAAGAACACGAAGACTTCGCAGAGAAAATTCCCTGTTTTTCCATAGATAATTCCCTTTCGAGCCTTTTTTTGACAGAAAAAACACGAGTGTTGGAAATCTATCGGGAAACATGGCTTCCAAAAGTTCTAGATCAGTCCGTCCCATCATTTTGGACATCACAGCACCATGAAGGACCGCTGGAACAAGAACACGAAGACTCCACAGAGAAAATTCCCTGTTTTTCCATAGATAATTCCTTTTCCGGCCATTTTTTCGCTGAAAAAACACGAGTGTTGGAAATCTGTGCGGAAACATGGCTTCCAAAAGTAGTAGATCAGTCCGTCCCATCATTTTGGACATCAAAGCAGCATGAAGGACCGCTGGAACAAGAACACGAAGACTCCACAGAGAAATTCCCTGTTTTTCCATGGAAAATTCCCTTTCGGGCATTTTTTGGCGGAAAAAACACGAGTGTTGGAAATCTGTCGGAAACATGGCTTCCAAAAGTAGTAGATCAGTCCGTCCCATCATTTTGGACATCAAAGCACCATGAAGGACCGCTGGAACAAGAACACGAAGACTCCACGAGAAAATTCCCTGTTTTTCCATAGAAAATTCCCTTTCGGGCATTTTTTTGGCTGAAAAAAAACGCGAGTGTTGGAAATCTGTCGGGAAACATGGCTTCGAAAAGTACTAGATCAGTCCGTCCCATCATTTTGGACATCGCAGCGCCCGAGGTCCCACTGAAACAAGAACACGAAGACTTCGCAGAAAAATTCCCTGTTTTTCCATAGATAATTCCCTTTCGAGCCTTTTTTGACTGAAAAAACACGAGTGTTGGAAATCTATCGGGAAACATGGCTTCCAAAAGTTCTAGATCAGTCCGTCCCATCATTTTGGACATCACAGCACCATGAAGGACCGCTGGAACAAGAACACGAAGACTCCACAAGAAAATTCCCTGTTTTTCCATAGAAAATTCCTTTTCCGGGCATTTTTTTGCTGAAAAACACGAGTGTTGGAAATCTGTTCGGAAACATGGCTTCCAAAAGTAGTAGATCAGTCCGTCCCATCATTTTGGACATCAAAGCAGCATGAAGGACCGCTGGAACAAGAACACGAAGACTCCACACAGAACATTCCCTGTTTTTCCATGGAAAATTCCCTTTCGGGCATTTTTTCGCTGAAAAAACACGAGTGTTGGAAATCTGTGCGGAAACATGGCTTCCAAAAGTAGTAGATCAGTCCGTCCCATCATTTTGGACATCAAAGCACCATGAAGGACCGCTGGAACAAGAACACGAAGACTCCACAGAAAAATTCCCTGTTTTTCCATAGAAAATTCCCTTTCGGGCATTTTTTTGGCTGAAAAAACACGAGTGTTGGAAATCTGTCGGAAACATGGCTTCCAAAAGTTAGATCAGTCCGTCCCATCATTTTGGACATCAAAGCACCATGAAGGACCGCTGAACAAGAACACGAAGACTCCACGAGAAAATTCCTGTTTTCCATAGAAAATTCCCTTTCGGGCATTTTTTGGCTGAAAAAACACGAGTGTTGGAAATCTGTCGGGAAACATGGCTTCCAAAAGTACTAGATCAGTCCGTCCCATCATTTTGGACATCAAAGCACCATAAGGACCGCTGGAACAAGAACACGAAGACTCCACAGAGAAAATTCCCTGTTTTTCCATAGATAATTCCCTTTCGAGCCTTTTTTGGCTGAAAAACACGAGTGTTGGAAATCTGTCGGAAACATGGCTTCCAAAAGTTCTAGATCAGTCCGTCCCATCATTTTGGACATCAAAGCACCATGAAGGACCGCTGGAACAAGAACACGAAGACTCCACAGAAAATTCCCTGTTTTTCCATAGAAAATTCCCTTTCGGGCATTTTTTGGCTGAAAAAACACGAGTGTTGGAAATCTGTGCGGAAACATGGCTTCCAAAAGTAGTAGATCAGTCCGTCCCATCATTTTGGACATCAAAGCACCATGAAGGACCGCTGGAACAAGAACACGAAGACTCCACAGAGAAATTCCCTGTTTTTCCATGGAAAATTCCCTTTCGGGCATTTTTTGGCTGAAAAAACACGAGTGTTGGAAATCTGTCGGAAACATGGCTTCCAAAAGTAGTAGATCAGTCCGTCCCATCATTTTGGACATCAAAGCACCATGAAGGACCGCTGGAACAAGAACACGAAGACTCCACAGAAAATTCCCTGTTTTTCCATAGAAAATTCCCTTTCGGGCATTTTTTTGGCTGAAAAAACGCGAGTGTTGGAAATCTGTCGGGAAACATGGCTTCCAAAAGTACTAGATCAGTCCGTCCCATCATTTTGGACATCGCAGCGCCATGAGGGCCCACTGAAACAAGAACACGAAGACTTCGCAGAGAAAATTCCCTGTTTTTCCATAGATAATTCCCTTTCGAGCCTTTTTTGACTGAAAAACACGAGTGTTGGAAATCTATCGGGAAACATGGCTTCCAAAAGTTCTAGATCAGTCCGTCCCATCATTTTGGACATCACAGCACCATGAAGGACCGCTGGAACAAGAACACGAAGACTCCACAAGAAAAATTCCCTGTTTTTCCATAGAAAATTCCTTTTCCGGCATTTTTTGGCTGAAAAACACGAGTGTTGGAAATCTGTCGGAAACATGGCTTCCAAAAGTAGTAGATCAGTCCGTCCCATCATTTTGGACATCAAAGCAGCATGAAGGACCGCTGGAACAAGAACACGAAGACTCCACAGAGAAATTCCCTGTTTTTCCATGGAAAATTCCCTTTCGGGCATTTTTTTGGCGGAAAAAACACGAGTGTTGGAAATCTGTCGGGAAACATGGCTTCCAAAAGTAGTAGATCAGTCCGTCCCATCATTTTGGACATCAAAGCACCATGAAGGACCGCTGAACAAGAACACGAAGACTCCACGCAGAAAAATTCCCTGTTTTTCCATAGAAAATTCCCTTTCGGGCATTTTTTGGCTGAAAAACGCGAGTGTTGGAAATCTGTCGGGAAACATGGCTTCAAAAGTACTAGATCAGTCCGTCCCATCATTTTGGACATCAAAGCACCATGAAGGACCGCTGGAACAAGAACACGAAGACTTCGCAGAGAAAATTCCCTGTTTTTCCATAGATAATTCCCTTTCGAGCCTTTTTTTGACAGAAAAAACACGAGTGTTGGAAATCTATCGGGAAACATGGCTTCCAAAAGTTCTAGATCAGTCCGTCCCATCATTTTGGACATCACAGCACCATGAAGGACCGCTGGAACAAGAACACGAAGACTCCACAGAGAAAATTCCCTGTTTTTCCATAGATAATTCCTTTTCCGGCCATTTTTTTGGCTGAAAAAACACGAGTGTTGGAAATCTGTCGGAAACATGGCTTCCAAAAGTAGTAGATCAGTCCGTCCCATCATTTTGGACATCAAAGCAGCATGAAGGACCGCTGGAACAAGAACACGAAGACTCCACAGAGAACATTCCCTGTTTTTCCATGGAAAATTCCCTTTCGGGCATTTTTTGGCGGAAAAAACACGAGTGTTGGAAATCTGTCTTGAAACATGGCTTCCAAAAGTAGTAGATCAGTCCGTCCCATCATTTTGGACATCAAAGCACCATGAAGGACCGCTGGAACAAGAACACGAAGACTCCACAGAGAAAATTCCCTGTTTTTCCATAGAAAATTCCCTTTCGGGCATTTTTTGGCTGAAAAACGCGAGTGTTGGAAATCTGTCGGGAAACATGGCTTCGAAAAGTACTAGATCAGTCCGTCCCATCATTTTGGACATCGCAGCGCCCCGAGGGCCCACTGAAACAAGAACACGAAGACTTCAAAGAGAAAATTCCCTGTTTTTCCATAGATAATTCCCTTTCGAGCCTTTTTTTTGACAAAAAAACACGAGTGTTGGAAATCTATCGGGAAACATGGCTTCCAAAAGTTCTAGATCAGTCCGTCCCATCATTTTGGACATCACAGCACCATGAAGGACCGCTGGAACAAGAACACGAAGACTCCACAAAGAAAATTCCCTGTTTTTCCATAGAAAATTCCTTTCGGGCATTTTTTTTGCTGAAAAAACACGAGTGTTGGAAATCTGTTTTTTGGCGGAAACATGGCTTCCAAAAGTAGTAGATCAGTCCGTCCCATCATTTTGGACATCAAAGCCATGAAGGACCGCTGGAACAAGAACACGAAGACTCCACAGAGAAATTCCCTGTTTTTCCATGGAAAATTCCCTTTCGGGCATTTTTGGCGGAAAAAACACGAGTGTTGAAATCTGTCGGAAACATGGCTTCCAAAAGTAGTAGATCAGTCCGTCCCATCATTTTGGACATCAAAGCACCATGAAGGACCGCTGGAACAAGAACACGAAGACTCCACAGAGAAAAATTCCCTGTTTTTCCATAGAAAATTCCCTTTCGGGCATTTTTTTGGCTGAAAAAACGCGAGTGTTGGAAATCTGTCGGGAAACATGGCTTCAAAAGTACTAGATCAGTCCGTCCCATCATTTTGGACATCGCAGCGCCCGAGGGCCCACTGAAACAAGAACACGAAGACTTCGCAGAGAAAATTCCCTGTTTTTCCATAGATAATTCCCTTTCGAGCCTTTTTTGACAGAAAAAAACACGAGTGTTGGAAATCTATCGGGAAACATGGCTTCCAAAAGTTCTAGATCAGTCCGTCCCATCATTTTGGACATCACAGCACCATGAAGGACCGCTGGAACAAGAACACGAAGACTCCACAGAGAAAATTCCCTGTTTTTCCGTAGATAATTCCTTTTCCGGCCATTTTTTTGCTGAAAAAACACGAGTGTTGGAAATCTGTGCGGAAACATGGCTTCCAAAAGTAGTAGATCAGTCCGTCCCATCATTTTGGACATCAAAGCAGCATGAAGGACCGCTGGAACAAGAACACGAAGACTCCACAGAGAAATTCCCTGTTTTTCCATGGAAAATTCCCTTTCGGGCATTTTTTTTTTTGACGGAAAAAACACGAGTGTTCGAAATCTGTCGGAAACATGGCTTCCAAAAGTAGTAGATCAGTCCGTCCCATCATTTTGGACATCAAAGCACCATGAAGGACCGCTGGAACAAGAACACGAAGACTCCACAAGACTCCACGAAAAATTCCCTGTTTTTCCATAGAAAATTCCCTTTCGGGCATTTTTTTGGCTGAAAAACGCGAGTGTTGGAAATCTGTCGGGAAACATGGCTTCGAAAAGTACTAGATCAGTCCGTCCCATCATTTTGGACATCGCAGCGCCCGAGGGCCCACTGAAACAAGAACACGAAGACTTCGCAGAGAAAATTCCCTGTTTTTCCATAGATAATTCCCTTTCGAGCCTTTTTTTGACAGAAAAAAAAACACGAGTGTTGGAAATCTATCGGGAAACATGGCTTCCAAAAGTTCTAGATCAGTCCGTCCCATCATTTTGGACATCACAGCACCATGAAGGACCGCTGGAACAAGAACACGAAGACTCCACAAAGAAAATTCCCTGTTTTTCCATAGAAAATTCCCTTTCGGGCCATTTTTTCGCTGAAAAAACACGAGTGTTGGAAATCTGTGCGGAAACATGGCTTCCAAAAGTAGTAGATCAGTCCGTCCCATCATTTTGGACATCAAAGCAGCATGAAGGACCGCTGGAACAAGAACACGAAGACTCCACAGAGAAAATTCCCTGTTTTTCCATGGAAAATTCCCTTTCGGGCATTTTTTGGCGGAAAAACACGAGTGTTGGAAATCTGTCGGAAACATGGCTTCCAAAAGTAGTAGATCAGTCCGTCCCATCATTTTGGACATCAAAGCACCATGAAGGACCGCTGGAACAAGAACACGAAGACTCCACAGAGAAAATTCCCTGTTTTTCCATAGAAAATTCCCTTTCGGGCATTTTTTGGCTGAAAAACGCGAGTGTTGGAAATCTGTCGGGAAACATGGCTTCAAAAGTACTAGATCAGTCCGTCCCATCATTTTGGACATCGCAGCACCATGAGGGCCCACTGAAACAAGAACACGAAGACTCCACAGAAAAATTCCCTGTTTTTCCATAGATAATTCCCTTTCGAGCCTTTTTTGACAGAAAAAACACGAGTGTTGGAAATCTATCGGGAAACATGGCTTCCAAAAGTTCTAGATCAGTCCGTCCCATCATTTTGGACATCACAGCACCATGAAGGACCGCTGGAACAAGAACACGAAGACTCCACAAAGAAAATTCCCTGTTTTTCCATAGAAAATTCCTTTCGGGCCATTTTTTTGGCTGAAAAAACACGAGTGTTGGAAATCTGTCGGAAACATGGCTTCCAAAAGTAGTAGATCAGTCCGTCCCATCATTTTGGACATCAAAGCAGCCATGAAGGACCGCTGGAACAAGAACACGAAGACTCCACAGAGAACATTCCCTGTTTTTCCATGGAAAATTCCCTTTCGGGCATTTTTTGGCGGAAAAAACACGAGTGTTGAAATCTGTCGGCGGAAACATGGCTTCCAAAAGTAGTAGATCAGTCCGTCCCATCATTTTGGACATCAAAGCACCATGAAGGACCGCTGGAACAAGAACACGAAGACTCCACAGAAAAATTCCCTGTTTTTCCATAGAAAATTCCCTTTCGGGCATTTTTTGGCTGAAAAAACGCGAGTGTTGGAAATCTGTCGGGAAACATGGCTTCGAAAAGTACTAGATCAGTCCGTCCCATCATTTTGGACATCGCAGCGCCCGAGGGCCCACTGAAACAAGAACACGAAGACTTCGCAGAAAAATTCCCTGTTTTTCCATAGATAATTCCCTTTCGAGCCTTTTTTTGACAGAAAAACACGAGTGTTGGAAATCTATCGGGAAACATGGCTTCCAAAAGTTCTAGATCAGTCCGTCCCATCATTTTGGACATCACAGCACCATGAAGGACCGCTGGAACAAGAACACGAAGACTCCACAAAGAAAATTCCCTGTTTTTCCATAGAAAATTCCTTTTCCGGCATTTTTTTTGAAAAACACGAGTGTTGGAAATCTGTCGGAAACATGGCTTCCAAAAGTAGTAGATCAGTCCGTCCCATCATTTTGGACATCAAAGCAGCATGAAGGACCGCTGGAACAAGAACACGAAGACTCCACAGAGAAATTCCCTGTTTTTCCATGGAAAATTCCCTTTCGGGCATTTTTTGGCGGAAAAAACACGAGTGTTGAAATCTGTCGGAAACATGGCTTCCAAAAGTAGTAGATCAGTCCGTCCCATCATTTTGGACATCAAAGCACCATGAAGGACCGCTGGAACAAGAACACGAAGACTCCACAGAGAAAATTCCCTGTTTTTCCATAGAAAATTCCCTTTCGGGCATTTTTTGGCTGAAAAAACGCGAGTGTTGGAAATCTGTCGGGAAACATGGCTTCCAAAAGTACTAGATCAGTCCGTCCCATCATTTTGGACATCGCAGCGCCCGAGGGCCCACTGAAACAAGAACACGAAGACTTCGCAGAGAAAAATTCCCTGTTTTTCCATAGATAATTCCCTTTCGAGCCTTTTTTTGACAGAAAAACACGAGTGTTGGAAATCTATCGGGAAACATGGCTTCCAAAAGTTCTAGATCAGTCCGTCCCATCATTTTGGACATCACAGCACCATGAAGGACCGCTGGAACAAGAACACGAAGACTCCACAGAGAAAATTCCCTGTTTTTCCGTAGATAATTCCTTTTCCGGCCATTTTTTCGCTGAAAAAACACGAGTGTTGGAAATCTGTGCGGAAACATGGCTTCCAAAAGTAGTAGATCAGTCCGTCCCATCATTTTGGACATCAAAGCAGCATGAAGGACCGCTGGAACAAGAACACGAAGACTCCACAGAGAACATTCCCTGTTTTTCGATAGAAAATTCCCTTTCGGGCATTTTTTTAGCGGAAAAAACACGAGTGTTCGAAATCTGTGCGGAAACATGGCTTCCAAAAGTAGTAGATCAGTCCGTCCCATCATTTTGGACATCAAAGCACCATGAAGGACCGCTGGAACAAGAACACGAAGACTCCACAGAAAAATTCCCTGTTTTTCCATAGAAAATTCCCTTTCGGGCATTTTTTGGCTGAAAAACGCGAGTGTTGGAAATCTGTCGGGAAACATGGCTTCGAAAAGTACTAGATCAGTCCGTCCCATCATTTTGGACATCGCAGCGCCCGAGGGCCCACTGAAACAAGAACACGAAGACTTCGCAGAGAAAATTCCCTGTTTTTCCATAGATAATTCCCTTTCGAGCCTTTTTTTGACAGAAAAACACGAGTGTTGGAAATCTATCGGGAAACATGGCTTCCAAAAGTTCTAGATCAGTCCGTCCCATCATTTTGGACATCACAGCACCATGAAGGACCGCTGGAACAAGAACACGAAGACTCCACAAAGAAAATTCCCTGTTTTTCCATAGATAATTCCTTTTCCGGCCATTTTTTGGCTGAAAAACACGAGTGTTGGAAATCTGTGCGGAAACATGGCTTCCAAAAGTAGTAGATCAGTCCGTCCCATCATTTTGGACATCAAAGCAGCATGAAGGACCGCTGGAACAAGAACACGAAGACTCCACAGAGAACATTCCCTGTTTTTCCATGGAAAATTCCCTTTCGGGCATTTTTTTGGCGGAAAAAACACGAGTGTTGGAAATCTGTCGGGAAACATGGCTTCCAAAAGTAGTAGATCAGTCCGTCCCATCATTTTGGACATCAAAGCACCATGAAGGACCGCTGGAACAAGAACACGAAGACTCCACAGAGAAAATTCCCTGTTTTTCCATAGAAAATTCCCTTTCGGGCATTTTTTTGGCTGAAAAACGCGAGTGTTGGAAATCTGTCGGGAAACATGGCTTCCAAAAGTACTAGATCAGTCCGTCCCATCATTTTGGACATCGCAGCGCCCTGAGGGCCCACTGAAACAAGAACACGAAGACTCCACAGAGAAAATTCCCTGTTTTTCCATAGATAATTCCCTTTCGAGCCTTTTTTGACAGAAAAACACGAGTGTTGGAAATCTATCGGGAAACATGGCTTCCAAAAGTTCTAGATCAGTCCGTCCCATCATTTTGGACATCACAGCACCATGAAGGACCGCTGGAACAAGAACACGAAGACTCACAGAGAAAATTCCCTGTTTTTCCATAGATAAATTCCTTTTCCGGCCATTTTTTTTGGCTGAAAAAAAACACGAGTGTTGGAAATCTGTGCGGAAACATGGCTTCCAAAAGTAGTAGATCAGTCCGTCCCATCATTTTGGACATCAAAGCAGCATGAAGGACCGCTGGAACAAGAACACGAAGACTCCACAGAGAACATTCCCTGTTTTTCCATGGAAAATTCCCTTTCGGGCATTTTTTGGCGGAAAAAACACGAGTGTTCGAAATCTGTCGGAAACATGGCTTCCAAAAGTAGTAGATCAGTCCGTCCCATCATTTTGGACATCAAAGCACCATGAAGGACCGCTGGAACAAGAACACGAAGACTCCACAGAGAAAATTCCCTGTTTTTCCATAGAAAATTCCCTTTCGGGCATTTTTTTGGCTGAAAAACACGAGTGTTGGAAATCTGTCGGGAAACATGGCTTCCAAAAGTACTAGATCAGTCCGTCCCATCATTTTGGACAGTCAAAGCAGCACCATGAAGGGCCCACTGAAACAAGAACACGAAGACTTCACAGAAAATTCCCTGTTTTTCCATAGATAATTCCCTTTCGAGCCTTTTTTGACAGAAAAAACACGAGTGTTGGAAATCTATCGGAAACATGGCTTCCAAAAGTTCTAGATCAGTCCGTCCCATCATTTTGGACATCACAGCACCATGAAGGACCGCTGGAACAAGAACACGAAGACTCCACAGAAAATTCCCTGTTTTTCCATAGAAAATTCCTTTTCGGGCATTTTTTTGGCTGAAAAACACGAGTGTTGGAAATCTGTCGGAAACATGGCTTCCAAAAGTAGTAGATCAGTCCGTCCCATCATTTTGGACATCAAAGCACCATGAAGGACCGCTGGAACAAGAACACGAAGACTCCACAGAAAATTCCCTGTTTTTCCATAGAAAATTCCCTTTCGGGCATTTTTTGGCTGAAAAAACACGAGTGTTGGAAATCTGTCGGAAACATGGCTTCAAAAGTAGTAGATCAGTCCGTCCCATCATTTTGGACATCAAAGCACCATGAAGGACCGCTGGAACAAGAACACGAAGACTCCACAGAGAAAATTCCCTGTTTTTCCATAGAAAATTCCCTTTCGGCCATTTTTTTGCTGAAAAACACGAGTGTTGGAAATCTGTCGGGAAACATGGCTTCCAAAAGTAGTAGATCAGTCCGTCCCATCATTTTGGACATCAAAGCACCATGAAGGACCGCTGGAACAAGAACACGAAGACTCCACAGAGAAAATTCCCTGTTTTTCCATGGAAAATTCCCTTTCGGGCATTTTTTGGCTGAAAAAACACGAGTGTTGAAATCTGTGCGGAAACATGGCTTCCAAAAGTAGTAGATCAGTCCGTCCCATCATTTTGGACATCAAAGCACCATGAAGGACCGCTGGAACAAGAACACGAAGACTCCACAGAAAATTCCCTGTTTTTCCATAGAAAATTCCCTTTCGGGCATTTTTTGGCTGAAAAAACACGAGTGTTGGAAATCTGTCGGGAAACATGGCTTCCAAAAGTAGTAGATCAGTCCGTCCCATCATTTTGGACATCAAAGCACCATGAAGGACCGCTGGAACAAGAACACGAAGACTCCACAGAAAAAATTCCCTGTTTTTCCATAGAAAATTCCCTTTCGGGCATTTTTTGGCTGAAAAAAAACGAGTGTTGGAAATCTGTCGGGAAACATGGCTTCCAAAAGTACTAGATCAGTCCGTCCCATCATTTTGGACATCGCAAAGCACCATGAGGGCCCACTGAAACAAGAACACGAAGACTTCGCAGAGAAAATTCCCTGTTTTTCCATAGATAATTCCCTTTCGAGCCTTTTTTTTTTTGAAAAAACACGAGTGTTGGAAATCTATCGGGAAACATGGCTTCCAAAAGTTCTAGATCAGTCCGTCCCATCATTTTGGACATCACAGCACCATGAAGGACCGCTGGAACAAGAACACGAAGACTCCACAAAGAAAATTCCCTGTTTTTCCATAGATAATTCCTTTTCGGGCCATTTTTTTGCTGAAAAACACGAGTGTTGGAAATCTGTGCGGAAACATGGCTTCCAAAAGTAGTAGATCAGTCCGTCCCATCATTTTGGACATCAAAGCAGCATGAAGGACCGCTGGAACAAGAACACGAAGACTCCACAGAGAACATTCCCTGTTTTTCCATGGAAAATTCCCTTTCGGGCATTTTTTTGGCGGAAAAAACACGAGTGTTCGAAATCTGTCGGGAAACATGGCTTCCAAAAGTAGTAGATCAGTCCGTCCCATCATTTTGGACATCAAAGCACCATGAAGGACCGCTGGAACAAGAACACGAAGACTCCACAGAGAAAATTCCCTGTTTTTCCATAGAAAATTCCCTTTCGGGCATTTTTTTGGCTGAAAAAACGCGAGTGTTGGAAATCTGTCGGGAAACATGGCTTCGAAAAGTACTAGATCAGTCCGTCCCATCATTTTGGACATCGCAGCGCCCGAGAGGGCCCACTGAAACAAGAACACGAAGACTTCGCAGAGAAAATTCCCTGTTTTTCCATAGATAATTCCCTTTCGAGCCTTTTTTTGACAGAAAAAACACGAGTGTTGGAAATCTA
This sequence comes from Eucalyptus sideroxylon, assembly GCA_014182405.2. Classification (NCBI taxonomy): domain Eukaryota; kingdom Viridiplantae; phylum Streptophyta; class Magnoliopsida; order Myrtales; family Myrtaceae; genus Eucalyptus; species Eucalyptus sideroxylon. Next base: position 41,346,508 of record CM024558.2, on the reverse strand, counting down.
TCGGGAAACATGGCTTCCAAAAGTTCTAGATCAGTCCGTCCCATCATTTTGGACATCACAGCACCATGAAGGACCGCTGGAACAAGAACACGAAGACTCCACAAAGAAAATTCCCTGTTTTTCCGTAGATAATTCCTTTTCCGGCCATTTTTTCGCTGAAAAAACACGAGTGTTGGAAATCTGTGCGGAAACATGGCTTCCAAAAGTAGTAGATCAGTCCGTCCCATCATTTTGGACATCAAAGCAGCATGAAGGACCGCTGGAACAAGAACACGAAGACTCCACAGAGAACATTCCCTGTTTTTCCATGGAAAATTCCCTTTCGGGCATTTTTTGGCGGAAAAAACACGAGTGTTCGAAATCTGTGCAAACATGGCTTCCAAAAGTAGTAGATCAGTCCGTCCCATCATTTTGGACATCAAAGCACCATGAAGGACCGCTGGAACAAGAACACGAAGACTCCACAGAAAAATTCCCTGTTTTTCCATAGAAAATTCCCTTTCGGGCATTTTTTGGCTGAAAAAAACGAGTGTTGGAAATCTGTCGGGAAACATGGCTTCGAAAAGTACTAGATCAGTCCGTCCCATCATTTTGGACATCGCAGCGCCATGAGGGCCCACTGAAACAAGAACACGAAGACTTCGCAGAGAAAATTCCCTGTTTTTCCATAGATAATTCCCTTTCGAGCCTTTTTTTGACAGAAAAAACACGAGTGTTGGAAATCTATCGGGAAACATGGCTTCCAAAAGTTCTAGATCAGTCCGTCCCATCATTTTGGACATCACAGCACCATGAAGGACCGCTGGAACAAGAACACGAAGACTCCACAGAGAAAATTCCCTGTTTTTCCGTAGATAATTCCTTTTCCGGCCATTTTTTTTGCTGAAAAAACACGAGTGTTGGAAATCTGTGCGGAAACATGGCTTCCAAAAGTAGTAGATCAGTCCGTCCCATCATTTTGGACATCAAAGCAGCATGAAGGACCGCTGGAACAAGAACACGAAGACTCCACAGAGAAACATTCCCTGTTTTTCCATGGAAAATTCCCTTTCGGGCATTTTTTGGCGGAAAAAACACGAGTGTTCGAAATCTGTCGGAAACATGGCTTCCAAAAGTAGTAGATCAGTCCGTCCCATCATTTTGGACATCAAAGCACCATGAAGGACCGCTGGAACAAGAACACGAAGACTCCACAGAGAAAATTCCCTGTTTTTCCATAGAAAATTCCCTTTCGGGCATTTTTTGGCTGAAAAAACGAGTGTTGGAAATCTGTCGGGAAACATGGCTTCAAAAGTACTAGATCAGTCCGTCCCATCATTTTGGACATCGCAGCGCCATGAGGGCCCACTGAAACAAGAACACGAAGACTTCGCAGAGAAAATTCCCTGTTTTTCCTTAGAAAATTCCCTTTCGAGCCTTTTTTTGACATAAAAAAGACGAGTGTTGGAAATCTATCGGGAAACATGGCTTCCAAAAGTTCTAGATCAGTCCGTCCCATCATTTTGGACATCACAGCACCATGAAGGACCGCTGGAACAAGAACACGAATACTCCACAAAGAAAATTCCCTGTTTTTCCATAGATAATTCCTTTTCCGGCATTTTTTTTGCTGAAAAAACACGAGTGTTGGAAATCTGTTCGGAAACATGGCTTCCAAAAGTAGTAGATCAGTCCGTCCCATCATTTTGGACATCAAAGCAGCATGAAGGACCGCTGGAACAAGAACACGAAGACTCCACAGAGAAAATTCCCTGTTTTTCCATGGAAAATTCCCTTTCGGGCATTTTTTTGGCGGAAAAAACACGAGTGTTGGAAATCTGTCGCGGAAACATGGCTTCCAAAAGTAGTAGATCAGTCCGTCCCATCATTTTGACATCAAAGCACCATGAAGGACCGCTGGAACAAGAACACGAAGACTCCACAGAGAAAATTCCCTGTTTTTCCATAGAAAATTCCCTTTCGGGCATTTTTTTGGCTGAAAAAACGCGAGTGTTGGAAATCTGTCGGGAAACATGGCTTCGAAAAGTACTAGATCAGTCCGTCCCATCATTTTGGACATCGCAGCGCCCGAGGGCCCACCTGAAACAAGAACACGAAGACTTCGCAGAAAAAAATTCCCTGTTTTTCCATAGATAATTCCCTTTCGAGCCTTTTTTTTGACAGAAAAAACACGAGTGTTGGAAATCTATCGGGAAACATGGCTTCCAAAAGTTCTAGATCAGTCCGTCCCATCATTTTGGACATCACAGCACCATGAAGGACCGCTGGAACAACAACACGAAGACTCCACAGAGAAAATTCCCTGTTTTTCCATAGAAAAATACCTTTCGGGCATTTTTTTGGCTGAAGAAACGCGAGTGTTGGAAATCTGTCGGGAAACATGGCTTCGAAAAGTACTAGATCAGTCCGTCCCATCATTTTGGACATCAAAGCAGCATGAAGGACCGCTGGAACAAGAACACGAAGACTCCACAGAGAACATTCCCTGTTTTTCCATGGAAAATTCCCTTTCGGGCATTTTTTGGCGGAAAAAACACACGAGTGTTCGAAATCTGTGCGGAAACATGGCTTCCAAAAGTAGTAGATCAGTCCGTCCCATCATTTTGGACATCAAAGCACCATGAAGGACCGCTGGAACAAGAACACGAAGACTCCACAGAGAAAAATTCCCTGTTTTTCCATAGAAAATTCCCTTTCGGGCATTTTTTGGCTGAAAAACGCGAGTGTTGGAAATCTGTCGGGAAACATGGCTTCGAAAAGTACTAGATCAGTCCGTCCCATCATTTTGGACATCGCAGCGCCCGAGGGCCCACTGAAACAAGAACACGAAGACTTCGCAGAGAAAATTCCCTGTTTTTCCATAGATAATTCCCTTTTCGAGCCTTTTTTTTGACAGAAAAACACGAGTGTTGGAAATCTATCGGGAAACATGGCTTCCAAAAGTTCTAGATCAGTCCGTCCCATCATTTTGGACATCACAGCACCATGAAGGACCGCTGGAACAAGAACACGAAGACTCCACAGAGAAAATTCCCTGTTTTTCCGTAGATAATTCCTTTTCCGGCCATTTTTTGCTGAAAAAACACGAGTGTTGGAAATCTGTTGTGCGGAAACATGGCTTCCAAAAGTAGTAGATCAGTCCGTCCCATCATTTTGGACATCAAAGCAGCATGAAGGACCGCTGGAACAAGAACACGAAGACTCCACAGAGAACATTCCCTGTTTTTCCATGGAAAATTCCCTTTCGGGCATTTTTTTGGCGGAAAAAACACGAGTGTTCGAAATCTGTGCGGAAACATGGCTTCCAAAAGTAGTAGATCAGTCCGTCCCATCATTTTGGACATCAAAGCACCATGAAGGACCGCTGGAACAAGAACACGAAGACTCCACAGAAAAATTCCCTGTTTTTCCATAGAAAATTCCCTTTCGGGCATTTTTTTGGCTGAAAAACGCGAGTGTTGGAAATCTGTCGGGAAACATGGCTTCGAAAAGTACTAGATCAGTCCGTCCCATCATTTTGGACATCGCAGCGCCCGAGGGCCCACTGAAACAAGAACACGAAGACTTCGCAGAGAAAATTCCCTGTTTTTCCATAGATAATTCCCTTTCGAGCCTTTTTTTGACAGAAAAAACACGAGTGTTGGAAATCTATCGGGAAACATGGCTTCCAAAAGTTCTAGATCAGTCCGTCCCATCATTTTGGACATCACAGCACCATGAAGGACCGCTGGAACAAGAACACGAAGACTCCACAGAGAAAATTCCCTGTTTTTCCGTAGATAATTCCTTTTCCGGCCATTTTTTCGCTGAAAAAACACGAGTGTTGGAAATCTGTGCGGAAACATGGCTTCCAAAAGTAGTAGATCAGTCCGTCCCATCATTTTGGACATCAAAGCAGCATGAAGGACCGCTGGAACAAGAACACGAAGACTCCACAGAGAAATTCCCTGTTTTTCCATGGAAAATTCCCTTTCGGGCATTTTTTGGCGGAAAAACACGAGTGTTCGAAATCTGTGCGGAAACATGGCTTCCAAAAGTAGTAGATCAGTCCGTCCCATCATTTTGGACATCAAAGCACCATGAAGGACCGCTGGAACAAGAACACGAAGACTCCACAGAGAAAATTCCCTGTTTTTCCATAGAAAATTCCCTTTCGGGCATTTTTTTGGCTGAAAAACGCGAGTGTTGGAAATCTGTCGGGAAACATGGCTTCGAAAAGTACTAGATCAGTCCGTCCCATCATTTTGGACATCAAAGCAGCGCCCGAGGGCCCACTGAAACAAGAACACGAAGACTTCGCAGAGAAAATTCCCTGTTTTTCCATAGATAATTCCCTTTCGAGCCTTTTTTTGGACAGAAAAAACACGAGTGTTGGAAATCTATCGGAAACATGGCTTCCAAAAGTTCTAGATCAGTCCGTCCCATCATTTTGGACATCACAAGCACCATGAAGGACCGCTGGAACAAGAACACGAAGACTCCACAAAGAAAATTCCCTGTTTTTCCATAGAAAATTCCCTTTCGGCATTTTTTGGCTGAAAAAACACGAGTGTTGGAAATCTGTCGGGAAACATGGCTTCCAAAAGTAGTAGATCAGTCCGTCCCATCATTTTGGACATCAAAGCACCATGAAGGACCGCTGGAACAAGAACACGAAGACTCCACGAGAAAATTCCCTGTTTTTCCATAGATAATTCCCTTTCGGCCATTTTTTGACAGAAAAAAACACGAGTGTTGGAAATCTATCGGAAACATGGCTTCCAAAAGTTCTAGATCAGTCCGTCCCATCATTTTGGACATCACAGCACCCTGAAGGACCGCTGGAACAAGAACACGAAGACTCCACACAGAAAAATTCCCTGTTTTTCCATAGAAATCCTTTTCGGGCATTTTTTTGCTGAAAAAACACGAGTGTTGGAAATCTGTGCGGAAACATGGCTTCCAAAAGTAGTAGATCAGTCCGTCCCATCATTTTGGACATCAAAGCAGCATGAAGGACCGCTGGAACAAGAACACGAAGACTCCACAGAGAACATTCCCTGTTTTTCCATGGAAAATTCCCTTTCGGGCATTTTTTGGCGGAAAAAACACGAGTGTTCGAAATCTGTCGGAAACATGGCTTCCAAAAGTAGTAGATCAGTCCGTCCCATCATTTTGGACATCAAAGCACCATGAAGGACCGCTGGAACAAGAACACGAAGACTCCACAGAAAAATTCCCTGTTTTTCCATAGAAAATTCCCTTTCGGGCATTTTTTTGGCTGAAAAACGCGAGTGTTGGAAATCTGTCGGGAAACATGGCTTCGAAAAGTACTAGATCAGTCCGTCCCATCATTTTGGACATCGCAGCGCCCGAGGGCCCACTGAAACAAGAACACGAAGACTTCGCAGAGAAAATTCCCTGTTTTTCCATAGATAATTCCCTTTCGAGCCTTTTTTGACAGAAAAAAAAACACGAGTGTTGGAAATCTATCGGGAAACATGGCTTCCAAAAGTTCTAGATCAGTCCGTCCCATCATTTTGGACATCACAGCACCATGAAGGACCGCTGGAACAAGAACACGAAGACTCCACAGAGAAAATTCCCTGTTTTTCCGTAGATAATTCCTTTTCCGGCCATTTTTTCGCTGAAAAAACACGAGTGTTGGAAATCTGTGCGGAAACATGGCTTCCAAAAGTAGTAGATCAGTCCGTCCCATCATTTTGGACATCAAAGCAGCATGAAGGACCGCTGGAACAAGAACACGAAGACTCCACAGAGAACATTCCCTGTTTTTCCATGGAAAATTCCCTTTCGGGCATTTTTTGGCGGAAAAACACGAGTGTTCGAATCTGTGCGGAAACATGGCTTCCAAAAGTAGTAGATCAGTCCGCCCCATCATTTTGGACATCAAAGCACCATGAAGGACCGCTGGAACAAGAACACGAAGACTCCACAGAAAAATTCCCTGTTTTTCCATAGAAAATTCCCTTTCGGGCATTTTTTTGGCTGAAAAACGCGAGTGTTGGAAATCTGTCGGGAAACATGGCTTCGAAAAGTACTAGATCAGTCCGTCCCATCATTTTGGACATCAAGCGCCCGAGGGCCCACTGAAACAAGAACACGAAGACTTCGCAGAGAAAATTCCCTGTTTTTCCATAGATAATTCCCTTTCGAGCCTTTTTTTTTGACAGAAAAAAACACGAGTGTTGGAAATCTATCGGGAAACATGGCTTCCAAAAGTTCTAGATCAGTCCGTCCCATCATTTTGGACATCACAGCACCATGAAGGACCGCTGGAACAAGAACACGAAGACTCCACAGAGAAAATTCCCTGTTTTTCCATAGAAAATTCCATTTCGGGCCATTTTTTCGCTGAAAAAACACGAGTGTTGGAAATCTGTGCGGAAACATGGCTTCCAAAAGTAGTAGATCAGTCCGTCCCATCATTTTGGACATCAAAGCAGCATGAAGGACCGCTGGAACAAGAACACGAAGACTCCACAGAGAAATTCCCTGTTTTTCCATGGAAAATTCCCTTTCGGGCATTTTTTTTTTTTGGCGGAAAAAACACGAGTGTTGGAAATCTGTCGGGAAACATGGCTTCCAAAAGTAGTAGATCAGTCCGTCCCATCATTTTGGACATCAAAGCACCATGAAGGACCGCTGGAACAAGAACACGAAGACTCCACAGAGAAAATTCCCTGTTTTTCCATAGAAAATTCCCTTTCGGGCATTTTTTTGGCTGAAAAAACACGAGTGTTCGAAATCTGTGCGGAAACATGGCTTCCAAAAGTAGTAGATCAGTCCGTCCCATCATTTTGGACATCAAAGCACCATGAAGGACCGCTGGAACAAGAACACGAAGACTCCACAGAAAATTCCCTGTTTTTCCATAGAAAATCCCTTTCGGGCATTTTTTTGACAGAAAAACACGAGTGTTGGAAATCTGTCGGAAACATGGCTTCCAAAAGTAGTAGATCAGTCCGTCCCATCATTTTGGACATCAAAGCACCATGAAGGACCGCTGGAACAAGAACACGAAGACTCCACAGAGAAAATTCCCTGTTTTTCCATAGAAAATTCCCTTTCGGGCATTTTTTTGGCTGAAAAACGCGAGTGTTGGAAATCTGTCGGGAAACATGGCTTCCAAAAGTACTAGATCAGTCCGTCCCATCATTTTGGACATCAAAGCACCATGAAGGCCCACCGAAACAAGAACACGAAGACTTCACAGAAAATTCCCTGTTTTTCCATAGATAATTCCCTTTCGAGCCTTTTTTTGACTGAAAAAACACGAGTGTTGGAAATCTATCGGGAAACATGGCTTCCAAAAGTTCTAGATCAGTCCGTCCCATCATTTTGGACATCACAGCACCATGAAGGACCGCTGGAACAAGAACACGAAGACTCCACAAAGAAAATTCCCTGTTTTTCCATAGAAAATTCCTTTCGGGCATTTTTTTTCGCTGAAAAACACGAGTGTTGGAAATCTGTGCGGAAACATGGCTTCCAAAAGTAGTAGATCAGTCCGTCCCATCATTTTGGACATCAAAGCAGCATGAAGGACCGCTGGAACAAGAACACGAAGACTCCACAGAGAAAATTCCCTGTTTTTCCATGGAAAATTCCCTTTCGGGCATTTTTTGGCGGAAAAACACGAGTGTTGGAAATCTGTCGGAAACATGGCTTCCAAAAGTAGTAGATCAGTCCGTCCCATCATTTTGGACATCAAAGCACCATGAAGGACCGCTGGAACAAGAACACGAAGACTCCACAGAAAAATTCCCTGTTTTTCCATAGAAAATTCCCTTTCGGGCATTTTTTTGGCTGAAAAACGCGAGTGTTGGAAATCTGTCGGGAAACATGGCTTCGAAAAGTACTAGATCAGTCCGTCCCATCATTTTGGACATCGCAGCGCCCTGAGGGCCCACTGAAACAAGAACACGAAGACTTCGCAGAAAAAATTCCCTGTTTTTCCATAGATAATTCCCTTTCGAGCCTTTTTTTGACAGAAAAAACACGAGTGTTGGAAATCTATCGGGAAACATGGCTTCCAAAAGTTCTAGATCAGTCCGTCCCATCATTTTGGACATCACAGCACCATGAAGGACCGCTGGAACAAGAACACGAAGACTCCACAAAGAAAATTCCCTGTTTTTCCATAGAAAATTCCTTTTCCGGCATTTTTTTGAAAAAACACGAGTGTTGGAAATCTGTGCGGAAACATGGCTTCCAAAAGTAGTAGATCAGTCCGTCCCATCATTTTGGACATCAAAGCAGCATGAAGGACCGCTGGAACAAGAACACGAAGACTCCACAGAGAAATTCCCTGTTTTTCCATGGAAAATTCCCTTTCGGGCATTTTTTGGCGGAAAAAAACACGAGTGTTGGAAATCTCTCGGGAAACATGGCTTCCAAAAGTAGTAGATCAGTCCGTCCCATCATTTTGGACATCAAAGCACCATGAAGGACCGCTGGAACAAGAACACGAAGACTCCACAGAGAAAATTCCCTGTTTTTCCATAGAAAATTCCCTTTCGGGCATTTTTTTGGCTGAAAAAACGCGAGTGTTGGAAATCTGTCGGGAAACATGGCTTCGAAAAGTACTAGATCAGTCCGTCCCATCATTTTGGACATCGCAGCGCCCGAGGGCCCACTGAAACAAGAACACGAAGACTTCGCAGAAAAATTCCCTGTTTTTCCATAGATAATTCCCTTTCGAGCCTTTTTTGACAGAAAAAAACACGAGTGTTGGAAATCTATCGGGAAACATGGCTTCCAAAAGTTCTAGATCAGTCCGTCCCATCATTTTGGACATCACAGCACCATGAAGGACCGCTGGAACAAGAACACGAAGACTCCACAGAGAAAATTCCCTGTTTTTCCGTAGATAATTCCTTTTCCGGCCATTTTTTCGCTGAAAAACACGAGTGTTGGAAATCTGTGCGGAAACATGGCTTCCAAAAGTAGTAGATCAGTCCGTCCCATCATTTTGGACATCAAAGCAGCATGAAGGACCGCTGGAACAAGAACACGAAGACTCCACAGAGAACATTCCCTGTTTTTCCATGGAAAATTCCCTTTCGGGCATTTTTTTGGCGGAAAAAACACGAGTGTTCGAAATCTGTGCGGAAACATGGCTTCCAAAAGTAGTAGATCAGTCCGTCCCATCATTTTGGACATCAAAGCACCATGAAGGACCGCTGGAACAAGAACACGAAGACTCCACAGAGAAAATTCCCTGTTTTTCCATAGAAAATTCCCTTTCGGGCATTTTTTTGGCTGAAAAACGCGAGTGTTGGAAATCTGTCGGGAAACATGGCTTCGAAAAGTACTAGATCAGTCCGTCCCATCATTTTGGACATCGCAGCGCCCGAGGGCCCACTGAACAAGAACACGAAGACTTCGCAGAGAAAATTCCCTGTTTTTCCATAGATAATTCCCTTTCGAGCCTTTTTTTGACAGAAAAACACGAGTGTTGGAAATCTATCGGGAAACATGGCTTCCAAAAGTTCTAGATCAGTCCGTCCCATCATTTTGGACATCACAGCACCATGAAGGACCGCTGGAACAAGAACACGAAGACTCCACAGAGAAAATTCCCTGTTTTTCCGTAGATAATTCCTTTTCCGGCCATTTTTTCGCTGAAAAAACACGAGTGTTGGAAATCTGTGCGGAAACATGGCTTCCAAAAGTAGTAGATCAGTCCGTCCCATCATTTTGGACATCAAAGCAGCATGAAGGACCGCTGGAACAAGAACACGAAGACTCCACAGAGAAATTTCCCTGTTTTTCCATGGAAAATTCCCTTTCGGGCATTTTTTTGGCGGAAAAACACGAGTGTTCGAAATCTGTGCGGAAACATGGCTTCCAAAAGTAGTAGATCAGTCCGTCCCATCATTTTGGACATCAAAGCACCATGAAGGACCGCTGGAACAAGAACACGAAGACTCCACAGAGAAAAATTCCCTGTTTTTCCATAGAAAATTCCCTTTCGGGCATTTTTTTGGCTGAAAAACGCGAGTGTTGGAAATCTGTCGGGAAACATGGCTTCGAAAAGTACTAGATCAGTCCGTCCCATCATTTTGGACATCGCAGCGCCCGAGGGCCCACTGAAACAAGAACACGAAGACTTCGCAGAAAAATTCCCTGTTTTTCCATAGATAATTCCCTTTCGAGCCTTTTTTGACAGAAAAAACACGAGTGTTGGAAATCTATCGGGAAACATGGCTTCCAAAAGTTCTAGATCAGTCCGTCCCATCATTTTGGACATCACAGCACCATGAAGGACCGCTGGAACAAGAACACGAAGACTCCACAAAGAAAATTCCCTGTTTTTCCGTAGATAATTCCTTTTCCGGCCATTTTTTCGCTGAAAAAACACAGTGTTGGAAATCTGTGCGGAAACATGGCTTCCAAAAGTAGTAGATCAGTCCGTCCCATCATTTTGGACATCAAAGCAGCATGAAGGACCGCTGGAACAAGAACACGAAGACTCCACAGAGAACATTCCCTGTTTTTCCATGGAAAATTCCCTTTCGGGCATTTTTTGGCGGAAAAAACACGAGTGTTCGAAATCTGTGCGGAAACATGGCTTCCAAAAGTAGTAGATCAGTCCGTCCCATCATTTTGGACATCAAAGCACCATGAAGGACCGCTGGAACAAGAACACGAAGACTCCACAGAGAAAAATTCCCTGTTTTTCCATAGAAAATTCCCTTTCGGGCATTTTTTTGGCTGAAAAACGCGAGTGTTGGAAATCTGTCGGGAAACATGGCTTCGAAAAGTACTAGATCAGTCCGTCCCATCATTTTGGACATCGCAGCGCCCGAGGGCCCACTGAAACAAGAACACGAAGACTTCGCAGAGAAAAATTCCCTGTTTTTTCCATAGATAATTCCCTTTCGAGCCTTTTTTTGACAGAAAAACACGAGTGTTGGAAATCTATCGGGAAACATGGCTTCCAAAAGTTCTAGATCAGTCCGTCCCATCATTTTGGACATCACAGCACCATGAAGGACCGCTGGAACAAGAACACGAAGACTCCACAGAGAAAATTCCCTGTTTTTCCGTAGATAATTCCTTTTCCGGCCATTTTTTCGCTGAAAAAACACGAGTGTTGGAAATCTGTGCGGAAACATGGCTTCCAAAAGTAGTAGATCAGTCCGTCCCATCATTTTGGACATCAAAGCAGCATGAAGGACCGCTGGAACAAGAACACGAAGACTCCACAGAGAACATTCCCTGTTTTTCCATGGAAAATTCCCTTTCGGGCATTTTTTGGCGGAAAAAACACGAGTGTTCGAAATCTGTGCGGAAACATGGCTTCCAAAAGTAGTAGATCAGTCCGTCCCATCATTTTGGACATCAAAGCACCATGAAGCACCATGAAGGACGCTGGAACAAGAACACGAAGACTCCACGAGAAAATTCCCTGTTTTTCCATAGAAAATTCCCTTTCGGGCATTTTTTTGGCTGAAAAAAAACGCGAGTGTTGGAAATCTGTCGGGAAACATGGCTTCGAAAAGTACTAGATCAGTCCGTCCCATCATTTTGGACATCGCAGCGCCCGAGGGCCCACTGAAACAAGAACACGAAGACTTCGCAGAAAATTCCCTGTTTTTCCATAGATAATTCCCTTTCGAGCCTTTTTTTTTTTTTTGACAGAAAAAACACGAGTGTTGGAAATCTATCGGGAAACATGGCTTCCAAAAGTTCTAGATCAGTCCGTCCCATCATTTTGGACATCACAGCACCATGAAGGACCGCTGGAACAAGAACACGAAGACTCCACAAGAAAATTCCCTGTTTTTCCGTAGATAATTCCTTTTCCGGCCATTTTTTCGCTGAAAAAACACGAGTGTTGGAAATCTGTTTTTTGGCTGAAAAAACACGAGTGTTGGAAATCTGGAAACATGGCTTCCAAAAGTAGTAGATCATCAGTCCGTCCCATCATTTTGGACATCAAAGCAGCATGAAGGACCGCTGGAACAAGAACACGAAGACTCCACAGAGAACATTCCCTGTTTTTCCATGGAAAATTCCCTTTCGGGCATTTTTTTTTTGGCGGAAAAACACGAGTGTTCGAAATCTGTCGGAAACATGGCTTCCAAAAGTAGTAGATCAGTCCGTCCCATCATTTTGGACATCAAAGCACCATGAAGGACCGCTGGAACAAGAACACGAAGACTCCACAGAAAAATTCCCTGTTTTTCCATAGAAAATTCCCTTTCGGGCATTTTTTTGGCTGAAAAAACGCGAGTGTTGGAAATCTGTCGGGAAACATGGCTTCGAAAAGTACTAGATCAGTCCGTCCCATCATTTTGGACATCGCAGCGCCCGAGGGCCCACTGAAACAAGAACACGAAGACTTCGCAGAGAAAAATTCCCCTGTTTTTCCATAGATAATTCCCTTTCGAGCCTTTTTTTTTTTTGACAGAAAAAAAACACGAGTGTTGGAAATCTATCGGGAAACATGGCTTCCAAAAGTTCTAGATCAGTCCGTCCCATCATTTTGGACATCACAGCACCATGAAGGACCGCTGGAACAAGAACACGAAGACTCCACAAGAAAATTCCCTGTTTTTCCATAGATAATTCCTTTTCCGGCCATTTTTTGCTGAAAAAACACGAGTGTTGGAAATCTGTGCGGAAACATGGCTTCCAAAAGTAGTAGATCAGTCCGTCCCATCATTTTGGACATCAAAGCAGCATGAAGGACCGCTGGAACAAGAACACGAAGACTCCACAGAGAACATTCCCTGTTTTTCCATGGAAAATTCCCTTTCGGGCATTTTTTTTTTTTGAAAAAACACGAGTGTTCGAAATCTGTGCGGAAACATGGCTTCCAAAAGTAGTAGATCAGTCCGTCCCATCATTTTGGACATCAAAGCACCATGAAGGACCGCTGGAACAAGAACACGAAGACTCCACAGAGAAATTCCCTGTTTTTCCATAGAAAATTCCCTTTCGGGCATTTTTTTTTGGCTGAAAAAACGCGAGTGTTGGAAATCTGTCGGGAAACATGGCTTCGAAAAGTACTAGATCAGTCCGTCCCATCATTTTGGACATCGCAGCGCCCGAGGGCCCACTGAAACAAGAACACGAAGACTTCGCAGAAAAATTCCCTGTTTTTCCATAGATAATTCCCTTTCGAGCCTTTTTTTTTTGACAGAAAAAACACGAGTGTTGGAAATCTATCGGGAAACATGGCTTCCAAAAGTTCTAGATCAGTCCGTCCCATCATTTTGGACATCACAGCACCATGAAGGACCGCTGGAACAAGAACACGAAGACTCCACAGAGAAAATTCCCTGTTTTTCCGTAGATAATTCCTTTTCCGGCCATTTTTTCGCTGAAAAAACACGAGTGTTGGAAATCTGTGCGGAAACATGGCTTCCAAAAGTAGTAGATCAGTCCGTCCCATCATTTTGGACATCAAAGCAGCATGAAGGACCGCTGGAACAAGAACACGAAGACTCCACAGAGAACATTCCCTGTTTTTCCATGGAAAATTCCCTTTCGGGCATTTTTTGGCGGAAAAAACACGAGTGTTCGAAATCTGTGCGGAAACATGGCTTCCAAAAGTAGTAGATCAGTCCGTCCCATCATTTTGGACATCAAAGCACCATGAAGGACCGCTGGAACAAGAACACGAAGACTCCACAGAGAAAAAATTCCCTGTTTTTCCATAGAAAATTCCCTTTCGGGCATTTTTTTGGCTGAAAAAACGCGAGTGTTGGAAATCTGTCGGGAAACATGGCTTCGAAAAGTACTAGATCAGTCCGTCCCATCATTTTGGACATCGCAGCGCCCTGAGGGCCCACTGAAACAAGAACACGAAGACTTCGCAGAAAAATTCCCTGTTTTTCCATAGATAATTCCCTTTCGAGCCTTTTTTTTTTTTTTGACAGAAAAAACACGAGTGTTGGAAATCTATCGGGAAACATGGCTTCCAAAAGTTCTAGATCAGTCCGTCCCATCATTTTGGACATCACAGCACCATGAAGGACCGCTGGAACAAGAACACGAAGACTCCACAGAGAAAATTCCCTGTTTTTCCGTAGATAATTCCTTTTCCGGCCATTTTTTTTCGCTGAAAAAACACGAGTGTTGGAAATCTGTGCGGAAACATGGCTTCCAAAAGTAGTAGATCAGTCCGTCCCATCATTTTGGACATCAAAGCAGCATGAAGGACCGCTGGAACAAGAACACGAAGACTCCACAGAAAAACATTCCCTGTTTTTCCATGGAAAATTCCCTTTCGGGCATTTTTTGGCGGAAAAAACACGAGTGTTCGAAATCTGTGCGGAAACATGGCTTCCAAAAGTAGTAGATCAGTCCGTCCCATCATTTTGGACATCAAAGCACCATGAAGGACCGCTGGAACAAGAACACGAAGACTCCACGAGAGAAAATTCCCTGTTTTTCCATAGAAAATTCCCTTTCGGGCATTTTTTGGCTGAAAAAACGCGAGTGTTGGAAATCTGTCGGGAAACATGGCTTCGAAAAGTACTAGATCAGTCCGTCCCATCATTTTGGACATCGCAGCGCCCCGAGGGCCCACCCAAACAAGAACACGAAGACTTCGCAGAGAAAATTCCCTGTTTTTCCATAGATAATTCCCTTTCGAGCCTTTTTTTGACAGAAAAAAAACGAGTGTTGGAAATCTATCGGGAAACATGGCTTCCAAAAGTTCTAGATCAGTCCGTCCCATCATTTTGGACATCACAGCACCATGAAGGACCGCTGGAACAAGAACACGAAGACTCCACAAAGAAAATTCCCTGTTTTTCCGTAGATAATTCCTTTTCCGGCCATTTTTTTTGAAAAAACACGAGTGTTGGAAATCTGTGCGGAAACATGGCTTCCAAAAGTAGTAGATCAGTCCGTCCCATCATTTTGGACATCAAAGCAGCATGAAGGACCGCTGGAACAAGAACACGAAGACTCCACAGAAAAATTCCCTGTTTTTCCATGGAAAATTCCCTTTCGGGCATTTTTTTGGCGGAAAAAACACGAGTGTTGGAAATCTGTCGGAAACATGGCTTCCAAAAGTAGTAGATCAGTCCGTCCCATCATTTTGGACATCAAAGCACCATGAAGGACCGCTGGAACAAGAACACGAAGACTCCACAGAGAAAATTCCCTGTTTTTCCATAGAAAATTCCCTTTCGGGCATTTTTTTGGCTGAAAAACGCGAGTGTTGGAAATCTGTCGGGAAACATGGCTTCGAAAAGTACTAGATCAGTCCGTCCCATCATTTTGGACATCGCAGCGCCCTGAGGGCCCACTGAAACAAGAACACGAAGACTTCGCAGAGAAAATTCCCTGTTTTTCCATAGATAATTCCCTTTCGAGCCTTTTTTTGACAAAAAAACACGAGTGTTGGAAATCTATCGGGAAACATGGCTTCCAAAAGTTCTAGATCAGTCCGTCCCATCATTTTGGACATCACAGCACCATGAAGGACCGCTGGAACAAGAACACGAAGACTCCACAAAGAAAATTCCCTGTTTTTCCGTAGATAATTCCTTTTCCGGCCATTTTTTTGCTGAAAAAACACGAGTGTTGGAAATCTGTGCGGAAACATGGCTTCCAAAAGTAGTAGATCAGTCCGTCCCATCATTTTGGACATCAAAGCAGCATGAAGGACCGCTGGAACAAGAACACGAAGACTCCACAGAGAACATTCCCTGTTTTTCCATGGAAAATTCCCTTTCGGGCATTTTTTGGCGGAAAAAAAACACGAGTGTTCGAAATCTGTGCGGAAACATGGCTTCCAAAAGTAGTAGATCAGTCCGTCCCATCATTTTGGACATCAAAGCACCATGAAGGACCGCTGGAACAAGAACACGAAGACTCCACAGAAAAATTCCCTGTTTTTCCATAGAAAATTCCCTTTCGGGCATTTTTTTGGCTGAAAAAACGCGAGTGTTGGAAATCTGTCGGGAAACATGGCTTCGAAAAGTACTAGATCAGTCCGTCCCATCATTTTGGACATCGCAGCGCCCGAGGGCCCACTGAAACAAGAACACGAAGACTTCGCAGAAAAAATTCCCTGTTTTTCCATAGATAATTCCCTTTCGAGCCTTTTTTTGACAGAAAAAAAACACGAGTGTTGGAAATCTATCGGGAAACATGGCTTCCAAAAGTTCTAGATCAGTCCGTCCCATCATTTTGGACATCACAGCACCATGAAGGACCGCTGGAACAAGAACACGAAGACTCCACAGAGAAAATTCCCTGTTTTTCCGTAGATAATTCCTTTTCCGGCCATTTTTTCGCTGAAAAAACACGAGTGTTGGAAATCTGTGCGGAAACATGGCTTCCAAAAGTAGTAGATCAGTCCGTCCCATCATTTTGGACATCAAAGCAGCATGAAGGACCGCTGGAACAAGAACACGAAGACTCCACAGAGAACATTCCCTGTTTTTCCATGGAAAATTCCCTTTCGGGCATTTTTTTTGGCGGAAAAAACACGAGTGTTCGAAATCTGTGCGGAAACATGGCTTCCAAAAGTAGTAGATCAGTCCGTCCCATCATTTTGGACATCAAAGCACCATGAAGGACCGCTGGAACAAGAACACGAAGACTCCACAGAGAAAATTCCCTGTTTTTCCATAGAAAATTCCCTTTCGGGCATTTTTTTGGCTGAAAAAACACGAGTGTTGGAAATCTGTCGGGAAACATGGCTTCCAAAAGTAAAAGTAGATCAGTCCGTCCCATCATTTTGGACATCAAAGCACCATGAAGGACCGCTGGAACAAGAACACGAAGACTCCACAGAAAATTCCCTGTTTTTCCATAGAAAATTCCCTTTCCGGGCATTTTTTGGCTGAAAAAACACGAGTGTTGGAAATCTGTCGTTCGGAAACATGGCTTCCAAAAGTAGTAGATCAGTCCGTCCCATCATTTTGGACATCAAAGCACCATGAAGGACCGCTGGAACAAGAACACGAAGACTCACAGAAGAAAATTCCCTGTTTTTCCATGGAAAATTCCCTTTCGGGCATTTTTTTTTTGAAAAAACGAGTGTTGGAAATCTGTCGGAAACATGGCTTCCAAAAGTAGTCTAGATCAGTCCGTCCCATCATTTTGGACATCAAAGCACCATGAAGGACCGCTGGAACAAGAACACGAAGACTCCACAGAGAAAATTCCCTGTTTTTCCATAGAAAATTCCCTTTCGGGCATTTTTTGGCTGAAAAAACGAGTGTTGGAAATCTGTCGGGAAACATGGCTTCCAAAAGTACTAGATCAGTCCGTCCCATCATTTTGGACATCGCAGCGCCATGAGGGCCCACCGCTGGAACAAGAACACGAAGACTCCACAGAGAAAATTCCCTGTTTTTCCATAGATAATTCCCTTTCGAGCCTTTTTTTGACAGAAAAAACACGAGTGTTGGAAATCTATCGGGAAACATGGCTTCCAAAAGTTCTAGATCAGTCCGTCCCATCATCATTTTGGACATCACAGCACCATGAAGGACCGCTGGAACAAGAACACGAAGACTCCACAAGAAAATTCCCTGTTTTTCCATAGATAATTCCTTTTCCGGCCATTTTTTTTGAAAAAACACGAGTGTTGGAAATCTGTGCGGAAACATGGCTTCCAAAAGTAGTAGATCAGTCCGTCCCATCATTTTGGACATCAAAGCAGCATGAAGGACCGCTGGAACAAGAACACGAAGACTCCACAGAAAATTCCCTGTTTTTCCATGGAAAATTCCCTTTCGGGCATTTTTTGGCGGAAAAAAACGAGTGTTCGAAATCTGTGGGAAACATGGCTTCCAAAAGTAGTAGATCAGTCCGTCCCATCATTTTGGACATCAAAGCACCATGAAGGACCGCTGGAACAAGAACACGAAGACTCGACAGAGAACATTCCCTGTTTTTCCATAGAAAATTCCCTTTCGGGCATTTTTTTGGCTGGAAAAACGCGAGTGTTGGAAATCTGTGCGGAAACATGGCTTCGAAAAGTACTAGATCAGTCCGTCCCATCATTTTGGACATCGCAGCGCCCTGAGGGCCCACTGAAACAAGAACACGAAGACTTCGCAGAGAAAATTCCCTGTTTTTCCATAGATAATTCCCTTTCGAGCCTTTTTTTTTTTGACAGAAAAAACACGAGTGTTGGAAATCTATCGGGAAACATGGCTTCCAAAAGTTCTAGATCAGTCCGTCCCATCATTTTGGACATCACAGCACCATGAAGGACCGCTGGAACAAGAACACGAAGACTCCACAAGAAAATTCCCTGTTTTTCCGTAGATAATTCCTTTTCCGGCCATTTTTTCGCTGAAAAAACACGAGTGTTGGAAATCTGTGCGGAAACATGGCTTCCAAAAGTAGTAGATCAGTCCGTCCCATCATTTTGGACATCAAAGCAGCATGAAGGACCGCTGGAACAAGAACACGAAGACTCCACAGAGAAACATTCCCTGTTTTTCCATGGAAAATTCCCTTTTTCGGGCATTTTTTTGGCGGAAAAAACACGAGTGTTCGAAATCTGTGCGGAAACATGGCTTCCAAAAGTAGTAGATCAGTCCGTCCCATCATTTTGGACATCAAAGCACCATGAAGGACCGCTGGAACAAGAACACGAAGACTCCACATTCCCTGAGAAAATTCCCTGTTTTTCCATAGAAAATTCCCTTTCGGGCATTTTTTGGCTGAAAAACGCGAGTGTTGGAAATCTGTCGGGAAACATGGCTTCGAAAAGTACTAGATCAGTCCGTCCCATCATTTTGGACATCGCAGCGCCCGAGGGCCCACTGAAACAAGAACACGAAGACTTCGCAGAGAAAATTCCCTGTTTTTCCATAGATAATTCCCTTTCGAGCCTTTTTTGACAGAAAAAACACGAGTGTTGGAAATCTATCGGGAAACATGGCTTCCAAAAGTTCTAGATCAGTCCGTCCCATCATTTTGGACATCACAGCACCATGAAGGACCGCTGGAACAAGAACACGAAGACTTCACAAAGAAAATTCCCTGTTTTTCCATAGAAAATTCCTTTTCCGGCCATTTTTTCGCTGAAAAAACACGAGTGTTGGAAATCTGTGCGGAAACATGGCTTCCAAAAGTAGTAGATCAGTCCGTCCCATCATTTTGGACATCAAAGCAGCATGAAGGACCGCTGGAACAAGAACACGAAGACTCCACAGAGAACATTCCCTGTTTTTCCATGGAAAATTCCCTTTCGGGCATTTTTTTTTGGCGGAAAAAACACGAGTGTTCGAAATCTGTCGGAAACATGGCTTCCAAAAGTAGTAGATCAGTCCGTCCCATCATTTTGGACATCAAAGCACCATGAAGGACCGCTGGAACAAGAACACGAAGACTCCACAGAGAAAATTCCCTGTTTTTCCATAGAAAATTCCCTTTCGGGCATTTTTTTGGCTGAAAAAACACGAGTGTTGGAAATCTGTCGGGAAACATGGCTTCGAAAAGTACTAGATCAGTCCGTCCCATCATTTTGGACATCGCAGCGCCCTGAGGGCCCACTGAAACAAGAACACGAAGACTTCGCAGAGAAAATTCCCTGTTTTTCCATAGATAATTCCCTTTCGAGCCTTTTTTTTACAGAAAAAACACGAGTGTTGGAAATCTATCGGGAAACATGGCTTCCAAAAGTTCTAGATCAGTCCGTCCCATCATTTTGGACATCACAGCACCATGAAGGACCGCTGGAACAAGAACACGAAGACTCCACAGAGAAAATTCCCTGTTTTTCCGTAGATAATTCCTTTTCCGGCCATTTTTTCGCTGAAAAAACACGAGTGTTGGAAATCTGTGCGGAAACATGGCTTCCAAAAGTAGTAGATCAGTCCGTCCCATCATTTTGGACATCAAAGCAGCATGAAGGACCGCTGGAACAAGAACACGAAGACTCCACAGAGAACATTCCCTGTTTTTCCATGGAAAATTCCCTTTCGGGCATTTTTTGGCGGAAAAACACGAGTGTTCGAAATCTGCGGAAACATGGCTTCCAAAAGTAGTAGATCAGTCCGTCCCATCATTTTGGACATCAAAGCACCATGAAGGACCGCTGGAACAAGAACACGAAGACTCCACGAGAAAATTCCCTGTTTTTCCATAGAAAATTCCCTTTCGGGCATTTTTTTGGCTGAAAAAACGCGAGTGTTGGAAATCTGTCGGGAAACATGGCTTCCAAAAGTACTAGATCAGTCCGTCCCATCATTTTGGACATCAAAGCACCATGAAGGACCGCTGGAACAAGAACACGAAGACTCCACAGAGAAAATTCCCTGTTTTTCCATAGAAAATTCCCTTTCGGGCATTTTTTGGCTGAAAAAAAACCGAGTGTTGGAAATCTGTCGGGAAACATGGCTTCCAAAAGTACTAGATCAGTCCGTCCCATCATTTTGGACATCACAGCGCCATGAGGGCCCACTGAAACAAGAACACGAAGACTTCGCAGAGAAAAATTCCCTGTTTTTCCATAGATAATTCCCTTTCGAGCCTTTTTTGACAGAAAAAACACGAGTGTTGGAAATCTATCGGGAAACATGGCTTCCAAAAGTTCTAGATCAGTCCGTCCCATCATTTTGGACATCACAAGCACCATGAAGGACCGCTGGAACAAGAACACGAAGACTCCACACAAGAAAATTCCCTGTTTTTCCATAGAAAAATACCTTTCGGGCATTTTTTTGGCTGAAAAAACACAAGTGTTGAAAATCTGTTCGGAAACATGGCTTCCAAAAGTAGTAGATCAGTCCGTCCCATCATTTTCGACATCAAAGCAGCATGAAGGACCGCTGGAACAAGAACACGAAGACTCCACAGAGAACATTCCCTGTTTTTCCATGGAAAATTCCCTTTCGGGCATTTTTTTGGCGGAAAAACACGAGTGTTGAAATCTGTCGGAAACATGGCTTCCAAAAGTAGTAGATCAGTCCGTCCCATCATTTTGGACATCAAAGCACCATGAAGGACCGCTGGAACAAGAACACGAAGACTCCACAGAGAAAATTCCCTGTTTTTCCATAGAAAATTCCCTTTCGGGCATTTTTTTGGCTGAAAAAAACGCGAGTGTTGGAAATCTGTCGGGAAACATGGCTTCGAAAAGTACTAGATCAGTCCGTCCCATCATTTTGGACATCGCAGCGCCCGAGGGCCCACTGAAACAAGAACACGAAGACTTCGCAGAAAAATTCCCTGTTTTTCCATAGATAATTCCCTTTCGAGCCTTTTTTTGACATAAAAAACACGAGTGTTGGAAATCTATCGGGAAACATGGCTTCCAAAAGTTCTAGATCAGTCCGTCCCATCATTTTGGACATCACAGCACCATGAAGGACCGCTGGAACAAGAACACGAAGACTCCACAGAGAAAATTCCCTGTTTTTCCGTAGATAATTCCTTTTCCGGCCATTTTTTCGCTGAAAAACACGAGTGTTGGAAATCTGTGCGGAAACATGGCTTCCAAAGTAGTAGATCAGTCCGTCCCATCATTTTGGACATCAAAGCAGCATGAAGGACCGCTGGAACAAGAACACGAAGACTCCACAGAGAACATTCCCTGTTTTTCCATGGAAAATTCCCTTTCGGGCATTTTTTTGGCGGAAAAACACGAGTGTTCGAAATCTGTGCGGAAACATGGCTTCCAAAAGTAGTAGATCAGTCCGTCCCATCATTTTGGACATCAAAGCACCATGAAGGACCGCTGGAACAAGAACACGAAGACTCCACAGAAAAAATTCCCTGTTTTTCCATAGAAAATTCCCTTTCGGGCATTTTTTTGGCTGAAAAAACGCGAGTGTTGGAAATCTGTCGGGAAACATGGCTTCGAAAAGTACTAGATCAGTCCGTCCCATCATTTTGGACATCGCAGCGCCCGAGGGCCCACTGAAACAAGAACACGAAGACTTCGCAGAAAAATTCCCTGTTTTTCCATAGATAATTCCCTTTCGAGCCTTTTTGACAGAAAAAAACACGAGTGTTGGAAATCTATCGGGAAACATGGCTTCCAAAAGTTCTAGATCAGTCCGTCCCATCATTTTGGACATCACAGCACCATGAAGGACCGCTGGAACAAGAACACGAAGACTCCACAGAGAAAATTCCCTGTTTTTCCGTAGATAATTCCTTTTCCGGCCATTTTTTCGCTGAAAAAACACGAGTGTTGGAAATCTGTGCGGAAACATGGCTTCCAAAAGTAGTAGATCAGTCCGTCCCATCATTTTGGACATCAAAGCAGCATGAAGGACCGCTGGAACAAGAACACGAAGACTCCACAGAGAACATTCCCTGTTTTTCCATGGAAAATTCCCTTTCGGGCATTTTTTTGGCGGAAAAAACACGAGTGTTCGAAATCTGTGCGGAAACATGGCTTCCAAAAGTAGTAGATCAGTCCGTCCCATCATTTTGGACATCAAAGCACCATGAAGGACCGCTGGAACAAGAACACGAAGACTCACAGAGAAAATTCCCTGTTTTTCCATAGAAAATTCCCTTTCGGGCATTTTTTGGCTGAAAAACACGAGTGTTGGAAATCTGTCATGGCTTCCAAAAGTAGTAGATCAGTCCGTCCCATCATTTTGGACATCAAAGCACCATGAAGGACCGCTGGAACAAGAACACGAAGACTCCACAGAGAAAATTCCCTGTTTTTCCATAGAAAATTCCCTTTCGGGCATTTTTTTGGCTGAAAAAACAGTGTTGGAAATCTGTCGGGAAACATGGCTTCGAAAAGTACTAGATCAGTCCGTCCCATCATTTTGGACATCGCAGCGCCCGAGGGCCCACTGAAACAAGAACACGAAGACTTCGCAGAGAAAATTCCCTGTTTTTCCATAGATAATTCCCTTTCGAGCCTTTTTTTTTTTTTGACAAAAAACACGAGTGTTGGAAATCTATCGGGAAACATGGCTTCCAAAAGTTCTAGATCAGTCCGTCCCATCATTTTGGACATCACAGCACCATGAAGGACCGCTGGAACAAGAACACGAAGACTCCACAGAAAAAATTCCCTGTTTTTCCATAGATAATTCCTTTTCCGGCCATTTTTTCGCTGAAAAAACACGAGTGTTGGAAATCTGTGCGGAAACATGGCTTCCAAAAGTAGTAGATCAGTCCGTCCCATCATTTTGGACATCAAAGCAGCATGAAGGACCGCTGGAACAAGAACACGAAGACTCCACAAGAAAATTCCCTGTTTTTCCATGGAAAATTCCCTTTCGGGCATTTTTTGGCGGAAAAAACACGAGTGTTCGAAATCTGTGCGGAAACATGGCTTCCAAAAGTAGTAGATCAGTCCGTCCCATCATTTTGGACATCAAAGCACCATGAAGGACCGCTGGAACAAGAACACGAAGACTCCACAGAAAAATTCCCTGTTTTTCCATAGAAAATTCCCTTTCGGGCATTTTTTTGGCTGAAAAAACGCGAGTGTTGGAAATCTGTCGGGAAACATGGCTTCGAAAAGTACTAGATCAGTCCGTCCCATCATTTTGGACATCGCAGCGCCCGAGGGCCCACTGAAACAAGAACACGAAGACTTCGCAGAAAAATTCCCTGTTTTTCCATAGATAATTCCCTTTCGAGCCTTTTTTTGACAGAAAAAACACGAGTGTTGGAAATCTATCGGGAAACATGGCTTCCAAAAGTTCTAGATCAGTCCGTCCCATCATTTTGGACATCACAGCACCATGAAGGACCGCTGGAACAAGAACACGAAGACTCCACAAAGAAAATTCCCTGTTTTTCCGTAGATAATTCCTTTTCCGGCCATTTTTTCGCTGAAAAAACACGAGTGTTGGAAATCTGTGCGGAAACATGGCTTCCAAAAGTAGTAGATCAGTCCGTCCCATCATTTTGGACATCAAAGCAGCATGAAGGACCGCTGGAACAAGAACACGAAGACTCCACAGAGAAACATTCCCTGTTTTTCCATGGAAAATTCCCTTTCGGGCATTTTTTTGGCGGAAAAAACACGAGTGTTCGAAATCTGTGCGGAAACATGGCTTCCAAAAGTAGTAGATCAGTCCGTCCCATCATTTTGGACATCAAAGCACCATGAAGGACCGCTGGAACAAGAACACGAAGACTCCACAGAGAAAATTCCCTGTTTTTCCATAGAAAATTCCCTTTCGGGCATTTTTTTGGCTGAAAAAACGCGAGTGTTGGAAATCTGTCGGGAAACATGGCTTCGAAAAGTACTAGATCAGTCCGTCCCATCATTTTGGACATCGCAGCGCCCGAGGGCCCACTGAAACAAGAACACGAAGACTTCGCAGAGAAAAATTCCCTGTTTTTCCATAGATAATTCCCTTTCGAGCCTTTTTTTTTGACAGAAAAAACACGAGTGTTGGAAATCTATCGGGAAACATGGCTTCCAAAAGTTCTAGATCAGTCCGTCCCATCATTTTGGACATCACAGCACCATGAAGGACCGCTGGAACAAGAACACGAAGACTCCACAGAAAATTCCCTGTTTTTCCGTAGATAATTCCTTTTCCGGCCATTTTTTCGCTGAAAAAACACGAGTGTTGGAAATCTGTGCGGAAACATGGCTTCCAAAAGTAGTAGATCAGTCCGTCCCATCATTTTGGACATCAAAGCAGCATGAAGGACCGCTGGAACAAGAACACGAAGACTCCACAGAGAAAATTCCCTGTTTTTCCATGGAAAATTCCCTTTCGGGCAATTTTTTGGCGGAAAAAACACGAGTGTTCGAAATCTGTGCGGAAACATGGCTTCCAAAAGTAGTAGATCAGTCCGTCCCATCATTTTGGACATCAAAGCACCATGAAGGACCGCTGGAACAAGAACACGAAGACTCCACAGAGAAAATTCCCTGTTTTTCCATAGAAAATTCCCTTTCGGGCATTTTTTTGGCTGAAAAACGCGAGTGTTGGAAATCTGTCGGGAAACATGGCTTCGAAAAGTACTAGATCAGTCCGTCCCATCATTTTGGACATCGCAGCGCCCGAGGGCCCACTGAAACAAGAACACGAAGACTTCGCAGAAAAATTCCCTGTTTTTCCATAGATAATTCCCTTTCGAGCCTTTTTTTGACAGAAAAAAACACGAGTGTTGGAAATCTATCGGGAAACATGGCTTCCAAAAGTTCTAGATCAGTCCGTCCCATCATTTTGGACATCACAGCACCATGAAGGACCGCTGGAACAAGAACACGAAGACTCCACAGAGAAAATTCCCTGTTTTTCCGTAGATAATTCCTTTTCCGGCCATTTTTTCGCTGAAAAAACACGAGTGTTGGAAATCTGTGCGGAAACATGGCTTCCAAAAGTAGTAGATCAGTCCGTCCCATCATTTTGGACATCAAAGCAGCATGAAGGACCGCTGGAACAAGAACACGAAGACTCCACAGAGAACATTCCCTGTTTTTCCATGGAAAATTCCCTTTCGGGCATTTTTTGGCGGAAAAACACGAGTGTTCGAAATCTGTGGGAAACATGGCTTCCAAAAGTAGTAGATCAGTCCGTCCCATCATTTTGGACATCAAAGCACCATGAAGGACCGCTGGAACAAGAACACGAAGACTCCACAGAGAAAATTCCCTGTTTTTCCATAGAAAATTCCCTTTCGGGCATTTTTTTGGCTGAAAAACGCGAGTGTTGGAAATCTGTCGGGAAACATGGCTTCGAAAAGTACTAGATCAGTCCGTCCCATCATTTTGGACATCGCAGCGCCCGAGGGCCCACTGAAACAAGAACACGAAGACTTCGCAGAGAAAATTCCCTGTTTTTCCATAGATAATTCCCTTTCGAGCCTTTTTTTGACAGAAAAAACACGAGTGTTGGAAATCTATCGGGAAACATGGCTTCCAAAAGTTCTAGATCAGTCCGTCCCATCATTTTGGACATCACAGCACCATGAAGGACCGCTGGAACAAGAACACGAAGACTCCACAGAGAAAAATTCCCTGTTTTTCCGTAGATAATTCCTTTTCCGGCCATTTTTTTTGCTGAAAAAACACGAGTGTTGGAAATCTGTGCGGAAACATGGCTTCCAAAAGTAGTAGATCAGTCCGTCCCATCATTTTGGACATCAAAGCAGCATGAAGGACCGCTGGAACAAGAACACGAAGACTCCACAGAGAACATTCCCTGTTTTTCCATGGAAAATTCCCTTTCGGGCATTTTTTTGGCGGAAAAAACACGAGACATGGCTTCCAAAAGTAGTAGATCAGTCCGTCCCATCATTTTGGACATCAAAGCACCATGAAGGACCGCTGGAACAAGAACACGAAGACTCCACAGAGAAAATTCCCTGTTTTTCCATGAAAAAATTCCCTTTCGGGCATTTTTTTTGGCTGGAAAAAACACGAGTGTTGGAAATCTGTCGGGAAACATGGCTTCCAAAAGTAGTAGATCAGTCCGTCCCATCATTTTGGACATCAAAGCACCATGAAGGACCGCTGGAACAAGAACACGAAGTCCACAGAAAATTCCCTGTTTTTCCATAGAAAATTCCCTTTCGGGCATTTTTTGGCTGAAAAACGCGAGTGTTGGAAATCTGTCGGGAAACATGGCTTCCAAAAGTACTAGATCAGTCCGTCCCATCATTTTGGACATCGCAGCGCCCGAGGGCCCACTGAAACAAGAACACGAAGACTTCGCAGAAAAATTCCCTGTTTTTCCATAGATAATTCCCTTTCGAGCCTTTTTTTTGACAGAAAAAACACGAGTGTTGGAAATCTATCGGGAAACATGGCTTCCAAAAGTTCTAGATCAGTCCGTCCCATCATTTTGGACATCACAGCACCATGAAGGACCGCTGGAACAAGAACACGAAGACTCCACAGAAAAATTCCCTGTTTTTCCGTAGATAATTCCTTTTCCGGCCATTTTTTCGCTGAAAAAAACACGAGTGTTGGAAATCTGTGCGGAAACATGGCTTCCAAAAGTAGTAGATCAGTCCGTCCCATCATTTTGGACATCAAAGCAGCATGAAGGACCGCTGGAACAAGAACACGAAGACTCCACAGAGAAATTCCCTGTTTTTCCATGGAAAATTCCCTTTCGGGCATTTTTTGGCGGAAAAAACACGAGTGTTCGAAATCTGTGCGGAAACATGGCTTCCAAAAGTAGTAGATCAGTCCGTCCCATCATTTTGGACATCAAAGCACCATGAAGGACCGCTGGAACAAGAACACGAAGACTCCACAGAGAAAATTCCCTGTTTTTCCATAGAAAATTCCCTTTCGGGCATTTTTTTTTTGGCTGAAAAAACACGAGTGTTGGAAATCTGTCGGGAAACATGGCTTCCAAAAGTAGTAGATCAGTCCGTCCCATCATTTTGGACATCAAAGCACCATGAAGGACCGCTGGAACAAGAACACGAAGACTCCACAGAAAAAATTCCCTGTTTTTCCATAGAAAATTCCCTTTCGGGCATTTTTTTGGCTGAAAAACGCGAGTGTTGGAAATCTGTCGGGAAACATGGCTTCCAAAAGTACTAGATCAGTCCGTCCCATCATTTTGGACATCGCAGCGCCCTGAGGGCCCACTGAAACAAGAACACGAAGACTTCGCAGAGAAAATTCCCTGTTTTTCCATAGATAATTCCCTTTCGAGCCTTTTTTTTGACAGAAAAACACGAGTGTTGGAAATCTATCGGGAAACATGGCTTCCAAAAGTTCTAGATCAGTCCGTCCCATCATTTTGGACATCACAGCACCATGAAGGACCGCTGGAACAAGAACACGAAGACTCCACAAAGAAAATTCCCTGTTTTTCCATAGATAATTCCTTTTCCGGCCATTTTTTGGCTGAAAAACACGAGTGTTGGAAATCTGTGCGGAAACATGGCTTCCAAAAGTAGTAGATCAGTCCGTCCCATCATTTTGGACATCAAAGCAGCATGAAGGACCGCTGGAACAAGAACACGAAGACTCCACAGAGAACATTCCCTGTTTTTCCATGGAAAATTCCCTTTCGGGCATTTTTTGGCGGAAAAAACACGAGTGTTCGAAATCTGTGCGGAAACATGGCTTCCAAAAGTAGTAGATCAGTCCGTCCCATCATTTTGGACATCAAAGCACCATGAAGGACCGCTGGAACAAGAACACGAAGACTCCACAGAGAAAATTCCCTGTTTTTCCATAGAAAATTCCCTTTCGGGCATTTTTTTGGCTGAAAAAACACGAGTGTTGGAAATCTGTCGGGAAACATGGCTTCCAAAAGTACTAGATCAGTCCGTCCCATCATTTTGGACATCAAAGCACCATGAAGGACCGCTGGAACAAGAACACGAAGACTCCACAGAAAAATTCCCTGTTTTTCCATAGAAAATTCCCTTTCGGGCATTTTTTTGGCTGAAAAAACACGAGTGTTGGAAATCTGTCGGAACATGGCTTCCAAAAGTAGTAGATCAGTCCGTCCCATCATTTTGGACATCAAAGCACCATGAAGGACCGCTGGAACAAGAACACGAAGACTCCACAGAGAAAATTCCCTGTTTTTCCATAGAAAATTCCCTTTCGGGCATTTTTTGGCGGAAAAAACACGAGTGTTGGAAATCTGTCGGGAAACATGGCTTCCAAAAGTAGTAGATCAGTCCGTCCCATCATTTTGGACATCAAAGCACCATGAAGGACCGCTGGAACAAGAACACGAAGACTCCACAGAAAAATTCCCTGTTTTTCCATAGAAAATTCCCTTTCGGGCATTTTTTTGGCTGAAAAACGCGAGTGTTGGAAATCTGTCGGGAAACATGGCTTCCAAAAGTACTAGATCAGTCCGTCCCATCATTTTGGACATCGCAGCGCCCGAGGGCCCACTGAAACAAGAACACGAAGACTTCGCAGAGAAAAATTCCCTGTTTTTCCATAGATAATTCCCTTTCGAGCCTTTTTTTGACAGAAAAACACGAGTGTTGGAAATCTATCGGGAAACATGGCTTCCAAAAGTTCTAGATCAGTCCGTCCCATCATTTTGGACATCACAGCACCATGAAGGACCGCTGGAACAAGAACACGAAGACTCCACAGAAAAATTCCCTGTTTTTCCGTAGATAATTCCTTTTCCGGCCATTTTTTTTGGCTGAAAAACACGAGTGTTGGAAATCTGTGCGGAAACATGGCTTCCAAAAGTAGTAGATCAGTCCGTCCCATCATTTTGGACATCAAAGCAGCATGAAGGACCGCTGGAACAAGAACACGAAGACTCCACAGAGAACATTCCCTGTTTTTCCATGGAAAATTCCCTTTCGGGCATTTTTTTGGCGGAAAAAACACGAGTGTTCGAAATCTGTCGGGAAACATGGCTTCCAAAAGTAGTAGATCAGTCCGTCCCATCATTTTGGACATCAAAGCACCATGAAGGACCGCTGGAACAAGAACACGAAGACTCCACAGAGAAAAATTCCCTGTTTTTCCATAGAAAATTCCCTTTCGGGCATTTTTTTGGCTGAAAAACGCGAGTGTTGGAAATCTGTCGGGAAACATGGCTTCGAAAAGTACTAGATCAGTCCGTCCCATCATTTTGGACATCGCAGCGCCCGAGGGCCCACTGAAACAAGAACACGAAGACTTCGCAGAAAAATTCCCTGTTTTTCCATAGATAATTCCCTTTCGAGCCTTTTTTTGACAGAAAAAACACGAGTGTTGGAAATCTATCGGGAAACATGGCTTCCAAAAGTTCTAGATCAGTCCGTCCCATCATTTTGGACATCACAGCACCATGAAGGACCGCTGGAACAAGAACACGAAGACTCCACAGAAAAAATTCCCTGTTTTTCCGTAGATAATTCCTTTTCCGGCCATTTTTTCGCTGAAAAAACACGAGTGTTGGAAATCTGTGCGGAAACATGGCTTCCAAAAGTAGTAGATCAGTCCGTCCCATCATTTTGGACATCAAAGCAGCATGAAGGACCGCTGGAACAAGAACACGAAGACTCCACAGAGAAAATTCCCTGTTTTTCCATGGAAAATTCCCTTTCGGGCATTTTTTGGCGGAAAAAACACGAGTGTTGAAATCTGTCGGAAACATGGCTTCCAAAAGTAGTAGATCAGTCCGTCCCATCATTTTGGACATCAAAGCACCATGAAGGACCGCTGGAACAAGAACACGAAGACTCCACAGAGAAAATTCCCTGTTTTTCCATAGAAAATTCCCTTTCGGGCATTTTTTGGCTGAAAAAAAAAGAACACGAGTGTTGGAAATCTG
This sequence comes from Eucalyptus sideroxylon, assembly GCA_014182405.2. NCBI lineage: Eukaryota > Viridiplantae > Streptophyta > Magnoliopsida > Myrtales > Myrtaceae > Eucalyptus > Eucalyptus sideroxylon. The sequence continues at coordinate 41,316,362 of CM024558.2, read as the reverse complement.
TCGGGAAACATGGCTTCCAAAAGTAGTAGATCAGTCCGTCCCATCATTTTGGACATCAAAGCACCATGAAGGGCCCACCGCTGGAACAAGAACACGAAGACTCCACAGAGAAAATTCCCTGTTTTTCCATAGAAAATTCCCTTTCGGGCATTTTTTTGACAGAAAAAACACGAGTGTTGGAAATCTATCGGGAAACAGGCTTCCAAAAGTAGTAGATCAGTCCGTCCCATCATTTTGGACATCAAAGCACCATGAAGGACCGCTGGAACAAGAACACGAAGACTCCACAGAGAAAATTCCCTGTTTTTCCATAGAAAATTCCCTTTCGGGCCTTTTTTTGGCTGAAAAAAAACACGAGTGTTGGAAATCTGTCGGAAACATGGCTTCCAAAAGTACTAGATCAGTCCGTCCCATCATTTTGGACATCACAGCACCATGAAGGCCCGCTGGAACAAGAACACGAAGACTACACAGAGAAAATTCCCTGTTTTTCCATAGATAATTCCCTTTCGAGCCTTTTTTTGACAGAAAAAACACGAGTGTTGGAAATCTATCGGGAAACATGGCTTCCAAAAGTTCTAGATCAGTCCGTCCCATCATTTTGGACATCACAAGCACCATGAAGGACCGCTGGAACAAGAACACGAAGACTCCACAGAGAAAATTCCCTGTTTTTCCATAGAAAATTCCTTTTCGGGCATTTTTTTGCTGAAAAACACGAGTGTTGGAAATCTGTGCGGAAACATGGCTTCCAAAAGTAGTAGATCAGTCCGTCCCATCATTTTGGACATCAAAGCACCATGAAGGACCGCTGGAACAAGAACACGAAGACTCCACAGAAACATTCCCTGTTTTTCCATGGAAAATTCCCTTTCGGGCATTTTTTTGGCGGAAAAAACACGAGTGTTCGAAATCTGTGCGGAAACATGGCTTCCAAAAGTAGTAGATCAGTCCGTCCCATCATTTTGGACATCAAAGCACCATGAAGGACCGCTGGAACAAGAACACGAAGACTCCACAGAGAAAATTCCCTGTTTTTCCATAGAAAATTCCCTTTCGGGCATTTTTTTGGCTGAAAAACCGCGAGTGTTGGAAATCTGTCGGGAAACATGGCTTCGAAAGGTACTAGATCAGTCCGTCCCATCATTTTGGACATCGCAGCGCCCGAGGGCCCACTGAAACAAGAACACGAAGACTTCGCAGAGAAAATTCCCTGTTTTTCCATAGATAATTCCCTTTCGAGCCTTTTTTTGACAGAAAAACACGAGTGTTGGAAATCTATCGGGAAACATGGCTTCCAAAAGTTCTAGATCAGTCCGTCCCATCATTTTGGACATCACAGCACCATGAAGGACCGCTGGAACAAGAACACGAAGACTCCACAGAGAAAATTCCCTGTTTTTCCATAGATAATTCCTTTTCCGGCCATTTTTTTGGCTGAAAAACACGAGTGTTGGAAATCTGTGCGGAAACATGGCTTCCAAAAGTAGTAGATCAGTCCGTCCCATCATTTTGGACATCAAAGCAGCATGAAGGACCGCTGGAACAAGAACACGAAGACTCCACAGAGAACATTCCCTGTTTTTCCATGGAAAATTCCCTTTCGGGCATTTTTTGGCGGAAAAAACACGAGTGTTCGAAATCTGTCGCGGAAACATGGCTTCCAAAAGTAGTAGATCAGTCCGTCCCATCATTTTGGACATCAAAGCACCATGAAGGACCGCTGGAACAAGAACACGAAGACTCCACAGAGAAAATTCCCTGTTTTTCCATAGAAAATTCCCTTTCGGGCATTTTTTGGCTGAAAAAACGCGAGTGTTGGAAATCTGTCGGGAAACATGGCTTCGAAAAGTACTAGATCAGTCCGTCCCATCATTTTGGACATCGCAGCGCCATGAGGGCCCACTGAAACAAGAACACGAAGACTTCGCAGAGAAAATTCCCTGTTTTTCCATAGATAATTCCCTTTCGAGCCTTTTTTTGACAGAAAAACACGAGTGTTGGAAATCTATCGGGAAACATGGCTTCCAAAAGTTCTAGATCAGTCCGTCCCATCATTTTGGACATCACAGCACCATGAAGGACCGCTGGAACAAGAACACGAAGACTCCACAGAGAAAAATTCCCTGTTTTTCCGTAGATAATTCCTTTTCCGGCCATTTTTTCGCTGAAAAACACGAGTGTTGGAAATCTGTGCGGAAACATGGCTTCCAAAAGTAGTAGATCAGTCCGTCCCATCATTTTGGACATCAAAGCAGCATGAAGGACCGCTGGAACAAGAACACGAAGACTCCACGAGAAAATTCCCTGTTTTTCCATAGAAAATTCCCTTTCGGGCATTTTTTTTGCTGGAAAAACACGAGTGTTCGAAATCTGTGCGGAAACATGGCTTCCAAAAGTAGTAGATCAGTCCGTCCCATCATTTTGGACATCAAAGCACCATGAAGGACCGCTGAACAAGAACACGAAGACTCCACGAGAGAAAATTCCCTGTTTTTCCATAGAAAATTCCCTTTCGGGCATTTTTTTTTTGGCTGAAAAAACACGAGTGTTGGAAATCTATCGGGAAACATGGCTTCCAAAAGTAGTAGATCAGTCCGTCCCATCATTTTGGACATCAAAGCACCATGAAGGACCGCTGGAACAAGAACACGAAGACTCCACAGAAAAAATTCCCTGTTTTTCCATAGAAAATTCCCTTTCGTTTTTTTGGCTGAAAAAAACGCGAGTGTTGGAAATCTGTCGGGAAACATGGCTTCGAAAAGTACTAGATCAGTCCGTCCCATCATTTTGGACATCGCAGCGCCCGAGGGCCCACTGAAACAAGAACACGAAGACTTCGCAGAAAAAATTCCCTGTTTTTCCATAGATAATTCCCTTTCGAGCCTTTTTTTGACAGAAAAAAACACGAGTGTTGGAAATCTATCGGGAAACATGGCTTCCAAAAGTTCTAGATCAGTCCGTCCCATCATTTTGGACATCACAGCACCATGAAGGACCGCTGGAACAAGAACACGAAGACTCCACAAAAAATTCCCTGTTTTTCCATAGATAATTCCTTTTCCGGCCATTTTTTTGGCTGAAAAAACACGAGTGTTGGAAATCTGTGCGGAAACATGGCTTCCAAAAGTAGTAGATCAGTCCGTCCCATCATTTTGGACATCAAAGCAGCATGAAGGACCGCTGGAACAAGAACACGAAGACTCCACAGAGAAATTCCCTGTTTTTCCATGGAAAATTCCCTTTCGGGCATTTTTTTGGCGGAAAAAACACGAGTGTTGGAAATCTGTCGGAAACATGGCTTCCAAAAGTAGTAGATCAGTCCGTCCCATCATTTTGGACATCAAAGCACCATGAAGGACCGCTGGAACAAGAACACGAAGACTCCACAGAGAAAATTCCCTGTTTTTCCATAGAAAATTCCCTTTCGGGCATTTTTTTGGCTGAAAAACGCGAGTGTTGGAAATCTGTCGGGAAACATGGCTTCGAAAAGTACTAGATCAGTCCGTCCCATCATTTTGGACATCGCAGCGCCCTGAGGGCCCACTGAAACAAGAACACGAAGACTTCGCAGAAAAAATTCCCTGTTTTTCCATAGATAATTCCCTTTCGAGCCTTTTTTTGACAGAAAAAACACGAGTGTTGGAAATCTATCGGGAAACATGGCTTCCAAAAGTTCTAGATCAGTCCGTCCCATCATTTTGGACATCACAGCACCATGAAGGACCGCTGGAACAAGAACACGAAGACTCCACAGAAAAATTCCCTGTTTTTCCGTAGATAATTCCTTTTCCGGCCATTTTTTCGCTGAAAAAACACGAGTGTTGGAAATCTGTGCGGAAACATGGCTTCCAAAAGTAGTAGATCAGTCCGTCCCATCATTTTGGACATCAAAGCAGCATGAAGGACCGCTGGAACAAGAACACGAAGACTCCACAGAGAACATTCCCTGTTTTTCCATGGAAAATTCCCTTTCGGGCATTTTTTTGGCGGAAAAAACACGAGTGTTGGAAATCTGTGCGGAAACATGGCTTCCAAAAGTAGTAGATCAGTCCGTCCCATCATTTTGGACATCAAAGCACCATGAAGGACCGCTGGAACAAGAACACGAAGACTCCACAGAGAAATTCCCTGTTTTTCCATGGAAAATTCCCTTTCGGGCATTTTTTTGGCGGAAAAAAACACGAGTGTTGGAAATCTGTCGGGAAACATGGCTTCCAAAAGTAGTAGATCAGTCCGTCCCATCATTTTGGACATCAAAGCACCATGAAGGACCGCTGGAACAAGAACACGAAGACTCCACAGAGAAAATTCCCTGTTTTTCCATAGAAAATTCCCTTTCGGGCATTTTTTTGGCTGAAAAAAACGCGAGTGTTGGAAATCTGTCGGGAAACATGGCTTCGAAAAGTACTAGATCAGTCCGTCCCATCATTTTGGACATCGCAGCGCCCGAGGGCCCACTGAAACAAGAACACGAAGACTTCGCAGAGAAAAATTCCCTGTTTTTCCATAGATAATTCCCTTTCGAGCCTTTTTTTGACAGAAAAAACACGAGTGTTGGAAATCTATCGGGAAACATGGCTTCCAAAAGTTCTAGATCAGTCCGTCCCATCATTTTGGACATCACAGCACCATGAAGGACCGCTGGAACAAGAACACGAAGACTCCACAGAGAAAAATTCCCTGTTTTTCCGTAGATAATTCCTTTTCCGGCCATTTTTTGCTGAAAAACACGAGTGTTGGAAATCTGTGCGGAAACATGGCTTCCAAAAGTAGTAGATCAGTCCGTCCCATCATTTTGGACATCAAAGCAGCATGAAGGACCGCTGGAACAAGAACACGAAGACTCCACAGAGAACATTCCCTGTTTTTCCATGGAAAATTCCCTTTCGGGCATTTTTTGGCGGAAAAAACACGAGTGTTCGAAATCTGTGCGGAAACATGGCTTCCAAAAGTAGTAGATCAGTCCGTCCCATCATTTTGGACATCAAAGCACCATGAAGGACCGCTGGAACAAGAACACGAAGACTCCACAGAGAAAAATTCCCTGTTTTTCCATAGAAAATTCCCTTTCGGGCATTTTTTTGGCTGAAAAAACGCGAGTGTTGGAAATCTGTCGGGAAACATGGCTTCGAAAAGTACTAGATCAGTCCGTCCCATCATTTTGGACATCGCAGCGCCCTGAGGGCCCACTGAAACAAGAACACGAAGACTTCGCAGAAAAAATTCCCTGTTTTTCCATAGATAATTCCCTTTCGAGCCTTTTTTTGACAAAAAAACACGAGTGTTGGAAATCTATCGGGAAACATGGCTTCCAAAAGTTCTAGATCAGTCCGTCCCATCATTTTGGACATCACAGCACCATGAAGGACCGCTGGAACAAGAACACGAAGACTCCACAGAGAAAATTCCCTGTTTTTCCGTAGATAATTCCTTTTCCGGCCATTTTTTTGCTGAAAAAACACGAGTGTTGGAAATCTGTGCGGAAACATGGCTTCCAAAAGTAGTAGATCAGTCCGTCCCATCATTTTGGACATCAAAGCAGCATGAAGGACCGCTGGAACAAGAACACGAAGACTCCACAGAGAACATTCCCTGTTTTTCCATGGAAAATTCCCTTTCGGGCATTTTTTTTTTCCATGGCGGAAAAAACACGAGTGTTGAAATCTGTGCGGAAACATGGCTTCCAAAAGTAGTAGATCAGTCCGTCCCATCATTTTGGACATCAAAGCACCATGAAGGACCGCTGGAACAAGAACACGAAGACTCCACAGAGAAAATTCCCTGTTTTTCCATAGAAAATTCCCTTTCGGGCATTTTTTTGGCTGAAAAAACGCGAGTGTTGGAAATCTGTCGGGAAACATGGCTTCGAAAAGTACTAGATCAGTCCGTCCCATCATTTTGGACATCGCAGCGCCCGAGGGCCCACTGAAACAAGAACACGAAGACTTCGCAGAAAAATTCCCTGTTTTTCCATAGATAATTCCCTTTCGAGCCTTTTTTTGACAGAAAAAAACACGAGTGTTGGAAATCTATCGGGAAACATGGCTTCCAAAAGTTCTAGATCAGTCCGTCCCATCATTTTGGACATCACAGCACCATGAAGGACCGCTGGAACAAGAACACGAAGACTCCACAGAAAAATTCCCTGTTTTTCCGTAGATAAATTCCTTTTCCGGCCATTTTTTCGCTGAAAAAACACGAGTGTTGGAAATCTGTGCGGAAACATGGCTTCCAAAAGTAGTAGATCAGTCCGTCCCATCATTTTGGACATCAAAGCAGCATGAAGGACCGCTGGAACAAGAACACGAAGACTCCACAGAAAATTCCCTGTTTTTCCATGGAAAATTCCCTTTCGGGCATTTTTTTGGCGGAAAAAACACGAGTGTTGAAATCTGTCGGGAAACATGGCTTCCAAAAGTAGTAGATCAGTCCGTCCCATCATTTTGGACATCAAAGCACCATGAAGGACCGCTGGAACAAGAACACGAAGACTCCACAGAGAAAAATTCCCTGTTTTTCCATAGAAAATTCCCTTTCGGGCATTTTTTTGGCTGAAAAAAACGCGAGTGTTGGAAATCTGTCGGGAAACATGGCTTCGAAAAGTACTAGATCAGTCCGTCCCATCATTTTGGACATCGCAGCGCCCGAGGGGCCCACTGAAACAAGAACACGAAGACTTCGCAGAGAAAATTCCCTGTTTTTCCATAGATAATTCCCTTTCGAGCCTTTTTTTGACAGAAAAACACGAGTGTTGGAAATCTATCGGGAAACATGGCTTCCAAAAGTTCTAGATCAGTCCGTCCCATCATTTTGGACATCACAGCACCATGAAGGACCGCTGGAACAAGAACACGAAGACTCCACAGAGAAAATTCCCTGTTTTTCCGTAGATAATTCCTTTTCCGGCCATTTTTTCGCTGAAAAAAACGAGTGTTGGAAATCTGTGCGGAAACATGGCTTCCAAAAGTAGTAGATCAGTCCGTCCCATCATTTTGGACATCAAAGCAGCATGAAGGACCGCTGGAACAAGAACACGAAGACTCCACAGAGAACATTCCCTGTTTTTCCATGGAAAATTCCCTTTCGGGCATTTTTTGGCGGAAAAACACGAGTGTTGAAATCTGTCGGAAACATGGCTTCCAAAAGTAGTAGATCAGTCCGTCCCATCATTTTGGACATCAGCACCATGAAGGACCGCTGGAACAAGAACACGAAGACTCCACGAGAAAATTCCCTGTTTTTCCATGGAAAATTCCCTTTCGGGCATTTTTTTGGCTGAAAAAACACGAGTGTTGGAAATCTGTCGGAAACATGGCTTCCAAAAGTAGTAGATCAGTCCGTCCCATCATTTTGGACATCAAAGCACCATGAAGGACCGCTGGAACAAGAACACGAAGACTCCACAGAGAAAATTCCCTGTTTTTCCATAGAAAATTCCCTTTCGGGCATTTTTTTGGCTGAAAAAACGCGAGTGTTGGAAATCTGTCGGGAAACATGGCTTCGAAAAGTACTAGATCAGTCCGTCCCATCATTTTGGACATCGCAGCGCCCTGAGGGCCCACTGAAACAAGAACACGAAGACTTCGCAGAGAAAATTCCCTGTTTTTCCATAGATAATTCCCTTTCGAGCCTTTTTTTTACAGAAAAAACACGAGTGTTGGAAATCTATCGGGAAACATGGCTTCCAAAAGTTCTAGATCAGTCCGTCCCATCATTTTGGACATCACAGCACCATGAAGGACCGCTGGAACAAGAACACGAAGACTCCACAGAGAAAATTCCCTGTTTTTCCATAGATAATTCCTTTTCCGGCCATTTTTTTGCTGAAAAACACGAGTGTTGGAAATCTGTGCGGAAACATGGCTTCCAAAAGTAGTAGATCAGTCCGTCCCATCATTTTGGACATCAAAGCAGCATGAAGGACCGCTGGAACAAGAACACGAAGACTCCACAGAGAAATTCCCTGTTTTTCCATGGAAAATTCCCTTTCGGGCATTTTTTGGCGGAAAAAACACGAGTGTTGAAATCTGTGCGGAAACATGGCTTCCAAAAGTAGTAGATCAGTCCGTCCCATCATTTTGGACATCAAAGCACCATGAAGGACCGCTGGAACAAGAACACGAAGACTCCACAGAGAAAATTCCCTGTTTTTCCATAGAAAATTCCCTTTCGGGCATTTTTTGGCTGAAAAAACGCGAGTGTTGGAAATCTGTCGGGAAACATGGCTTCGAAAAGTACTAGATCAGTCCGTCCCATCATTTTGGACATCATCAGCAGCCCCGAGGGCCCACTGAAACAAGAACACGAAGACTTCGCAGAGAAAATTCCCTGTTTTTCCATAGATAATTCCCTTTCGAGCCTTTTTTTGACAGAAAAAACACGAGTGTTGGAAATCTATCGGGAAACATGGCTTCCAAAAGTTCTAGATCAGTCCGTCCCATCATTTTGGACATCACAGCACCATGAAGGACCGCTGGAACAAGAACACGAAGACTCCACAGAAAAATTCCCTGTTTTTCCGTAGATAATTCCTTTTCCGGCCATTTTTTTGCTGAAAAAACACGAGTGTTGGAAATCTGTGCGGAAACATGGCTTCCAAAAGTAGTAGATCAGTCCGTCCCATCATTTTGGACATCAAAGCAGCATGAAGGACCGCTGGAACAAGAACACGAAGACTCCACAGAAAATTCCCTGTTTTTCCATGGAAAATTCCCTTTCGGGCATTTTTTTGGCGGAAAAAACACGAGTGTTGGAAATCTGTCGGAAACATGGCTTCCAAAAGTAGTAGATCAGTCCGTCCCATCATTTTGGACATCAAAGCACCATGAAGGACCGCTGGAACAAGAACACGAAGACTCCACAGAGAAAATTCCCTGTTTTTCCATGGAAAATTCCCTTTCGGGCATTTTTTGGCGGAAAAAACACGAGTGTTGGAAATCTGTCGGGAAACATGGCTTCCAAAAGTAGTAGATCAGTCCGTCCCATCATTTTGGACATCAAAGCACCATGAAGGACCGCTGGAACAAGAACACGAAGACTCCACAGAAAAATTCCCTGTTTTTCCATAGAAAATTCCCTTTCGGGCATTTTTTTGGCTGAAAAACGCGAGTGTTGGAAATCTGTCGGGAAACATGGCTTCGAAAAGTACTAGATCAGTCCGTCCCATCATTTTGGACATCGCAGCGCCCGAGGGCCCACTGAAACAAGAACACGAAGACTTCGCAGAAAAATTCCCTGTTTTTCCATAGATAATTCCCTTTCGAGCCTTTTTTTTTTTGACAGAAAAAACACGAGTGTTGGAAATCTATCGGGAAACATGGCTTCCAAAAGTTCTAGATCAGTCCGTCCCATCATTTTGGACATCACAGCACCATGAAGGACCGCTGGAACAAGAACACGAAGACTCCACAGAGAAAATTCCCTGTTTTTCCATAGATAATTCCTTTTCCGGCCATTTTTCGCTGAAAAAACACGAGTGTTGGAAATCTGTGCGGAAACATGGCTTCCAAAAGTAGTAGATCAGTCCGTCCCATCATTTTGGACATCAAAGCAGCCATGAAGGACCGCTGGAACAAGAACACGAAGACTCCACAGAGAAAATTCCCTGTTTTTCCATGGAAAATTCCCTTTCGGGCATTTTTTGGCGGAAAAAACACGAGTGTTGAAATCTGTCGGAAACATGGCTTCCAAAAGTAGTAGATCAGTCCGTCCCATCATTTTGGACATCAAAGCACCATGAAGGACCGCTGGAACAAGAACACGAAGACTCCACGGAAAAATTCCCTGTTTTTCCATAGAAAATTCCCTTTCGGGCATTTTTTGGCTGAAAAAACGCGAGTGTTGGAAATCTGTCGGGAAACATGGCTTCGAAAAGTACTAGATCAGTCCGTCCCATCATTTTGGACATCGCAGCGCCCGAGGGCCCACTGAAACAAGAACACGAAGACTTCGCAGAGAAAATTCCCTGTTTTTCCATAGATAATTCCCTTTCGAGCCTTTTTTTGACAGAAAAAACACGAGTGTTGGAAATCTATCGGGAAACATGGCTTCCAAAAGTTCTAGATCAGTCCGTCCCATCATTTTGGACATCACAGCACCATGAAGGACCGCTGGAACAAGAACACGAAGACTCCACAGAGAAAATTCCCTGTTTTTCCGTAGATAATTCCTTTTCCGGCCATTTTTTTGCTGAAAAACACGAGTGTTGGAAATCTGTGCGGAAACATGGCTTCCAAAAGTAGTAGATCAGTCCGTCCCATCATTTTGGACATCAAAGCAGCATGAAGGACCGCTGGAACAAGAACACGAAGACTCCACAGAGAACATTCCCTGTTTTTCCATGGAAAATTCCCTTTCGGGCATTTTTTGGCGGAAAAAACACGAGTGTTGAAATCTGTCGGAAACATGGCTTCCAAAAGTAGTAGATCAGTCCGTCCCATCATTTTGGACATCAAAGCACCATGAAGGACCGCTGGAACAAGAACACGAAGACTCCACAGAAAATTCCCTGTTTTTCCATAGAAAATTCCCTTTCGGGCATTTTTTTGGCTGAAAAAACGCGAGTGTTGGAAATCTGTCGGGAAACATGGCTTCGAAAAGTACTAGATCAGTCCGTCCCATCATTTTGGACATCGCAGCGCCCGAGGGCCCACTGAAACAAGAACACGAAGACTTCGCAGAAAAATTCCCTGTTTTTCCATAGATAATTCCCTTTCGAGCCTTTTTTTTGACAGAAAAACACGAGTGTTGGAAATCTATCGGGAAACATGGCTTCCAAAAGTTCTAGATCAGTCCGTCCCATCATTTTGGACATCACAGCACCATGAAGGACCGCTGGAACAAGAACACGAAGACTCCACAGAGAAAATTCCCTGTTTTTCCATAGATAATTCCCTTTCGGGCATTTTTTTTTTTTGAAAAAACACGAGTGTTGGAAATCTGTTTGGCTTCCAAAAGTAGTAGATCAGTCCGTCCCATCATTTTGGACATCAAAGCAGCATGAAGGACCGCTGGAACAAGAACACGAAGACTCCACAGAGAAAATTCCCTGTTTTTCCATGAAAATTCCCTTTCGGGCATTTTTTGGCTGAAAAACACGAGTGTTGGAAATCTGTCGGAAACATGGCTTCCAAAAGTAGTAGATCAGTCCGTCCCATCATTTTGGACATCAAAGCACCATGAAGGACCGCTGGAACAAGAACACGAAGACTCCACAGAGAAATTCCCTGTTTTTCCATGGAAAATTCCCTTTCGGGCATTTTTTTGCGGAAAAAAAACACGAGTGTTGGAAATCTGTCGGAAACATGGCTTCCAAAAGTAGTAGATCAGTCCGTCCCATCATTTTGGACATCAAAGCACCATGAAGGACCGCTGGAACAAGAACACGAAGACTCCACAGAGAAAATTCCCTGTTTTTCCATAGAAAATTCCCTTTCGGGCATTTTTTGGCTGAAAAAACGCGAGTGTTGGAAATCTGTCGGGAAACATGGCTTCCAAAAGTACTAGATCAGTCCGTCCCATCATTTTGGACATCGCAGCGCCCGAGGGCCCACTGAAACAAGAACACGAAGACTTCGCAGAGAAAAATTCCCTGTTTTTCCATAGATAATTCCCTTTCGAGCCTTTTTTGACAGAAAAAACACGAGTGTTGGAAATCTATCGGGAAACATGGCTTCCAAAAGTTCTAGATCAGTCCGTCCCATCATTTTGGACATCACAGCACCATGAAGGACCGCTGGAACAAGAACACGAAGACTCCACAGAGAAAATTCCCTGTTTTTCCATAGATAATTCCTTTTCCGGCCATTTTTTGTCTGAAAAAACACGAGTGTTGGAAATCTGTGCGGAAACATGGCTTCCAAAAGTAGTAGATCAGTCCGTCCCATCATTTTGGACATCAAAGCAGCATGAAGGACCGCTGGAACAAGAACACGAAGACTCCACAGAGAACATTCCCTGTTTTTCCATGGAAAATTCCCTTTCGGGCATTTTTTGGCGGAAAAACACGAGTGTTCGAAATCTGTGCGGAAACATGGCTTCCAAAAGTAGTAGATCAGTCCGTCCCATCATTTTGGACATCAAAGCACCATGAAGGACCGCTGGAACAAGAACACGAAGACTCCACAGAGAAAATTCCCTGTTTTTCCATAGAAAATTCCCTTTCGGGCATTTTTTGGCTGAAAAACGCGAGTGTTGGAAATCTGTCGGGAAACATGGCTTCGAAAAGTACTAGATCAGTCCGTCCCATCATTTTGGACATCGCAGCGCCCGAGGGCCCACTGAAACAAGAACACGAAGACTTCGCAGAGAAAATTCCCTGTTTTTCCATAGATAATTCCCTTTCGAGCCTTTTTTTGACAGAAAAAACACGAGTGTTGGAAATCTATCGGGAAACATGGCTTCCAAAAGTTCTAGATCAGTCCGTCCCATCATTTTGGACATCACAGCACCATGAAGGACCGCTGGAACAAGAACACGAAGACTCCACAGAGAAAATTCCCTGTTTTTCCTTAGATAATTCCATTTCCGGCCATTTTTTTGGCTGAAAAAACACGAGTGTTGGAAATCTGTGCGGAAACATGGCTTCCAAAAGTAGTAGATCAGTCCGTCCCATCATTTTGGACATCAAAGCAGCATGAAGGACCGCTGGAACAAGAACACGAAGACTCCACAGAGAAATTCCCTGTTTTTCCATGGAAAATTCCCTTTCGGGCATTTTTTTGGCGGAAAAACACGAGTGTTGGAAATCTGTCGGAAACATGGCTTCCAAAAGTAGTAGATCAGTCCGTCCCATCATTTTGGACATCAAAGCACCATGAAGGACCGCTGGAACAAGAACACGAAGACTCCACAGAGAAAATTCCCTGTTTTTCCATAGAAAATTCCCTTTCGGGCATTTTTTTGGCTGAAAAACACGAGTGTTGGAAATCTGTCGGGAAACATGGCTTCCAAAAGTAGTAGATCAGTCCGTCCCATCATTTTGGACATCAAAGCACCATGAAGGACCACTGGAACAAGAACACGAAGACTCCACAGAGAAAATTCCCTGTTTTTCCATAGAAAATTCCCTTTCGGCATTTTTTTGACTGAAAAACACGAGTGTTGGAAATCTGTCGGGAAACATGGCTTCCAAAAGTACTAGATCAGTCCGTCCCATCATTTTGGACATCACAAGCACCATGAAGGCCGCACTGGAACAAGAACACGAAGACTCCACAGAGAAAATTCCCTGTTTTTCCATAGAAAATTCCCTTTCGGGCATTTTTTTGGCTGAAAAAACACGAGTGTTGGAAATCTGTCGGGAAACATGGCTTCCAAAAGTTCTAGATCAGTCCATCCCATCATTTTGGACATCACAGCACCATGAAGGACCGCTGGAACAAGAACACGAAGACCCCACAGAGAAAATTCCCTGTTTTTCCATAGAAAATTCCCTTTCGGCCATTTTTTTGGCTGAAAAAACGCGAGTGTTGGACATCTGTCGGGAAACATGGCTTCGAAAAGTACTAGATCAGTCCGTCCCATCATTTTGGACATCAAAGCACCATGAAGGACCGCTGGAACAAGAACACGAAGACTCCACAGAAAAATTCCCTGTTTTTCCATAGAAAATTCCTTTTCGGGCATTTTTTGGCTGAAAAAACACGAGTGTTGGAAATCTGTGGGAAACATGGCTTCCAAAAGTAGTAGATCAGTCCGTCCCATCATTTTGGACATCAAAGCACCATGAAGGACCGCTGGAACAAGAACACGAAGACTCCACAGAAAATTCCCTGTTTTTCCATGGAAAATTCCCTTTCGGGCATTTTTTGGCGGAAAAACACGAGTGTTGGAAATCTGTCGGAAACATGGCTTCCAAAAGTAGTAGATCAGTCCGTCCCATCATTTTGGACATCAAAGCACCATGAAGGACCGCTGGAACAAGAACACGAAGACTCCACAGAGAAAATTCCCTGTTTTTCCATAGAAAATTCCCTTTCGGGCATTTTTTTGGCTGAAAAAAACGCGAGTGTTGGAAATCTGTCGGGAAACATGGCTTCGAAAAGTACTAGATCAGTCCGTCCCATCATTTTGGACATCGCAGCGCCCGAGGGCCCACCGAAACAAGAACACGAAGACTTCGCAGAGAAAATTCCCTGTTTTTCCATAGATAATTCCCTTTCGAGCCTTTTTTTTGACAGAAAAAACACGAGTGTTGGAAATCTATCGGGAAACATGGCTTCCAAAAGTTCTAGATCAGTCCGTCCCATCATTTTGGACATCACAGCACCATGAAGGACCGCTGGAACAAGAACACGAAGACTCCACAGAAAAATTCCCTGTTTTTCCATAGAAAATTCCTTTTCCGGCCATTTTTTTTGGCTGAAAAAACACGAGTGTTGGAAATCTGTCGGAAACATGGCTTCCAAAAGTAGTAGATCAGTCCGTCCCATCATTTTGGACATCAAAGCAGCATGAAGGACCGCTGGAACAAGAACACGAAGACTCCACAGAAAATTCCCTGTTTTTCCATGGAAAATTCCCTTTCGGGCATTTTTTGGCGGAAAAAACACGAGTGTTGGAAATCTGTCGAAACATGGCTTCCAAAAGTAGTAGATCAGTCCGTCCCATCATTTTGGACATCAAAGCACCATGAAGGACCGCTGGAACAAGAACACGAAGACTCCACAGAGAAAATTCCCTGTTTTTCCATAGAAAATTCCCTTTCGGGCATTTTTTTGGCTGAAAAAACGCGAGTGTTGGAAATCTGTCGGGAAACATGGCTTCCAAAAGTACTAGATCAGTCCGTCCCATCATTTTGGACATCAAAGCACCGAAGGCCCACTGAAACAAGAACACGAAGACTTCACAGAAAAATTCCCTGTTTTTCCATAGATAATTCCCTTTCGAGCCTTTTTTTGACAGAAAAACACGAGTGTTGGAAATCTATCGGGAAACATGGCTTCCAAAAGTTCTAGATCAGTCCGTCCCATCATTTTGGACATCACAAGCACCATGAAGGACCGCTGGAACAAGAACACGAAGACTCCACAGAAAAATTCCCTGTTTTTCCATAGATAATTCCTTTTCGGCCATTTTTTTGGCTGAAAAAACACGAGTGTTGGAAATCTGTCGGAAACATGGCTTCCAAAAGTAGTAGATCAGTCCGTCCCATCATTTTGGACATCAAAGCAGCATGAAGGACCGCTGGAACAAGAACACGAAGACTCCACAGAGAAATTCCCTGTTTTTCCATGGAAAATTCCCTTTCGGGCATTTTTTTGGCGGAAAAAACACGAGTGTTGGAAATCTGTCGGAAACATGGCTTCCAAAAGTAGTAGATCAGTCCGTCCCATCATTTTGGACATCAAAGCACCATGAAGGACCGCTGGAACAAGAACACGAAGACTCCACAGAGAAAATTCCCTGTTTTTCCATAGAAAATTCCCTTTCGGGCATTTTTTTGGCTGAAAAAAACGCGAGTGTTGGAAATCTGTCGGGAAACATGGCTTCCAAAAGTACTAGATCAGTCCGTCCCATCATTTTGGACATCAAAGCGCCCGAGGGCCCACTGAAACAAGAACACGAAGACTTCGCAGAGAAAAATTCCCTGTTTTTCCATAGATAATTCCCTTTCGAGCCTTTTTTTTTGACAAAAAACACGAGTGTTGGAAATCTATCGAAACATGGCTTCCAAAAGTTCTAGATCAGTCCGTCCCATCATTTTGGACATCACAGCACCATGAAGGACCGCTGGAACAAGAACACGAAGACTCCACAGAAAAATTCCCTGTTTTTCCATAGAAAATTCCCTTTCGGGCATTTTTTTTGCTGGAAAAACACGAGTGTTGGAAATCTGTGCGGAAACATGGCTTCCAAAAGTAGTAGATCAGTCCGTCCCATCATTTTGGACATCAAAGCAGCATGAAGGACCGCTGGAACAAGAACACGAAGACTCCACAGAGAAAATTCCCTGTTTTTCCATGGAAAATTCCCTTTCGGGCATTTTTTTGCGGAAAAAACACGAGTGTTGGAAATCTGTCGGAAACATGGCTTCCAAAAGTAGTAGATCAGTCCGTCCCATCATTTTGGACATCAAAGCACCATGAAGGACCGCTGGAACAAGAACACGAAGACTCCACAGAGAAAATTCCCTGTTTTTCCATAGAAAATTCCCTTTCGGGCATTTTTTTGGCTGAAAAACGCGAGTGTTGGAAATCTGTCGGGAAACATGGCTTCGAAAAGTACTAGATCAGTCCGTCCCATCATTTTGGACATCGCAGCGCCCGAGGGCCCACTGAAACAAGAACACGAAGACTTCGCAGAGAAAATTCCCTGTTTTTCCATAGATAATTCCCTTTCGAGCCTTTTTTTGACAGAAAAAACACGAGTGTTGGAAATCTATCGGGAAACATGGCTTCCAAAAGTTCTAGATCAGTCCGTCCCATCATTTTGGACATCACAGCACCATGAAGGACCGCTGGAACAAGAACACGAAGACTCCACAGAGAAAATTCCCTGTTTTTCCATAGATAAAATCCTTTTCCGGCCATTTTTTTGGCTGAAAAACACGAGTGTTGGAAATCTGTGCGGAAACATGGCTTCCAAAAGTAGTAGATCAGTCCGTCCCATCATTTTGGACATCAAAGCAGCATGAAGGACCGCTGGAACAAGAACACGAAGACTCCACAGAGAACATTCCCTGTTTTTCCATGGAAAATTCCCTTTCGGGCATTTTTTGGCGGAAAAAACACGAGTGTTGAAATCTGTCGGAAACATGGCTTCCAAAAGTAGTAGATCAGTCCGTCCCATCATTTTGGACATCAAAGCACCATGAAGGACCGCTGGAACAAGAACACGAAGACTCCACAGAGAAAATTCCCTGTTTTTCCATAGAAAATTCCCTTTCGGGCATTTTTTTGGCTGAAAAACGCGAGTGTTGGAAATCTGTCGGGAAACATGGCTTCGAAAAGTACTAGATCAGTCCGTCCCATCATTTTGGACATCGCAGCGCCCGAGGGCCCACTGAAACAAGAACACGAAGACTTCGCAGAGAAAATTCCCTGTTTTTCCATAGATAATTCCCTTTCGAGCCTTTTTTTTTTTGACAGAAAAACACGAGTGTTGGAAATCTATCGGGAAACATGGCTTCCAAAAGTTCTAGATCAGTCCGTCCCATCATTTTGGACATCACAGCACCATGAAGGACCGCTGGAACAAGAACACGAAGACTCCACAGAAAAATTCCCTGTTTTTCCGTAGATAATTCCTTTTCCGGCCATTTTTTCGCTGAAAAAACACGAGTGTTGGAAATCTGTGCGGAAACATGGCTTCCAAAAGTAGTAGATCAGTCCGTCCCATCATTTTGGACATCAAAGCAGCATGAAGGACCGCTGGAACAAGAACACGAAGACTCCACAGAGAACATTCCCTGTTTTTCCATGGAAAATTCCCTTTCGGGCATTTTTTGGCGGAAAAACACGAGTGTTCGAAATCTGTGCGGAAACATGGCTTCCAAAAGTAGTAGATCAGTCCGTCCCATCATTTTGGACATCAAAGCACCATGAAGGACCGCTGGAACAAGAACACGAAGACTCCACAGAGAAAATTCCCTGTTTTTCCATAGAAAATTCCCTTTCGGGCATTTTTTGGCTGAAAAACGCGAGTGTTGGAAATCTGTCGGAAACATGGCTTCGAAAAGTACTAGATCAGTCCGTCCCATCATTTTGGACATCGCAGCGCCCTGAGGGCCCACTGAAACAAGAACACGAAGACTTCGCAGAGAAAATTCCCTGTTTTTCCATAGATAATTCCCTTTCGAGCCTTTTTTTGACAGAAAAAACACGAGTGTTGGAAATCTATCGGGAAACATGGCTTCCAAAAGTTCTAGATCAGTCCGTCCCATCATTTTGGACATCACAGCACCATGAAGGACCGCTGGAACAAGAACACGAAGACTCCACAGAGAAAATTCCCTGTTTTTCCGTAGATAATTCCTTTTCCGGCCATTTTTTCGCTGAAAAAACACGAGTGTTGGAAATCTGTGCGGAAACATGGCTTCCAAAAGTAGTAGATCAGTCCGTCCCATCATTTTGGACATCAAAGCAGCATGAAGGACCGCTGGAACAAGAACACGAAGACTCCACAGAGAACATTCCCTGTTTTTCCATGGAAAATTCCCTTTCGGGCATTTTTTTGGCGGAAAAACACGAGTGTTCGAAATCTGTGCGGAAACATGGCTTCCAAAAGTAGTAGATCAGTCCGTCCCATCATTTTTGACATCAAAGCACCATGAAGGACCGCTGGAACAAGAACACGAAGACTCCACAGAGAACATTCCCTGTTTTTCCATAGAAAATTCCCTTTCGGGCATTTTTTTGGCGGAAAAAACACGAGTGTTCGAAATCTGTGCGGAAACATGGCTTCCAAAAGTAGTAGATCAGTCCGTCCCATCATTTTGGACATCAAAGCACCATGAAGGACCGCTGGAACAAGAACACGAAGACTCCACAGAAAAATTCCCTGTTTTTCCATAGAAAATTCCCTTTCGGGCATTTTTTGGCTGAAAAACGCGAGTGTTGGAAATCTGTCGGGAAACATGGCTTCGAAAAGTACTAGATCAGTCCGTCCCATCATTTTGGACATCGCAGCGCCCGAGGGCCCACTGAAACAAGAACACGAAGACTTCGCAGAGAAAATTCCCTGTTTTTCCATAGATAATTCCCTTTCGAGCCTTTTTTGACAGAAAAAACACGAGTGTTGGAAATCTATCGGGAAACATGGCTTCCAAAAGTTCTAGATCAGTCCGTCCCATCATTTTGGACATCACAGCACCATGAAGGACCGCTGGAACAAGAACACGAAGACTCCACAGAGAAAATTCCCTGTTTTTCCGTAGATAATTCCTTTTCCGGCCATTTTTTCGCTGAAAAAACACGAGTGTTGGAAATCTGTGCGGAAACATGGCTTCCAAAAGTAGTAGATCAGTCCGTCCCATCATTTTGGACATCAAAGCAGCATGAAGGACCGCTGGAACAAGAACACGAAGACTCCACAGAGAACATTCCCTGTTTTTCCATGGAAAATTCCCTTTCGGGCATTTTTTGGCGGAAAAAACACGAGTGTTCGAAATCTGTGCGGAAACATGGCTTCCAAAAGTAGTAGATCAGTCCGTCCCATCATTTTGGACATCAAAGCACCATGAAGGACCGCTGGAACAAGAACACGAAGACTCCACAGAGAAAATTCCCTGTTTTTCCATGGAAAATTCCCTTTCGGGCATTTTTTTGGCTGAAAAACACGAGTGTTGGAAATCTGTCGGGAAACATGGCTTCCAAAAGTAGTAGATCAGTCCGTCCCATCATTTTGGACATCAAAGCACCATGAAGGACCGCTGGAACAAGAACACGAAGACTCCACAGAGAAAATTCCCTGTTTTTCCATAGAAAATTCCCTTTCGGGCATTTTTTTGGCTGAAAAAACGCGAGTGTTGGAAATCTGTCGGGAAACATGGCTTCCAAAAGTACTAGATCAGTCCGTCCCATCATTTTGGACATCACAGCACCATGAGGGCCCACTGAACAAGAACACGAAGACTTCGCAGAGAAAATTCCCTGTTTTTCCATAGATAATTCCCTTTCGAGCCTTTTTTTGACAGAAAAACACGAGTGTTGGAAATCTATCGGGAAACATGGCTTCCAAAAGTTCTAGATCAGTCCGTCCCATCATTTTGGACATCACAAGCACCATGAAGGACCGCTGGAACAAGAACACGAAGACTCCACAGAGAAAATTCCCTGTTTTTCCATAGAAAATTCCCTTTTTTCGGGCATTTTTTTGGCTGAAAAAACACGAGTGTTGGAAATCTGTGCGGAAACATGGCTTCCAAAAGTAGTAGATCAGTCCGTCCCATCATTTTGGACATCAAAGCACCATGAAGGACCGCTGGAACAAGAACACGAAGACTCCACAGAGAACATTCCCTGTTTTTCCATGGAAAATTCCCTTTCGGGCATTTTTTTGGCTGAAAAAACACGAGTGTTCGAAATCTGTGGGGAAACATGGCTTCCAAAAGTAGTAGATCAGTCCGTCCCATCATTTTGGACATCAAAGCACCATGAAGGACCGCTGGAACAAGAACACGAAGACTCCACAGAGAAAATTCCCTGTTTTTCCATAGAAAATTCCCTTTCGGGCATTTTTTGGCTGAAAAAACGCGAGTGTTGGAAATCTGTCGGGAAACATGGCTTCGAAAAGTACTAGATCAGTCCGTCCCATCATTTTGGACATCGCAGCGCCCGAGGGCCCACTGAAACAAGAACACGAAGACTTCGCAGAAAAATTCCCTGTTTTTCCATAGATAATTCCCTTTCGAGCCTTTTTTTGACAGAAAAAACACGAGTGTTGGAAATCTATCGGGAAACATGGCTTCCAAAAGTTCTAGATCAGTCCGTCCCATCATTTTGGACATCACAGCACCATGAAGGACCGCTGGAACAAGAACACGAAGACTCCACAGAAAAATTCCCTGTTTTTCCGTAGATAATTCCTTTTCCGGCCATTTTTTCGCTGAAAAAACACGAGTGTTGGAAATCTGTGCGGAAACATGGCTTCCAAAAGTAGTAGATCAGTCCGTCCCATCATTTTGGACATCAAAGCAGCATGAAGGACCGCTGGAACAAGAACACGAAGACTCCACAGAGAACATTCCCTGTTTTTCCATGGAAAATTCCCTTTCGGGCATTTTTTGGCGGAAAAAACACGAGTGTTCGAAATCTGTGCGGAAACATGGCTTCCAAAAGTAGTAGATCAGTCCGTCCCATCATTTTGGACATCAAAGCACCATGAAGGACCGCTCGAACAAGAACACGAAGACTCCACAGAGAACATTCCCTGTTTTTCCATGGAAAATTCCCTTTCGGGCATTTTTTTGGCGGAAAAAACACGAGTGTTCGAAATCTGTGCGGAAACATGGCTTCCAAAAGTAGTAGATCAGTCCGTCCCATCATTTTGGACATCAAAGCACCATGAAGGACCGCTGGAACAAGAACACGAAGACTCCACAGAGAAAATTCCCTGTTTTTCCATAGAAAATTCCCTTTCGGGCATTTTTTTGGCTGAAAAAACGCGAGTGTTGGAAATCTGTCGGGAAACATGGCTTCGAAAAGTACTAGATCAGTCCGTCCCATCATTTTGGACATCGCAGCGCCCGAGGGCCCACCGAAACAAGAACACGAAGACTTCGCAGAGAAAATTCCCTGTTTTTCCATAGATAATTCCCTTTCGAGCCTTTTTTTGACAGAAAAAACACGAGTGTTGGAAATCTATCGGGAAACATGGCTTCCAAAAGTTCTAGATCAGTCCGTCCCATCATTTTGGACATCACAGCACCATGAAGGACCGCTGGAACAAGAACACGAAGACTCCACAGAGAAAATTCCCTGTTTTTCCGTAGATAATTCCTTTTCCGGCCATTTTTTCGCTGAAAAACACGAGTGTTGGAAATCTGTGCGGAAACATGGCTTCCAAAAGTAGTAGATCAGTCCGTCCCATCATTTTGGACATCAAAGCAGCATGAAGGACCGCTGGAACAAGAACACGAAGACTCCACAGAGAACATTCCCTGTTTTTCCATGGAAAATTCCCTTTCGGGCATTTTTTGGCGGAAAAAACACGAGTGTTCGAAATCTGTCGGAAACATGGCTTCCAAAAGTAGTAGATCAGTCCGTCCCATCATTTTGGACATCAAAGCACCATGAAGGACCGCTGGAACAAGAACACGAAGACTCCACAGAGAAATTCCCTGTTTTTCCATGGAAAATTCCCTTTCGGGCATTTTTTGGCGGAAAAAACACGAGTGTTGGAAATCTGTCGGGAAACATGGCTTCCAAAAGTAGTAGATCAGTCCGTCCCATCATTTTGGACATCAAAGCACCATGAAGGACCGCTGGAACAAGAACACGAAGACTCCACAGAGAAAATTCCCTGTTTTTCCATAGAAAATTCCCTTTCGGGCATTTTTTTGGCTGAAAAAACGCGAGTGTTGGAAATCTGTCGGGAAACATGGCTTCGAAAAGTACTAGATCAGTCCGTCCCATCATTTTGGACATCGCAGCGCCCGAGGGCCCACTGAAACAAGAACACGAAGACTTCGCAGAGAAAATTCCCTGTTTTTCCATAGATAATTCCCTTTCGAGCCTTTTTTTTTGACAGAAAAAAACACGAGTGTTGGAAATCTATCGGGAAACATGGCTTCCAAAAGTTCTAGATCAGTCCGTCCCATCATTTTGGACATCACAGCACCATGAAGGACCGCTGGAACAAGAACACGAAGACTCCACAGAGAAAATTCCCTGTTTTTCCGTAGATAATTCCTTTTCCGGCCATTTTTTTGCTGAAAAAACACGAGTGTTGGAAATCTGTGCGGAAACATGGCTTCCAAAAGTAGTAGATCAGTCCGTCCCATCATTTTGGACATCAAAGCAGCATGAAGGACCGCTGGAACAAGAACACGAAGACTCCACAGAGAACATTCCCTGTTTTTCCATGGAAAATTCCCTTTCGGGCATTTTTTGGCGGAAAAAACACGAGTGTTCGAAATCTGTGCGGAAACATGGCTTCCAAAAGTAGTAGATCAGTCCGTCCCATCATTTTGGACATCAAAGCACCATGAAGGACCGCTGGAACAAGAACAGAAGACTCCACAGAAAAATTCCCTGTTTTTCCATAGAAAATTCCCTTTCGGGCATTTTTTGGCTGAAAAACGCGAGTGTTGGAAATCTGTCGGGAAACATGGCTTCGAAAAGTACTAGATCAGTCCGTCCCATCATTTTGGACATCGCAGCGCCCGAGGGCCCACTGAAACAAGAACACGAAGACTTCGCAGAGAAAATTCCCTGTTTTTCCATAGATAATTCCCTTTCGAGCCTTTTTTTTTTTGACAGAAAAACACGAGTGTTGGAAATCTATCGGGAAACATGGCTTCCAAAAGTTCTAGATCAGTCCGTCCCATCATTTTGGACATCACAGCACCATGAAGGACCGCTGGAACAAGAACACGAAGACTCCACAGAGAAAATTCCCTGTTTTTCCGTAGATAATTCCTTTTCCGGCCATTTTTTCGCTGAAAAAACACGAGTGTTGGAAATCTGTGCGGAAACATGGCTTCCAAAAGTAGTAGATCAGTCCGTCCCATCATTTTGGACATCAAAGCAGCATGAAGGACCGCTGGAACAAGAACACGAAGACTCCACAGAGAACATTCCCTGTTTTTCCATGGAAAATTCCCTTTCGGGCATTTTTTGGCGGAAAAAACACGAGTGTTCGAAATCTGTGCGGAAACATGGCTTCCAAAAGTAGTAGATCAGTCCGTCCCATCATTTTGGACATCAAAGCACCATGAAGGACCGCTGGAACAAGAACACGAAGACTCCACGAGAGAAAATTCCCTGTTTTTCCATGGAAAATTCCCTTTCGGGCATTTTTTGGCGGAAAAAACACGAGTGTTGAAATCTGTGCGGAAACATGGCTTCCAAAAGTAGTAGATCAGTCCGTCCCATCATTTTGGACATCAAAGCACCATGAAGGACCGCTGGAACAAGAACACGAAGACTCCACGAGAAAAATTCCCTGTTTTTCCATAGAAAATTCCCTTTCGGGCATTTTTTGGCTGAAAAACGCGAGTGTTGGAAATTGTCGGGAAACATGGCTTCGAAAAGTACTAGATCAGTCCGTCCCATCATTTTGGACATCGCAGCGCCCGAGAGGGCCCACTGAAACAAGAACACGAAGACTTCGCAGAGAAAATTCCCTGTTTTTCCATAGATAATTCCCTTTCGAGCCTTTTTTGACAGAAAAAACACGAGTGTTGGAAATCTATCGGGAAACATGGCTTCCAAAAGTTCTAGATCAGTCCGTCCCATCATTTTGGACATCACAGCACCATGAAGGACCGCTGGAACAAGAACACGAAGACTCCACAGAAAAATTCCCTGTTTTTCCGTAGATAATTCCTTTTCCGGCCATTTTTTCGCTGAAAAAACACGAGTGTTGGAAATCTGTGCGGAAACATGGCTTCCAAAAGTAGTAGATCAGTCCGTCCCATCATTTTGGACATCAAAGCAGCATGAAGGACCGCTGGAACAAGAACACGAAGACTCCACAGAGAACATTCCCTGTTTTTCCATGGATGGAAATTCCCTTTCGGGCATTTTTTGGCGGAAAAAACACGAGTGTTGGAAATCTATCGGGAAACATGGCTTCCAAAAGTAGTAGATCAGTCCGTCCCATCATTTTGGACATCAAAGCACCATGAAGGACCGCTGGAACAAGAACACGAAGACTCCACAGAGAACATTCCCTGTTTTTCCATGGAAAATTCCCTTTCGGGCATTTTTTGGCGGAAAAAACACGAGTGTTGGAAATCTGTCGGAAACATGGCTTCCAAAAGTAGTAGATCAGTCCGTCCCATCATTTTGGACATCAAAGCACCATGAAGGACCGCTGGAACAAGAACACGAAGACTCCACAGAGAAAATTCCCTGTTTTTCCATAGAAAATTCCCTTTCGGGCATTTTTTTGGCTGAAAAAACGCGAGTGTTGGAAATCTGTCGGGAAACATGGCTTCGAAAAGTACTAGATCAGTCCGTCCCATCATTTTGGACATCGCAGCGCCCGAGGGCCCACTGAAACAAGAACACGAAGACTTCGCAGAGAAAATTCCCTGTTTTTCCATAGATAATTCCCTTTCGAGCCTTTTTTTGACAGAAAAACACGAGTGTTGGAAATCTATCGGGAAACATGGCTTCCAAAAGTTCTAGATCAGTCCGTCCCATCATTTTGGACATCACAGCACCATGAAGGACCGCTGGAACAAGAACACGAAGACTCCACAGAGAAAATTCCCTGTTTTTCCGTAGATAATTCCTTTTCCGGCCATTTTTCGCTGAAAAAACACGAGTGTTGGAAATCTGTGCGGAAACATGGCTTCCAAAAGTAGTAGATCAGTCCGTCCCATCATTTTGGACATCAAAGCAGCATGAAGGACCGCTGGAACAAGAACACGAAGACTCCACAGAGAACATTCCCTGTTTTTCCATGGAAAATTCCCTTTCGGGCATTTTTTTTGACAGCGGAAAAACACGAGTGTTCGAAATCTGTGCGGAAACATGGCTTCCAAAAGTAGTAGATCAGTCCGTCCCATCATTTTGGACATCAAAGCACCATGAAGGACCGCTGGAACAAGAACACGAAGACTCCACAGAAAAATTCCCTGTTTTTCCATAGAAAATTCCCTTTCGGGCATTTTTTTGGCTGAAAAAACGCGAGTGTTGGAAATCTGTCGGGAAACATGGCTTCGAAAAGTACTAGATCAGTCCGTCCCATCATTTTGGACATCGCAGCGCCCGAGGGCCCACTGAAACAAGAACACGAAGACTTCGCAGAGAAAATTCCCTGTTTTTCCATAGATAATTCCCTTTCGAGCCTTTTTTTGACAGAAAAAAACACGAGTGTTGGAAATCTATCGGGAAACATGGCTTCCAAAAGTTCTAGATCAGTCCGTCCCATCATTTTGGACATCACAGCACCATGAAGGACCGCTGGAACAAGAACACGAAGACTCCACAGAGAAAATTCCCTGTTTTTCCGTAGATAATTCCTTTTCCGGCCATTTTTTCGCTGAAAAAACACGAGTGTTGGAAATCTGTGCGGAAACATGGCTTCCAAAAGTAGTAGATCAGTCCGTCCCATCATTTTGGACATCAAAGCAGCATGAAGGACCGCTGGAACAAGAACACGAAGACTCCACAGAGAAACATTCCCTGTTTTTCCATGGAAAATTCCCTTTCGGGCATTTTTTGGCGGAAAAACACGAGTGTTCGAAATCTGTGCGGAAACATGGCTTCCAAAAGTAGTAGATCAGTCCGTCCCATCATTTTGGACATCAAAGCACCATGAAGGACCGCTGGAACAAGAACACGAAGACTCCACAGAAAAATTCCCTGTTTTTCCATGGAAAATTCCCTTTCGGGCATTTTTTGGCGGAAAAAACGAGTGTTGAAATCTGTGCGGAAACATGGCTTCCAAAAGTAGTAGATCAGTCCGTCCCATCATTTTGGACATCAAAGCACCATGAAGGACCGCTGGAACAAGAACACGAAGACTCCACAGAGAAAAATTCCCTGTTTTTCCATAGAAAATTCCCTTTCGGGCATTTTTTTGGCTGAAAAACGCGAGTGTTGGAAATCTGTCGGGAAACATGGCTTCGAAAAGTACTAGATCAGTCCGTCCCATCATTTTGGACATCGCAGCGCCCGAGGGCCCACTGAAACAAGAACACGAAGACTTCGCAGAGAAAATTCCCTGTTTTTCCATAGATAATTCCCTTTCGAGCCTTTTTTTGACAGAAAAACACGAGTGTTGGAAATCTATCGGGAAACATGGCTTCCAAAAGTTCTAGATCAGTCCGTCCCATCATTTTGGACATCACAGCACCATGAAGGACCGCTGGAACAAGAACACGAAGACTCCACAGAGAAAATTCCCTGTTTTTCCGTAGATAATTCCTTTTCCGGCCATTTTTTTGCTGAAAAAACACGAGTGTTGGAAATCTGTGCGGAAACATGGCTTCCAAAAGTAGTAGATCAGTCCGTCCCATCATTTTGGACATCAAAGCAGCATGAAGGACCGCTGGAACAAGAACACGAAGACTCCACAGAGAACATTCCCTGTTTTTCCATGGAAAATTCCCTTTCGGGCATTTTTTGGCGGAAAAAACACGAGTGTTCGAAATCTGTGCGGAAACATGGCTTCCAAAAGTAGTAGATCAGTCCGTCCCATCATTTTGGACATCAAAGCACCATGAAGGACCGCTGGAACAAGAACACGAAGACTCCACAGAGAAAATTCCCTGTTTTTCCATAGAAAATTCCCTTTCGGGCATTTTTTTGGCTGAAAAAACGCGAGTGTTGGAAATCTGTCGGGAAACATGGCTTCCAAAAGTACTAGATCAGTCCGTCCCATCATTTTGGACATCGCAGCGCCATGAGGGCCCACTGAAACAAGAACACGAAGACTTCGCAGAAAAATTCCCTGTTTTTCCATAGATAATTCCCTTTCGAGCCTTTTTTTTGACAAAAAAACACGAGTGTTGGAAATCTATCGGGAAACATGGCTTCCAAAAGTTCTAGATCAGTCCGTCCCATCATTTTGGACATCACAGCACCATGAAGGACCGCTGGAACAAGAACACGAAGACTCCACAGAGAAAATTCCCTGTTTTTCCGTAGATAATTCCTTTTCCGGCCATTTTTTCGCTGAAAAAACACGAGTGTTGGAAATCTGTGCGGAAACATGGCTTCCAAAAGTAGTAGATCAGTCCGTCCCATCATTTTGGACATCAAAGCAGCATGAAGGACCGCTGGAACAAGAACACGAAGACTCCACGAGAGAACATTCCCTGTTTTTCCATGGAAAATTCCCTTTCGGGCATTTTTTGGCGGAAAAACACGAGTGTTCGAAATCTGTGCGGAAACATGGCTTCCAAAAGTAGTAGATCAGTCCGTCCCATCATTTTGGACATCAAAGCACCATGAAGGACCGCTGGAACAAGAACACGAAGACTCCACGAGAGAAAATTCCCTGTTTTTCCATAGAAAATTCCCTTTCGGGCATTTTTTGGCTGAAAAACGCGAGTGTTGGAAATCTGTCGGAAACATGGCTTCAAAAGTACTAGATCAGTCCGTCCCATCATTTTGGACATCGCAGCGCCCGAGGGCCCACTGAAACAAGAACACGAAGACTTCGCAGAGAAAATTCCCTGTTTTTCCATAGATAATTCCCTTTCGAGCCTTTTTTTGACTGAAAACACGAGTGTTGGAAATCTATCGGGAAACATGGCTTCCAAAAGTTCTAGATCAGTCCGTCCCATCATTTTGGACATCACAGCACCATGAAGGACCGCTGGAACAAGAACACGAAGACTCCACAGAGAAAATTCCCTGTTTTTCCATAGATAATTCCCTTTCGAGCCTTTTTTTGACAGAAAAAACACGAGTGTTGGAAATCTGTGCGGAAACATGGCTTCCAAAAGTAGTAGATCAGTCCGTCCCATCATTTTGGACATCA
>CM024558.2:41174686-41288155 GCA_014182405.2 Eucalyptus sideroxylon | reverse complement strand
TTTCCGGCCATTTTTGGCCTAAAAAACACGAGTGTCGGAAATCCGATGAGAATCATGGCTTCCAAAACCATTCGATCAATCCGTCCCATCATTTTGCACACCACAGCAGCTGAAGGCCCGCTGAAACAAGAACACGAAGGCTCCAAAGAAAATTCCCTTTTTTCCATAGAAAATTCCCTTTCCGGCCATTTTTGGCATAAAAAACACAGTGTCGGAAATCCGATGAGAATCATGGCTTAAACCATTCGATCAATCCGTCCCATCATTTTGCACACCAAAGCAGCTGAAGGCCCGCTGAAACAAGAACACGAAGGCTCCACAAATAAAATTCCCTATTTTTCCATAGAAAATTCCCTTTCCGGCCATTTTTTGGCATAAAAAACACGAGTGTCGGAAATCCGATGAGAATCATGGCTTCCAAAACCATTCGATCAATCCGTCCCATCATTTTGCACACCACAGCAGCCTGAAGGCTCGCTGAAACAAGAACACGAAGGCTCCAAAGAGAAAATTCCCTGTTTTTCCATAGAAAATTCCCTTTCCGGCCATTTTTTGGCGTAAAAAAGACGTGTGTCGGAAATCCGATGAGAATCATGGCTTCCAAAACCATTCGATGAATCCGTCCCATCATTTTGCACACCAAAGCAGCTGAAGGCCCGCTGAAACAAGAACACGAAGGCTCCAAGAGAAAATTCCCTATTTTTCCATAGAAAATTCCCTTTCCGGCCATTTTTGGCCTAAAAAACACGAGTGTCGGAAATCCGATGAGAATCATGGCTTCCAAAACCATTCGATCAATCCGTCCCATCATTTTGCACACCACAGCAGCCTGAAGGCCCGATGAAACAAGAACACGAAGGCTCCAAAGAAAAATTCCCTATTTTTCCATAGAAAATTCCCTTTCCGGCCATTTTTTGGCCTAAAAAACACGAGTGTCGGAAATCCGATGAGAATCATGGCTTCCAAAACCATTCGATCAATCCGTCCCATCATTTTGCACACCACAGCAGCCTGAAGGCCCGCTGAAACAAGAACACGAAGGCTCCAAAGAGAAAATTCCCTATTTTTCCATAGAAAATTCCCTTTCCGGCCATTTTTTGGCATAAAAAACACGAGTGTCGGAAATCCGATGAGAATCATGGCTTCCAAAACCATTCGATCAATCCGTCCCATCTATTTGCACACCAAAGCAGCTGAAGGCCCTGAAACAAGAACACGAAGGCTCCAAAGAGAAAATTCCCTATTTTTCCATAGAAAATTCCCTTTCCGGCCATTTTTGGCATAAAAAACACGAGTGTCGGAAATCCGATGAGAATCATGGCTTCCAAAACCATTCGATCAATCCAAGACCCATCATTTTGCACACCACAGCCTTTGAAAGGCTCATTGAAACAAAGGCTCGAAGGCTACGCGGGGGAAAATTCTCTATTTTTGCATAGAAAATTCCCTTTCCGGCCATTTTTGGCATAAAAAACACGAGTGTCGGAAATCCGATGAGAATCATGGCTTCCAAAACCATTCGATCAATCCGACCCATCATTTTGCACTACGGCTGACTGAAGGCTATTTGAAACAAATTTAAGAAAGGCTACGCAGAAAATTCTCTATTTTTGCATAGAAAATTCCCTTTCCGGCCATTTTTGAAAACAAAAAAAACACGAAGTGTCGGAAATCCGATGAGAATCATGGCTTCCAAAACCATTAGATCAATCCGTCCATCAATTTGCACACAAAGCTGAAGGCGTTGAAACAAGAACACGAAGGCTCCAAAGAAAATTCCCTATTTTCCATAGAAAATTCCCTTTCCGACCATTTTTGGCCTAAAAAGACAGTGTCGGAAATCCGATGAAATCATGGCTTCCAAAACCATTCGATCAATCCGTCCCATCATTTTGCACACCACGGCGGCAAAGGCCACATTGAAACAAGAACAGAAGGCTCAAAGAGAAAATTCCCTGTTTTCCATAGAAAATTCCCTTTCCGGCCATTTTTGGCCTAAAAAACGAGTGTCGAAATCCGATGAGAATCATGGCTTCCAAAACCATTCGATCAATCCGTCCCATCAATTTGCACACCAAAGCAGCGACAAGAAGGCCCGCTTGAAACAAGAACACGAAGGCTCCACGGAGAAAATTCCTATTTTTCCATAGAAAATTCCCTTTCCGGCCATTTTTTGGCCTAAAAAACACGTGTCGGAAATCCGATGAGAATCATGGCTTCCAAAACCATTCGATCAATCCATCCCATCATTTTTCACACCACAGCCTCAAGGCCCAGAAACAAGAACTCTGAAGGCTCCAAGAGAGAAAATTCCCTATTTTTCCATAGAAAATTCCTTTCCGGCCATTTTTGGCATAAAAAACACAGTGTCGGAAATCCGATGAGAATCATGGCTTCAAAACCATTCGATCAATCCGTCCCATCATTTTGCACACCACGGCAGCTGAAGGCCCGGCCCCGGAAACAAGAACACGAAGGCTCCACGGAGAAAATTCCCTATTTTTCCATAGAAAATTCCCTTTCCGGCCATTTTTGGCATAAAAAACACGAGTGTCGTAAATCAGATGAGAATCATGGCTTCCAAAACCATTCGATCAATCCGTCCCATCATTTTGCACACCAAAGCGGCTGAAGGCCCTGAAACAAGAACACGAAGGCTCAAAGAGAAAATTCCCTATTTTTCCATAAAATTCCCTTTCCGGCCATTTTTTGGCCTAAAAAGCACGAGTGTCGGAAATCCGATGAGAATCATGGCTTCAAAACCATTCGATCAATCCGTCCCATCATTTTGCACACAAAGCAGCCTGAAGGCCCATTGAAACAAAACACGAAGGCTCAAAGAGAAAATTCCTGTTTTTCCATAGAAAATTCCCTTTCCGGCCATTTTTGGCCCTAAAAAAAACAGTGTCGGAAATCCGATGAGAATCATGGCTTCCAAAACCATTCGATCAATCAGTCCCATCAATTTTGCACACCAAAGCGGCTGAAGGCTCATCTGGCTCAAGAACTGAAGGCTCCAAAGAAAATTCCTGTTTTTCATAGAAAATTCCCTTTCCGGCCATTTTTTGGCATAAAAAGCAGTGTCGGAAATCCGATGAGAATCATGGCTTCCAAAACCATTCGATCAATCCGTCCCATCAATTTGCACACCAAAGAACTTGGCCATTTGAAACAAAACACGAAGGCTCCACACAGAAAATTCCTATTTTTCCATAGAAAATTCCCTTTCCGGCCATTTTTGGCCTAAAAAAGAAACGTGTCGGAAATCCGATGAGAATCATGGCTTCAAAACCATTCGATCAATCGTCCCATCATTTTGCACACCAAAGCAGCTGAAGGCTCGTGAAACAAGAACACGAAGGCTCCACGCGAAAATTCCCTATTTTTCCATAGAAAATTCCCTTTCCGGCCATTTTTGGCATAAAAAACACGAGTGTCGGAAATCCGATGAGAATCATGGCTTCCAAAACCATTCGATCAATCCGTCCCATCAATTTTGCACACCAAAGCAGCCTTTGAAGGCCGAAACAAGAACACGAAGGCTACGCAGAGAAAATTCTCTATTTTTGCATAGAAAATTCCCTTTCCGGCCATTTTTTGGCATAAAAAACACGAGTGTCGGAAATCCGATGAGAATCATGGCTTCCAAAACCATTCGATCAATCCGTCCCATCATTTTGCACACCACGGCCCGGTGGAAACAGCCTGAAGGCCCTATTTTTCCATAAATTCCCTTTCCGGCCATTGAAACAAGAACACGAAGGCTCCAAAACCATTGAGAAAATTCCATCTATTTTTCCATAGAAAATTCCCTTTCCCGGCATTTTTGGCCTAAAAAACAGTGTCGGAAATCCGATGAGAATCATGGCTTCAAAACCATTCGATCAATCCGACCCATCATTTTGCACACCACAGCAGCAAGGCTCGTGACTCAAGAACACGAAGGCTCACGGAAAAATTCCTATTTTTGCATAGAAAATTCCCTTTCCGGCCATTTTTGGCATAAAAAACAGTGTCGGAAATCCGATGAGAATCATGGCTTCCAAAACCATTCGATCAATCCGTCCCATCATTTTGCACACCACAGCCCTGAAGGCCCGCTGAAACAAGAACACGAAGGCTCCACAGAGAAAATTCCCTATTTTTCCATAGAAAATTCCCTTTAGGCCATTTTTGGCCTAAAAAACACGAGTGTCGGAAATCCGATGAGAATCATGGCTTCAAAACCATTCGATCAATCCGTCCCATCATTTTGCACACCAAAGCAGCCTGAAGGCCCGATGAAACAAGAACACGAAGGCTCCACGGAAAGAAAATTCCCTATTTTTGCATAAAAATTCCCTTTCCGGCCATTTTTTGGCCTAAAAAAAACAGTGTCGGAAATCCGATGAAATCATGGCTTCCAAAACCATTCGATCAATCCGTCCCATCATTTTGCACACCACAGCAGCCTGAAGGCCCGCTGAAACAAGAACACGAAGGCTCCACAGAGAAAATTCCCTGTTTTTCCATAGAAAATTCCCTTTCCGGCCATTTTTTGGCCTAAAAAAGACGAGTGTCGGAAATCCGATGAGAATCATGGCTTCCAAAACCATTCGATCAATCCGACCCATCATTTTGCACACCACGGAAAAGGCCGTAAAACAAGAACCACAAGGCTCCAAAGAGAAAATTCCCTATTTTCCATAGAAAATTCCCTTTCCGGCCATTTTTGGCCTAAAAAGGCAGTGTCGGAAATCCGATGAGAATCATGGCTTCCAAAACCATTCGATCAATCCGACCCATCATTTTGCACACACAGCAGAAGAAGGCCCGTGAAACAAGAACAAGAAGGCTCCACGAGAAAAATTCCTATTTTTATAGAAAATTCCCTTTCCGGCCATTTTTGGCATAAAAAACAGCAGTGTCGGAAATCCGATGAGAATCATGGCTTCAAAACCATTCGATCAATCCGTCCCATCATTTGCACACCAAAGCAGCACGAAGGCCAGCTGAAACAAGAACGGGAAGGCTCCACGAGAGAAAATTCCCTATTTTTCCATAGAAAATTCCCTTTCCGACCATTTTTGGCCTAAAAAAACACGAGTGTCGGAAATCCGATGAGAATCATGGCTTCCAAAACCATTCGATCAATCAAATCCCCATCATTTTGCACACCACAGCACCTGAAGGCCGTGAAACAAGAACACGAAGGCTCAAGAGAAAATTCCTGTTTTCCATAGAAAATTCCCTTTCAGAAGCCATTTTTGGCGCTAAAAAAGCAGTGTCGGAAATCCGATGAGAATCATGGCTTCCAAAACCATTCGATCAATCCGTCCCATCAATTTGCACACCAAAGAAGCCTGAAGGCCCGCTGAAACAAGAACAGGAAGGCTCCGCAGAGAAAATTCCCTATTTTTCCATAGAAAATTCCCTTTCCGGCCATTTTTTGGCCTAAAAAAGACGAGTCTCAGAAATCCGATGAGAATCATGGCTTCCAAAACCATTCGATCAATCCGTCCCATCATTTTGCACACCAAAGCAGCCTGAAGGCCCGCTGAAACAAGAACACGAGAAGGCTCCACAGAAAATTCCTGTTTTTTCCATAGAAAATTCCCTTTCCGGCCATTTTTGGCCTAAAAAACAGTGTCGGAAATCCGATGAGAATCATGGCTTCCAAAACCATTGATCAATCAGTCCCATCATTTTGCACACCACAACAGCCTGAAGGCCCGCTGAAACAGAACACGAAGGCTCCACAGGAAAAATTCCCTATTTTTGCATAGAAAATTCCCTTTCCGGCCATTTTTTGGCATAAAAAACACGAGTGTCGGAAATCCGATGAGAATCTTGGCTTCCAAAACCATTCGATCAATCCGTCCCATCATTTGCACACCAAAGCAGCGAAGGCCATTGGAAACAAGAACAAAGGCTCAAAGAGAAAATTCTCTATTTTTCCATAGAAAATTCCCTTTCCGACCATTTTTTGGCCTAAAAAACAGTGTCGGAAATCCGATGAGAATCATGGCTTCCAAAACCATTCGATCAATCCGTCCCATCATTTTGCACACCAAAGCAGCCTGAAGGCTCGCTGAAACAAGAACGAAGGCTCCACGCAGAAAATTCCTATTTTTCCATAAAAAATTCCCTTTCAGGCCATTTTTTGGCATAAAAACACAGTTTCGGAAATCCGATGAGAATCATGGCTTCCAAAACCATTCGATCAATCCGTCCCATCCTTTTGCACAACACAGCAGCCTGAAGGCCCGCTGAAACAAGAACACGAAGGCTACCACGAAGAAAATTCTCTATTTTTCATAGAAAATTCCCTTTCCGGCCATTTTTGGCATAAAAAACACGTGTCGGAAATCCGATGAGAATCATGGCTTCCAAAACCATTCGATCAATCCGTCCCATCCATTTTGCACACCAAAGCAGCTTTGAAGGCCCGCCAAACAAGAACACGAAGGCTCCACAGAGAAAATTCCTATTTTTCCATAAAATTCCCTTCCGTGGGCATTTTTGGCTAAAAAACACGAGTTTAAATCCGATGAGAATCATGCTTCCAAAACCATTCGATCAATCCGTCCCCATCATTTTGCACACCACAGCAGCTGAAGGCCCGCTGAAACAAGAACAAGGCTCCAAAGAGAAAATTCCCTATTTTTCCATAGAAAATTCCCTTTCCGGCCATTTTTTGGCATAAAAAAACAGTGTCGGAAATCCGATGAGAATCATGGCTTCCAAAACCATTCGATCAATCCGTCCCATCCTTTTGCACACCACAGCAGCACTTGAAGGCTGTTGGAAGCAAAAAGAACACGAAGGCTCCAAAGAAAATTCCTATTTTTCCATAGAAAATTCCCTTTCCGGCCATTTTTGGCATAAAAAAACGAGTTTCGAAATCCGATGAGAATCATGGCTTCCAAAACCATTTGATCAATCCGTCCCATCATTTTGCACACCAACAGACTGACTCGCTGAAACAAGAACAAGAAAGGCTCCACAGAGAAAATTCCCTATTTTTTCCATAGAAAATTCCCTTTCCGGCCATTTTTTGGCATAAAAACACGAGTGTCGGAAAATCCGATGAGAATCATGGCTTCCAAAACCATTCGATCAATCCGTCCCATCAATTTGCACACCAAAGCAGCCGAAGGCCGCTGAAACAAGAACACGAAGGCTCCACAGAGAAAATTCCCTATTTTCCATAGAAAATTCCCTTTCCGACCATTTTTGGCGTAAAAAACGAGTGTCGGAAATCCGATGAAATCATGGCTTCCAAAACCATTGATCAATCCGTCCCATCATTTTGCACACACCAAACCTTTGAAGGCCCCAACATTTGAAACAAGAACACGAAGGCTCCACGGAAAATTCCCTATTTTTCCATAGAAAATTCCCTTTCCGGCCATTTTTTGGCCTAAAAGGCAGTGTCGGAAATCCGATGAGAATCATGGCTTCCAAAACCATTCGATCAATCAATCCCATCATTTTGCACACCAAAGCAGCCTGAAGGCCCGCTGAAACAAGAACACGAAGGCTCAGAGAAAATTCCCTATTTTTCCATAAAAAATTCCCTTTCCGGCCATTTTTTGGCATAAAAAACACGAGTGTCGGAAATCCGATGAGAATCATGGGTTCCAAAACCATTCGATCAATCCGTCCCATCCTTTTGCACAACACAGCAGCCTGAAGGCCCGCTGAAACAAGAACACGAAGGCTCCACAGAGAAAATTCCCTATTTTTCCATAGAAAATTCCCTTTCCGGCCATTTTTGGCATAAAAACACGAGTGTCGGAAATCCGATGAGAATCATGGCTTCGAAAACCATTCGATCGTCAAATCCCATCATTTTCACACCACAGCGGCTGAAGGCTGTTGGAAACAAAACACGAAGGCTCGCAGAGAAAATTCTCTATTTTTGCATAGAAAATTCCCTTTCCGGCCATTTTTTGGCATAAAAAACACGAGTGTCGGAAATCCGATGAGAATCATGGCTTCCAAAACCATTCGATCAATCAGTCCCATCATTTTGCACACCAAAGCACTTCCCGACCGAAGGCCGCTGAAACAAGAACAGAAGGCTCCAAAAGAGAAATTCCTTTTTCCATAGAAAATTCCCTTTCCGCCATTTTTTGGCATAAAAAACACTGAGTGTCGGAAATCCGATGAGAATCATGGCTTCCAAAACCATTCGATCAATCCGACCCATCATTTTGCACACCAAAGCAGCCTGAAGGCCCGCTGAAACAAGAACACGAAGGCTCCACAGAGAAAATTCTCTATTTTTCCATAAAAAATTCCCTTTCAACCATTTTTGGCATAAAAACAGTGTCGGAAATCCGATGAGAATCATGGCTTCCAAAACCATTCGATCAATCAAGTCCCATCATTTTGCACACCACGGCCTTTGAAGGCCCACTGAAACAAGAACAGGAAAGGCTCCGGAAGAAAATTCTCTATTTTTGGCATAGAAAATTCCTTTCAGTCGTCCCGCCATTTTTGGCATAAAAAACACAGTGTCGGAAATCCGATGAGAATCATGGCTTCCAAAACCATTCGATCAATCAAGTCCCATCTTTTGCACACCAAAGCAGCTGAAGGCCCGGCTGAAACAAGAACAAGAAGGCTCCACGGAAAAATTCCCTATTTTCCATAGAAAATTCCCTTTCCGACCATTTTTGGCTAAAAAAGCAGTGTCGGAAATCCGATGAGAATCATGGCTTCAAAACCATTGATCAATCAATCATCATTTTACGCAAAGCAGCCTGAAGGCCGGCTGGAAACAAGAACACAGAAGGCTCCAAGAAAAATTCCTATTTTACCATAGAAAATTCCCTTTCCGACCGTTTTTTTGGCCTAAAAAACACAGTGTCGGAAATCCGATGAATCATGGTTTCAAAACCATTAGATCAATCAAATCCATCATTTTGCACACCAAGCGGCTGAAGGCCCATTGGAAACAAGAACACAAAGGCTCCAAAGAGAAAATTCTCTATTTTCCATAGAAAATTCCCTTTCGGCCATTTTGGCCTAAAAAAGCAGTGTCGAAATCCGATGAGAATCATGGCTTCAAAAACCATTCGATCAATCCGTAACATCATTTTGCACACCACGGCGTACTGAAGGCCCGTTGAAACAAGAACAGGAAGGCTCCGCAGAGAAAATTCCCTTTTTTTCCATAGAAAATTCCCTTTCCGGCCATTTTTTGGCATAAAAAACACGAGTGTCGGAAATCCGATGAGAATCGTGGCCTCCAAAACCATTCGATCAATCCGTCCCATCATTTTGCACACCACGGCTGAAGGCTCGGCGGAAACAAGAACAAAGAAGGCTCAAGAGAAAATTCCTATTTTTGCATAGAAAATTCCCTTTCCGGCCATTTTTTGGCATAAAAAAACACGTGTCGGAAATCCGATCGAATCATGGCTTCCAAAACCATTCGATCAATCCGTCCCATCATTTTGCACACCAAGCAGGCACGAAGGCTCGGAAACAAGAACACGAAGAAGGCTCAAAGAAAATTCCCTATTTTTGCATAGAAAATTCCCTTTCCGGCCATTTTTGGCGTAAAAAACAGTGTCGGAAATCCGATGAGAATCATGGCTTCCAAAACCATTCGATCAATCCGTCCCATCATTTTGCACACCAAGCACTGAAGGCCCGCTGAAACAAGAACACGAAGGCTCCACGAGAGAAAATTCCCTATTTTCCATAGAAAATTCCCTTTCCGGCCATTTTTGGCCTAAAAAACAGTGTCGGAAATCCGATGAGAATCATGGCTTCAAAACCATTCGATCAATCCGTCCCATCATTTTGCACAAAGCGCTGAAGGCTCGCTGAAACAAGAACACGAAGGCTCCAGGGAGAAAATTCCTATTTTTCCATAGAAAATTCCTTTCCGGCCATTTTTGGCATAAAAAACACGAGTGTCGGAAATCCGATGAGAATCATGGCTTCCAAAACCATTCGATCAATCCGTCCCATCATTTTGCACACCAAAGCAGCACGAAGGCCATTTGAAACAAGAACACGAAGGCTCCAAAGAAAATTCCCTATTTTTCCATAGAAAATTCCCTTTCCGACCATTTTTGGCCTAAAAAACAGTGTCGGAAATCCGATGAGAATCATGGCTTCCAAAACCATTCGATCAATCCGTCCCATCATTTTGCACACCAAAGCTGAAGGCCACGTTGAAACAAGAACACGAAGGCTCCAAGAAAAATTCCCTGTTTTTCCATAGAAAATTCCCTTTCCGGCCATTTTTTGGCCTAAAAAACACAGTGTCGGAAATCCGATGAGAATCATGGCCAAAACCATTCGATCAATCAGGCCATCATTTTGCACACCAAAGCAGCTGAAGGCCGCTGAAACAAGAACAGAAAGGCTCCACAGAAAATTCCTATTTTTCCATAGAAAATTCCCTTTCCGGCCATTTTTTGGCCTAAAAAACACAGTGTCGGAAATCCGATGAGAATCATGGCCCAAAACCATTCGATCAATCCGTCCCATCATTTTGCACACCAAGCCTGAAGGCCGGCTGGAAACAAGAACAGAAGGCTCCAAGAAAATTCCCATTTTTCCATAGAAAATTCCCTTTCCGGCCATTTTTGGCCTAAAAAACAGTGTCGGAAATCCGATGAGAATCATGGCTTCAAAACCATTCGATCAATCCGTCCCATCATTTTGCACACCACAGCCTTTGAAGGCCCATTGAAACAAAACACGAAGGCTCCAAGAGAAAATTCCTATTTTTCCATAGAAAATTCCCTTTCAGTAGCCATTTTTGGCGTAAAAAACACAGTGTCGGAAATCCGATGAGAATCATGGCTTCAAAACCATTCGATCAATCCGTCCCATCATTTTGCACACCAAACGGCTGAAGGCCCGCTGAAACAAGAACAAAAGGCTCCGGAGAAAATTCCCTATTTTTCCATAGAAAATTCCCTTTCCGGCCATTTTTTGGCATAAAAAACACGAGTGTCGGAAATCCGATGAGAATCATGGCTTCCAAAACCATTCGATCAATCCGTCCCATCATTTTGCACACCAAAGCGGCTGAAGGCCCGCTGAAACAAAACACGAAGGCTCCACGGAAAATTCCCTATTTTTCCATAGAAAATTCCCTTTCCGGCCATTTTTGGCATAAAAAACACAGTGTCGGAAATCCGATGAGAATCATGGCTTCAAAACCATTCGATCAATCCGTCCCATCATTTTGCACACCAAAGCACCACGAAGGCCCGCTGAAACAAGAACACGAAGGCTCCAAGAGAAAATTCCCTGTTTTCCATAGAAAATTCCCTTTCTGCCATTTTTGGCCTAAAAAAGGCAGTGTCGGAAATCCGATGAGAATCATGGCCTCCAAAACCATTCGATCAATCCGTCCCATCATTTTGCACACCAAAGCAGCTGAAGGCTGTTGAAACAAGAACAGTGTCTGAAGGCTCCAAAAAAAATTCCCTGTTTTTCCATAGAAAATTCCCTTTCCGGCCATTTTTTGGCCTAAAAACAGTGTCGGAAATCCGATGAGAATCATGGCTTCCAAAACCATTCGATCAATCCGTCCCATCATTTTGCACACCAAAGCGGCTGAAGGCCCGGCGAAACAAGAACACGAAGGCTCCGCGAAAAAAATTCCTATTTTTCCATAGAAAATTCCCTTTCCGGCCATTTTTGGCATAAAAAACACAGTGTCGGAAATCCGATGAGAATCATGGCTTCCAAAACCATTCGATCAATCCGTCCCATCATTTTGCACACCACGGAAAGCACCACTGAAGGCCGCTGAAACAAGAACACGAAGGCTCCACAGAAAATTCCCTATTTTTCCATAGAAAATTCCCTTTCCGGCCATTTTTTGGCCTAAAAAAGACGAGTGTCGGAAATCCGATGAGAATCATGGCTTCCAAAACCATTCGATCAATCCGTCCCATCAATTTGCACACCAAAGCAGCCTGAAGGCCCGCTGAAACAAAACACGAAGGCTCCAAAGAGAAAAATTCCCTATTTTTCCATAGAAAATTCCCTTTCCGGCCATTTTTGGCATAAAAAACACAGTGTCGGAAATCCGATGAGAATCATGGCTTCCAAAACCATTCGATCAATCCGTCCCATCATTTTGCACACCAAAGCAGCCTGAAGGCCGCTGAAACAAGAACACGAAGGCTCCAAAGGAGAAAATTCCTATTTTTCCATAGAAAATTCCCTTTCCGGCCATTTTTGGCATAAAAAACAGTGTCGGAAATCCGATGAGAATCATGGCTTCCAAAACCATTCGATCAATATCCCATCATTTTGCACACCACAGCAGCCTGAAGGCCCGCTGAAACAAGAACACGAAGGCTCACGCGGAAAATTCCCTATTTTTCCATAGAAAATTCCCTTTCCGGCCATTTTTGGCATAAAAAACACAGTGTCGGAAATCCGATGAGAATCATGGCTTCCAAAACCATTCGATCAATCCGTCCCATCATTTTGCACACCAAAGCACTGAAGGCCCGCTGAAACAAGAACACGAAGGCTCCACAGAAAATTCCCTGTTTTTCCTTAGAAAATTCCCTTTCCGGCCATTTTTTGGCCTAAAAAACACGAGTGTCGGAAATCCGATGAGAATCATGGCTTGCAAAACCATTCGATCAATCCGTCCCATCATTTTGCACACCAAAGCAGCTGAAGGCCCCATTGAAACAAGAACACGAAGGCTCCACAAATAAAATTCCCTATTTTTCCATAGCAAATTCTCTTTCCGGCCACTTTTTGGCATAAAAAACACGAGTGTCGGAAATCCGATGAGAATCATGGCCTCCAAAACCATTCGATCAATCCGTCCCATCATTTTGCACACCAAAGCAGCCTGAAGGCTCGCTGAAACAAGAACACGAAGGCTCCACAGAGAAAATTCCCTATTTTTCCATAGAAAATTCCCTTTCCGGCCATTTTTGGCATAAAAAACACGAGTGTCGGAAATCCGATGAGAATCATGGCTTCCAAAACCATTCGATCAATCCGTCCCATCATTTGCACACCAAAGCAGCTGAAGGCCCGCTGAAACAAGAACACGAAGGCTCCACGAGAAAAATTCCTATTTTTCCATAGAAAATTCCCTTTCCGGCCATTTTTGGCCTAAAAAACAGTGTCGGAAATCCGATGAGAATCATGGCTTCCAAAACCATTCGATCAATCCGTCCCATCATTTTGCACACCAAAAGCCTGAAGGCCCGAAACAAGAACACGAAGGCTCCAAAGAGAAAATTCCTATTTTCCATAGAAAATTCCCTTTCCGGCCATTTTTTGGCATAAAAAACAGTGTCGGAAATCCGATGAGAATCATGGCTTCAAAACCATTCGATCAATCCGTCCCATCATTTTGCACACCAAAGCAGCTGAAGGCCCGCTGAAACAAGAAC
Source organism: Eucalyptus sideroxylon (assembly GCA_014182405.2). Lineage (NCBI taxonomy): Eukaryota > Viridiplantae > Streptophyta > Magnoliopsida > Myrtales > Myrtaceae > Eucalyptus > Eucalyptus sideroxylon. The sequence continues at coordinate 41,274,764 of CM024558.2, read as the reverse complement.
ACGAAGGCTCCAGAGAAAATTCCCTGTTTTTCCATAGAAAATTCCCTTTCCGGCCATTTTGGCAAAAAAAACAGTGTCGGAAATCCGATGAGAATCATGGCTTCCAAAACCATTCGATCAATCCGTCCCATCATTTTGCACACCACGGCACCTGAAGGCCCGGCTTTTTGGAAACAAGAACACGAAGGCTCCACAAGAAAATTCCTATTTTTCCATAGAAAATTCCCTTTCCGGCCATTTTTGGCATAAAAAACACAGTGTCGGAAATCCGATGAAATCATGGCTTCAAAACCATTCGATCAATCAGTCCCATCATTTTGCACACCAAAGCGGCTGAAGGCCATGAAACAAAGAACCACGAAGGCTCCACAGAGAAAATTCCCTATTTTTCCATAGAAAATTCCCTTTCCGGCCATTTTTGGCATAAAAACAGTGTCGGAAATCCGATGAGAATCATGGCTTCCAAAACCATTCGATCAATCCGTCCCATCATTTTGCACACCAAAGCAGCTGAAGGCCATTGAAACAAGAACACGAAGGCTCCACACAGAAAATTCCCTATTTTTCCATAAAAAATTCCCTTTCCGGCCATTTTTTGGCATAAAAAACACGAGTGTCGGAAATCCGATGAGAATCATGGCTTCCAAAACCATTCGATCAATCCGTCCCATCATTTTGCACACCACAGCAGCTGAAGGCCGCTGAAACAAGAACACGAAGGCTCCAAAAAAATTCCCTATTTTCCATAGAAAATTCCCTTTCCGGCCATTTTTGGCATAAAAAACACAGTGTCGGAAATCCGATGAGAATCATGGCTTCCAAAACCATTCGATCAATCCGACCCATCATTTTGCACACCACAGCAGCCTGAAGGCTCGTTGAAACAAGAACACGAAGGCTCCACAGAGAAAATTCCCTATTTTTGCATAGAAAATTCCCTTTCCGGCCATTTTTTGGCATAAAAAACACGAGTGTCGGAAATCCGATGAGAATCATGGCTTCCAAAACCATTCGATCAATCCGTCCCATCTATTTGCACACCAAAGCAGCTGAAGGCCCGAAACAAGAACACGAAGGCTCAAAGAGAAAATTCCCTATTTTTCCATAGAAAATTCCCTTTCCGGCCATTTTTGGCATAAAAAACACGAGTGTCGGAAATCCGATGAGAATCATGGCTTCCAAAACCATTCGATCAATCCGTCCCATCAATTTGCACACCAAGCGGCTGAAGGCCGTGAAACAAGAACACGAAGGCTCCACAGAGAAAATTCCCTATTTTTCCATAGAAAATTCCCTTTCCGGCCATTTTTGGCCTAAAAAACACGAGTGTCGGAAATCCGATGAGAATCATGGCCTCAAAACCATTCGATCAATCCGTCCCATCATTTTGCACACCACGGCAAAGCTGAAGGCCCGCTGAAACAAGAACACGAAGGCTCCAAAAAAATTCCCTATTTTTCCATAGAAAATTCCCTTTCCGGCCATTTTTGGCCTAAAAAACAGTGTCGGAAATCCGATGAGAATCATGGCTTCAAAACCATTCGATCAATCCGTCCCATCATTTGCACACCAAAGCAGCTGAAGGCCACGCTGAAACAAGAACACGAAGGCTCCACAAGAAAATTCCTATTTTTCCATAGAAAATTCCCTTTCCGGCCATTTTTGGCATAAAAAACACAGTGTCGGAAATCCGATGAGAATCATGGCTTCCAAAACCATTCGATCAATCCGTCCCATCATTTTGCACACCAAAGAGCTGAAGGCCCAAGAAACAAGAACACGAAGGCTCCACAGAGAAAATTCCCTATTTTTCCATAGAAAATTCCCTTTCCGGCCATTTTTGGCATAAAAAACACAGTGTCGGAAATCCGATGAGAATCATGGCTTCAAAACCATTCGATCAATCCGTCCCATCATTTTGCACACCAGCCTGAGGCAGAACTGAAGGCCATTTTTGGCCTAAACAAAACACGAAGGCTCCAAGAAAATTCCCTGTTTTTCCATAGAAAATTCCCTTTCCGGCCATTTTTGGCATAAAAAACACAGTGTCGGAAATCCGATGAGAATCATGGCTTCAAAACCATTCGATCAATCCGTCCCATCATTTGCACACCAAAGCAGCTGAAGGCTCGCTGCTGAAACAAGAACACGAAGGCTCCACACAGAAAATTCCCTATTTTTCCATAGAAAATTCCCTTTCCGGCCATTTTAGGCATAAAAAACACGAGTGTCGGAAATCCGATGAGAATCATGGCTTCCAAAACCATTCGATCAATCCGTCCCATCATTTTGCACACCAAAGCAGCTGAAGGCCCGCTGAAACAAGAACACGAAGGCTCCAAAGAAAAATTCCCTATTTTTCCATAGAAAATTCCTTTCCGGCCATTTTTGGCATAAAAACACAGTGTCGGAAATCCGATGAGAATCATGGCTTCCAAAACCATTCGATCAATCCGTCCCATCATTTTGCACACCAAAGCAGCTGAAGGCCATGAAACAAGAACACGAAGGCTCCACGAGAAAATTCCCTATTTTTGCATAGAAAATTCCCTTTCCGGCCATTTTTGGCATAAAAAACACAGTGTCGGAAATCCGATGAGAATCATGGCTTCCAAAACCATTCGATCAATCCGTCCCATCATTTTGCACACCAAAGCAGCTGAAGGCCCGCTGAAACAAGAACACGAAGGCTCCAAAGAAAATTCCCTTTTTTTATAGAAAATTCCCTTTCCGGCCATTTTTGGCATAAAAAACACGAGTGTCGGAAATCCGATGAGAATCATGGCTTCAAAACCATTCGATCAATCCGTCCCATCATTTTGCACACCAAAGCAGCTGACTGAAGGCCGCTGAAACAAGAACACGAAGGCTCCACGAAGAAAATTCCCTATTTTTCCATAGAAAATTCCCTTTCCGGCCATTTTTGGCATAAAAAACACAGTGTCGGAAATCCGATGAGAATCATGGCTTCCAAAACCATTCGATCAATCCGTCCCATCATTTTGCACACCAAAGCAGCCTGAAGGCCCGCTGAAACAAGAACACGAAGGCTCCACGAGAGAAAATTCCCTATTTTTCCATAGAAAATTCCCTTTCCGGCCATTTTTTGGCATAAAAAACACGAGTGTCGGAAATCCGATGAGAATCATGGCTTCCAAAACCATTCGATCAATCCGTCCCATCATTTTGCACACCACAGCAGCCTGAAGGCCCGCTGAAACAAGAACACGAAGGCTCCCACGAGAGAAAATTCCCTATTTTTGCCATAGAAAATTCCCTTTCCGGCCATTTTTGGCATAAAAAAAAACGAGTGTCGGAAATCCGATGAGAATCATGGCTTCCAAAACCATTCGATCAATCCGTCCCATCATTTTGCACACCAAAGCAGCTGAAGGCCCGCTGAAACAAGAACACGAAGGCTCCACGAGAAAATTCCCTATTTTTCATAGAAAATTCCCTTTCCGGCCATTTTTGGCATAAAAAACAGTGTCGGAAATCCGATGAGAATCATGGCTTCCAAAACCATTCGATCAATCCGTCCCATCATTTTGCACACCAAAGCAGGCTGAAGGCCCGCTGAAACAAGAACACGAAGGCTCCACGAGAGAAAATTCCCTATTTTTCCATAGAAAATTCCCTTTCCGGCCATTTTTGGCATAAAAAACAGTGTCGGAAATCCGATGAGAATCATGGCTTCCAAAACCATTCGATCAATCCGTCCCATCATTTTGCACACCAAAGCAGCTGAAGGCCCGCTGAAACAAGAACACGAAGGCTCCACAGAAAAATTCCCTATTTTTCCATAGAAAATTCCCTTTCCGGCCATTTTTGGCATAAAAAACACAGTGTCGGAAATCCGATGAGAATCATGGCCTCCAAAACCATTCGATCAATCCGTCCCATCATTTTGCACACCACAGCAGCCTGAAGGCCCGCTGAAACAAGAACACGAAGGCTCCACAGAGAAAATTCCCTATTTTTCCATAGAAAATTCCCTTTCCGGCCATTTTTGGCATAAAAAACACAGTGTCGGAAATCCGATGAGAATCATGGCTTCAAAACCATTCGATCAATCCGTCCCATCATTTTGCACACCAAAGCAGCTGAAGGCCCGCTGAAACAAGAACACGAAGGCTCCAAAGAGAAAATTCCCTATTTTTCCATAGAAAATTCCCTTTCCGGCCATTTTTTGGCATAAAAAACACAGTGTCGGAAATCCGATGAGAATCATGGCTTCCAAAACCATTCGATCAATCCGTCCCATCATTTTGCACACCACAAGCAGCCTGAAGGCCCGCTGAAACAAGAACACGAAGGCTCCACAGAAAAATTCCCTATTTTTCCATAGAAAATTCCCTTTCCGGCCATTTTTGGCATAAAAAACACGAGTGTCGGAAATCCGATGAGAATCATGGCTTCCAAAACCATTCGATCAATCCGTCCCATCATTTTGCACACCAAAGCAGCAGCTGAAGGCCGCTAAACAAGAACACGAAGGCTCCACAGATTCGAAAATTCCCTATTTTTCCATAGAAAATTCCCTTTCCGGCCATTTTTTGGCATAAAAAACACAGTGTCGGAAATCCGATGAGAATCATGGCTTCCAAAACCATTCGATCAATCCGTCCCATCATTTTGCACACCAAAGCAGCCTGAAGGCCCGCTGAAACAAGAACACGAAGGCTCCACAGAGAAAATTCCCTATTTTTCCATAAAAAATTCCCTTTCCGGCCATTTTTTGGCATAAAAAACACGAGTGTCGGAAATCCGATGAGAATCATGGCTTCCAAAACCATTCGATCAATCCGTCCCATCATTTTGCACACCAAAGCAGGCTGAAGGCCCGCTGAAACAAGAACACGAAGGCTCCACGAGAAAAAATTCCCTATTTTTCCATAGAAAATTCCCTTTCCGGCCATTTTTGGCCTAAAAAACACGAGTGTCGGAAATCCGATGAGAATCATGGCTTCCAAAACCATTCGATCAATCCGTCCCATCATTTTGCACACCACGGCAGCCTGAAGGCCCGCTGAAACAAGAACACGAAGGCTCCACGAAGAAAATTCCCTATTTTTCCATAGAAAATTCCCTTTCCGGCCATTTTTGGCCTAAAAAACAGTGTCGGAAATCCGATGAGAATCATGGCTTCCAAAACCATTCGATCAATCCGTCCCATCATTTTGCACACCAAAGCAGCTGAAGGCCCGCTGAAACAAGAACACGAAGGCTCCACGAGAAAAATTCCCTATTTTTCCATAGAAAATTCCCTTTCCGGCCATTTTTTGGCATAAAAAACACGAGTGTCGGAAATCCGATGAGAATCATGGCTTCCAAAACCATTCGATCAATCCGTCCCATCATTTTGCACACCAAAGCAGCTGAAGGCCGCTGAAACAAGAACACGAAGGCTCCACGAGAGAAAATTCCCTATTTTTCCATAGAAAATTCCCTTTCCGGCCATTTTTGGCATAAAAAACACGAGTGTCGGAAATCCGATGAGAATCATGGCTTCCAAAACCATTCGATCAATCCGTCCCATCATTTTGCACACCACAGCAGCTGAAGGCCGCTGAAACAAAACACGAAGGCTCCACGGAAAAATTCCCTATTTTTCCATAGAAAATTCCCTTTCCGGCCATTTTTGGCATAAAAAACACAGTGTCGGAAATCCGATGAGAATCATGGCTTCCAAAACCATTCGATCAATCCGTCCCATCATTTTGCACACCAAAGCAGCAGCTGAAGGCCCGCTTTGAAACAAGAACACGAAGGCTCCAAAGAGAAAATTCCCTATTTTTCCATAGAAAATTCCCTTTCCGGCCATTTTTGGCATAAAAAACAGTGTCGGAAATCCGATGAGAATCATGGCTTCCAAAACCATTCGATCAATCCGTCCCATCATTTTGCACACCAAAGCAGCTGAAGGCCCGCTGAAACAAGAACACGAAGGCTCCACGAGAGAAAATTCCCTATTTTTCCATAGAAAATTCCCTTTCCGGCCATTTTTTGGCATAAAAAACACGAGTGTCGGAAATCCGATGAGAATCATGGCTTCCAAAACCATTCGATCAATCCGTCCCATCATTTTGCACACCAAAGCGGCCTGAAGGCCCGCTGAAACAAGAACACGAAGGCTCCACGAGAGAAAATTCCCTATTTTTCCATAGAAAATTCCCTTTCCGGCCATTTTTGGCATAAAAAACACGAGTGTCGGAAATCCGATGAGAATCATGGCTTCCAAAACCATTCGATCAATCCGTCCCATCATTTTGCACACCAAAGCAGCACTGAAGGCCGCTGAAACAAGAACACGAAGGCTCCACAGAGAAAATTCCCTATTTTTCCATAGAAAATTCCCTTTCCGGCCATTTTTGGCATAAAAAACACGAGTGTCGGAAATCCGATGAGAATCATGGCTTCCAAAACCATTCGATCAATCCGTCCCATCATTTTGCACACCACAGCAGCCTGAAGGCCCGCTAAAACAAGAACACGAAGGCTCCACGAGAGAAAATTCCCTATTTTTCCATAGAAAATTCCCTTTCCGGCCATTTTTGGCATAAAAAACACAGTGTCGGAAATCCGATGAGAATCATGGCTTCCAAAACCATTCGATCAATCCGTCCCATCATTTGCACACCAAAGCGGCCTGAAGGCCCGCTGAAACAAGAACACGAAGGCTCCACAGAATAAAATTCCCTATTTTTCCATAGAAAATTCCCTTTCCGGCCATTTTTGGCATAAAAAACACAGTGTCGGAAATCCGATGAGAATCATGGCTTCCAAAACCATTCGATCAATCCGTCCCATCATTTTGCACACCAAAGCAGCTGAAGGCCCGCTGAAACAAGAACACGAAGGCTCCACAGAGAAAATTCCCTATTTTTCCATAGAAAATTCCCTTTCCGGCCATTTTTTGGCATAAAAAACACGAGTGTCGGAAATCCGATGAGAATCATGGCCTCCAAAACCATTTGATCAATCCGTCCCATCATTTTGCAAACCACAGCAGCCTGAAGAACCGCTGAAACAAGAACACGAAGGCTCCACACATAAAATTCCCTGTTTTTCCATAGCAAATTCACTTTCCGGCCAATTTTTGGCATAAAAAACACGAGTGTCGGAAATCCGATGAGAATCATGGCTTCCAAAACCATTCGATCAATCCGACCCATCATTTTGCACACCAAAGCAGCTGAAGGCCCGCTGAAACAAGAACACGAAGGCTCCACAGAAAAATTCCCTATTTTTGCATAGAAAATTCCCTTTCCGGCCAATTTTTGGCATAAAAAACACGAGTGTCGGAAATCCGATGAGAATCATGGCTTCCAAAACCATTCGATCAATCCGTCCCATCATTTTGCACACCACAAGCAGCTGAAGGCCCGCTGAAACAAGAACACGAAGGCTCCACGAGAAAATTCCCTATTTTTCCATAGAAAATTCCCTTTCCGGCCATTTTTGGCATAAAAAACACGAGTGTCGGAAATCCGATGAGAATCATGGCTTCCAAAACCATTCGATCAATCCGTCCCATCATTTTGCACACCAAAGCAGCCTGAAGGCCCGCTGAAACAAGAACACGAAGGCTCCACGAGAAAATTCCCTATTTTTCCATAGAAAATTCCCTTTCCGGCCATTTTTGGCATAAAAAACACAGTGTCGGAAATCCGATGAGAATCATGGCTTCCAAAACCATTCGATCAATCCGTCCCATCATTTTGCACACCAAAGCAGCCTGAAGGCCGCTGAAACAAGAACACGAAGGCTCCACAAGAAAAATTCCCTATTTTTCCATAGAAAATTCCCTTTCCGGCCATTTTTGGCATAAAAAACACAGTGTCGGAAATCCGATGAGAATCATGGCTTCCAAAACCATTCGATCAATCCGTCCCATCATTTTGCACACCAAAGCAGCCTGAAGGCCCGCTGAAACAAGAACACGAAGGCTCCACAGAGAAAATTCCCTATTTTTCCATAGAAAATTCCCTTTCCGGCCATTTTTGGCATAAAAAACACAGTGTCGGAAATCCGATGAGAATCATGGCTTCCAAAACCATTCGATCAATCCGTCCCATCATTTTGCACACCAAAGCAGCTGAAGGCCCGCTGAAACAAGAACACGAAGGCTCCACGAGAGAAAATTCCCTATTTTTCCATAGAAAATTCCCTTTCCGGCCATTTTTGGCATAAAAAACACAGTGTCGGAAATCCGATGAGAATCATGGCTTCCAAAACCATTCGATCAATCCGTCCCATCATTTTGCACACCAAAGCAGCTGAAGGCCCGCTGAAACAAGAACACGAAGGCTCCACGAGAAAAATTCCCTATTTTTCCATAGAAAATTCCCTTTCCGGCCATTTTTGGCATAAAAAACACGAGTGTCGGAAATCCGATGAGAATCATGGCTTCCAAAACCATTCGATCAATCCGTCCCATCATTTTGCACACCAAAGCAGCTGAAGGCCCGCTGAAACAAGAACACGAAGGCTCCACGAGAAAAATTCCCTATTTTTCCATAGAAAATTCCCTTTCCGGCCATTTTTGGCATAAAAAACACAGTGTCGGAAATCCGATGAGAATCATGGCTTCCAAAACCATTCGATCAATCCGTCCCATCATTTTGCACACCAAAGCAGCCTGAAGGCCGCTGAAACAAGAACACGAAGGCTCCACGAGAGAAAATTCCCTATTTTTCCATAGAAAATTCCCTTTCCGGCCATTTTTGGCATAAAAAACACGAGTGTCGGAAATCCGATGAGAATCATGGCTTCCAAAACCATTCGATCAATCCGTCCCATCATTTTGCACACCAAAGCAGCTGAAGGCCGCTGAAACAAGAACACGAAGGCTCCACGAGAGAAAATTCCCTATTTTTCCATAGAAAATTCCCTTTCCGGCCATTTTTGGCATAAAAAACACGAGTGTCGGAAATCCGATGAGAATCATGGCTTCCAAAACCATTCGATCAATCCGTCCCATCATTTTGCACACCACAGCAGCCTGAAGGCCCGCTGAAACAAGAACACGAAGGCTCCACAGAGAAAATTCCCTATTTTTCCATAGAAAATTCCCTTTCCGGCCATTTTTGGCATAAAAAACACAGTGTCGGAAATCCGATGAGAATCATGGCTTCCAAAACCATTCGATCAATCCGTCCCATCATTTTGCACACCAAAGCAGCTGAAGGCCCGCTGAAACAAGAACACGAAGGCTCCACAGAGAAAATTCCCTATTTTTCCATAGAAAATTCCCTTTCCGGCCAATTTTTGGCATAAAAAACACGAGTGTCGGAAATCCGATGAGAATCATGGCTTCCAAAACCATTCGATCAATCCGTCCCATCATTTTGCACACCAAAGCAGCTGAAGGCCCGCTGAAACAAGAACACGAAGGCTCCACAGAGAAAATTCCCTATTTTTCCATAGAAAATTCCCTTTCCGGCCATTTTTGGCATAAAAAACACAGTGTCGGAAATCCGATGAGAATCATGGCTTCCAAAACCATTCGATCAATCCGTCCCATCATTTTGCACACCAAAGCAGCTGAAGGCCCGCTGAAACAAGAACACGAAGGCTCACAGAGAAAATTCCCTATTTTTCCATAGAAAATTCCCTTTCCGGCCATTTTTGGCATAAAAAACACGAGTGTCGGAAATCCGATGAGAATCATGGCTTCCAAAACCATTCGATCAATCCGTCCCATCATTTTGCACACCAAAGCAGCCTGAAGGCCCGCTGAAACAAGAACACGAAGGCTCCACGAGAGAAAATTCCCTATTTTTCCATAGAAAATTCCCTTTCCGGCCATTTTTGGCATAAAAAACACAGTGTCGGAAATCCGATGAGAATCATGGCTTCCAAAACCATTCGATCAATCCGTCCCATCATTTGCACACCAAAGCAGCACTGAAGGCCCGCTGAAACAAGAACACGAAGGCTCCACGAGAAAAATTCCCTATTTTTCCATAGAAAATTCCCTTTCCGGCCATTTTTTGGCATAAAAAACACAGTGTCGGAAATCCGATGAGAATCATGGCTTCCAAAACCATTCGATCAATCCGTCCCATCATTTTGCACACCAAAGCGGCTGAAGGCCCGCTGAAACAAGAACACGAAGGCTCCACGAGAGAAAATTCCCTATTTTTCCATAGAAAATTCCCTTTCCGGCCATTTTTGGCATAAAAAACACGAGTGTCGGAAATCCGATGAGAATCATGGCTTCCAAAACCATTCGATCAATCCGTCCCATCATTTTGCACACCAAAGCAGCACTGAAGGCCCGCTGAAACAAGAACACGAAGGCTCCACGGAAAAAATTCCCTATTTTTCCATAGAAAATTCCCTTTCCGGCCATTTTTGGCATAAAAAACACAGTGTCGGAAATCCGATGAGAATCATGGCTTCCAAAACCATTCGATCAATCCGTCCCATCATTTTGCACACCAAAGCAGCCTGAAGGCCCGCTGAAACAAGAACACGAAGGCTCCACAGAGAAAATTCCCTATTTTTCCATAGAAAATTCCCTTTCCGGCCAATTTTTGGCATAAAAAACACGAGTGTCGGAAATCCGATGAGAATCATGGCTTCCAAAACCATTCGATCAATCCGTCCCATCATTTTGCACACCAAAGCAGCCTGAAGGCCCGCTGAAACAAGAACACGAAGGCTCCACAGATAAAATTCCCTATTTTTCCATAGAAAATTCCCTTTCCGGCCATTTTTTGGCATAAAAAACACGAGTGTCGGAAATCCGATGAGAATCATGGCTTCCAAAACCATTCGATCAATCCGTCCCATCATTTTGCACACCAAAGCAGCACTGAAGGCCGCTGAAACAAGAACACGAAGGCTCCACGAGAAAATTCCCTATTTTTCCATAGAAAATTCCCTTTCCGGCCATTTTTGGCATAAAAAACACGAGTGTCGGAAATCCGATGAGAATCATGGCTTCCAAAACCATTCGATCAATCCGTCCCATCATTTTGCACACCAAAGCAGCCTGAAGGCCGCTGAAACAAGAACACGAAGGCTCCACAAATAAAATTCCCTATTTTTCCATAGAAAATTCCCTTTCCGGCCATTTTTGGCATAAAAAACACAGTGTCGGAAATCCGATGAGAATCATGGCTTCCAAAACCATTCGATCAATCCGTCCCATCATTTTGCACACCAAAGCAGCTGAAGGCCCGCTGAAACAAGAACACGAAGGCTCCACGAGAAAAATTCCCTATTTTTCCATAGAAAATTCCCTTTCCGGCCATTTTTGGCATAAAAAACACAGTGTCGGAAATCCGATGAGAATCATGGCTTCCAAAACCATTCGATCAATCCGTCCCATCATTTTGCACACCAAAGCAGCCTGAAGGCTTTGAAACAAGAACACGAAGGCTCCACGAGAAAAATTCCCTATTTTTCCATAGAAAATTCCCTTTCCGGCCATTTTTGGCATAAAAAACACGTGTCGGAAATCCGATGAGAATCATGGCTTCCAAAACCATTCGATCAATCCGTCCCATCATTTTGCACACCAAAGCAGCTGAAGGCCCGCTGAAACAAGAACACGAAGGCTCCACGGAGAAAATTCCCTATTTTTCCATAGAAAATTCCCTTTCCGGCCATTTTTGGCATAAAAAACAGTGTCGGAAATCCGATGAGAATCATGGCTTCCAAAACCATTCGATCAATCCGTCCCATCATTTTGCACACCAAAGCAGCCTGAAGGCCCGCTGAAACAAGAACACGAAGGCTCCACGAGAAAAATTCCCTATTTTTCCATAGAAAATTCCCTTTCCGGCCATTTTTTGGCATAAAAAACACGAGTGTCGGAAATCCGATGAGAATCATGGCTTCCAAAACCATTCGATCAATCCGTCCCATCATTTTGCACACCAAAGCAGCTTGAAGGCCCGCTGAAACAAGAACACGAAGGCTCCACAGAGAAAATTCCCTATTTTTCCATAGAAAATTCCCTTTCCGGCCAATTTTTGGCATAAAAAACACGAGTGTCGGAAATCCGATGAGAATCATGGCTTCCAAAACCATTCGATCAATCCGTCCCATCATTTTGCACACCAAAGCGGCTGAAGGCCCGCTGAAACAAGAACACGAAGGCTCCACGAGAAAAATTCCCTATTTTTCCATAGAAAATTCCCTTTCCGGCCATTTTTGGCATAAAAAACACGAGTGTCGGAAATCCGATGAGAATCATGGCTTCCAAAACCATTCGATCAATCCGTCCCATCATTTTGCACACCAAAGCAGCTGAAGGCCCGCTGAAACAAGAACACGAAGGCTCCACGAGAGAAAATTCCCTATTTTTCCATAGAAAATTCCCTTTCCGGCCATTTTTTGGCATAAAAAACACAGTGTCGGAAATCCGATGAGAATCATGGCTTCCAAAACCATTCGATCAATCCGTCCCATCATTTTGCACACCAAAGCAGCTGAAGGCCCGCTGAAACAAGAACACGAAGGCTCCAAAGAGAAAATTCCCTATTTTTCCATAGAAAATTCCCTTTCCGGCCATTTTTGGCATAAAAAACAGTGTCGGAAATCCGATGAGAATCATGGCTTCCAAAACCATTCGATCAATCCGTCCCATCAATTTGCACACCAAAGCAGCTGAAGGCCGCTGAAACAAGAACACGAAGGCTCCACAGGAAAAATTCCCTATTTTTCCATAGAAAATTCCCTTTCCGGCCATTTTTGGCATAAAAAACACGAGTGTCGGAAATCCGATGAGAATCATGGCTTCCAAAACCATTCGATCAATCCGTCCCATCATTTTGCACACCAAAAGCACTGAAGGCCGTGAAACAAGAACACGAAGGCTCCACGAGAGAAAATTCCCTATTTTTGCATAGAAAATTCCCTTTCCGGCCATTTTTGGCATAAAAAACACGAGTGTCGGAAATCCGATGAGAATCATGGCTTCCAAAACCATTCGATCAATCCGTCCCATCATTTTGCACACCAAAGCAGCTGAAGGCCAGCTGAAACAAGAACACGAAGGCTCCAAAGAAAATTCCCTATTTTTCCATAGAAAATTCCCTTTCCGGCCATTTTTGGCATAAAAAACACAGTGTCGGAAATCCGATGAGAATCATGGCTTCCAAAACCATTCGATCAATCCGTCCCATCATTTGCACACCAAGCGCAGCTGAAGGCCCGCTGAAACAAGAACACGAAGGCTCCACGAGAGAAAATTCCCTATTTTTCCATAGAAAATTCCCTTTCCGGCCATTTTTGGCATAAAAAACACAGTGTCGGAAATCCGATGAGAATCATGGCTTCCAAAACCATTCGATCAATCCGTCCCATCATTTTGCACACCAAAGCAGCTGAAGGCCGCTGAAACAAGAACACGAAGGCTCCACAGAGAAAATTCCCTATTTTTCCATAGAAAATTCCCTTTCCGGCCATTTTTTGGCATAAAAAACACGAGTGTCGGAAATCCGATGAGAATCATGGCCTCCAAAACCATTCGATCAATCCGTCCCATCATTTTGCACACCACAGCAGCCTGAAGAACCGCTGAAACAAGAACACGAAGGCTCCACAAATAAAATTCCCTATTTTTCCATAGCAAATTCTCTTTCCGGCCACTTTTTGGCATAAAAAACACGAGTGTCGGAAATCCGATGAGAATCATGGCTTCCAAAACCATTCGATCAATCCGTCCCATCATTTTGCACACCAAAGCAGCCTGAAGGCCCGCTGAAACAAGAACACGAAGGCTCCACGAGAGAAAATTCCCTATTTTTCCATAGAAAATTCCCTTTCCGGCCATTTTTGGCATAAAAAACACGAGTGTCGGAAATCCGATGAGAATCATGGCTTCCAAAACCATTCGATCAATCCGTCCCATCATTTTGCACACCAAAGCAGCTGAAGGCCCGCTGAAACAAGAACACGAAGGCTCCACGAGAAAATTCCCTATTTTTCCATAGAAAATTCCCTTTCCGGCCATTTTTGGCATAAAAAACACGTGTCGGAAATCCGATGAGAATCATGGCTTCAAAACCATTCGATCAATCCGTCCCATCATTTTGCACACCACAGCGGCTGAAGGCCCGCTGAAACAAGAACACGAAGGCTCCACAAGAAAATTCCCTATTTTTCCATAGAAAATTCCCTTTCCGGCCATTTTTGGCATAAAAAACACGAGTGTCGGAAATCCGATGAGAATCATGGCTTCCAAAACCATTCGATCAATCCGTCCCATCATTTTGCACACCAAAACGCCTGAAGGCCCGCTGAAACAAGAACACGAAGGCTCCACGAGAGAAAATTCCCTATTTTTCCATAGAAAATTCCCTTTCCGGCCATTTTTGGCATAAAAAACACGAGTGTCGGAAATCCGATGAGAATCATGGCTTCCAAAACCATTCGATCAATCCGTCCCATCATTTTGCACACCACAAAGCAGCCTGAAGGCCCGCTGAAACAAGAACACGAAGGCTCCACGAGAGAAAATTCCCTATTTTTCCATAGAAAATTCCCTTTCCGGCCATTTTTGGCATAAAAAACACGTGTCGGAAATCCGATGAGAATCATGGCTTCCAAAACCATTCGATCAATCCGTCCCATCATTTTGCACACCAAAGCAGCTGAAGGCCCGCTGAAACAAGAACACGAAGGCTCCACATAGAAAATTCCCTATTTTTCCATAGAAAATTCCCTTTCCGGCCACTTTTTGGCATAAAAAACACGAGTGTCGGAAATCCGATGAGAATCATGGCTTCCAAAACCATTCGATCAATCCGTCCCATCATTTTGCACACCAAAGCAGCTGAAGGCCCGCTGAAACAAGAACACGAAGGCTCACAAGAAAATTCCCTATTTTTCCATAGAAAATTCCCTTTCCGGCCATTTTTGGCATAAAAAACACGAGTGTCGGAAATCCGATGAGAATCATGGCTTCCAAAACCATTCGATCAATCCGTCCCATCATTTTGCACACCAAAGCAGCTGAAGGCCCGCTGAAACAAGAACACGAAGGCTCCACGAGAAAAATTCCCTATTTTTCCATAGAAAATTCCCTTTCCGGCCATTTTTGGCATAAAAAACACAGTGTCGGAAATCCGATGAGAATCATGGCTTCCAAAACCATTCGATCAATCCGTCCCATCATTTTGCACACCAAAGCAGCTGAAGGCCCGCTGAAACAAGAACACGAAGGCTCCACAGAGAAAATTCCCTATTTTTCCATAGAAAATTCCCTTTCCGGCCATTTTTGGCATAAAAAACAGTGTCGGAAATCCGATGAGAATCATGGCTTCCAAAACCATTCGATCAATCCGTCCCATCATTTGCACACCAAAGCAGCTGAAGGCCATTTGAAACAAGAACACGAAGGCTCCACGCGAGAGAAAATTCCCTATTTTTCCATAGAAAATTCCCTTTCCGGCCATTTTTGGCATAAAAAACAGTGTCGGAAATCCGATGAGAATCATGGCTTCCAAAACCATTCGATCAATCCGTCCCATCATTTTGCACACCAAAGCAGCTGAAGGCCAGCTGAAACAAGAACACGAAGGCTCCACGAGAAAAATTCCCTATTTTTCCATAGAAAATTCCCTTTCCGGCCATTTTTGGCATAAAAAACACAGTGTCGGAAATCCGATGAGAATCATGGCTTCCAAAACCATTCGATCAATCCGTCCCATCATTTTGCACACCACGAGCCTGAGCTGAAGGCCCGCTGAAACAAGAACACGAAGGCTCCACGAGAAAAATTCCCTATTTTTCCATAGAAAATTCCCTTTCCGGCCATTTTTGGCATAAAAAACACAGTGTCGGAAATCCGATGAGAATCATGGCTTCCAAAACCATTCGATCAATCCGTCCCATCATTTTGCACACCAAAGCAGCCTGAAGAAGGCGCTGAAACAAGAACACGAAGGCTCCACAGAAAATTCCTATTTTTCCATAGAAAATTCCCTTTCCGGCCATTTTTGGCATAAAAAACACAGTGTCGGAAATCCGATGAGAATCATGGCTTCCAAAACCATTCGATCAATCCGTCCCATCATTTTGCACACCAAAGCAGCCTGAAGGCCCGCTGAAACAAGAACACGAAGGCTCCACGAGAAAATTCCCTATTTTTCCATAGAAAATTCCCTTTCCGGCCATTTTTGGCATAAAAAACACGAGTGTCGGAAATCCGATGAGAATCATGGCTTCCAAAACCATTCGATCAATCTGTCCCATCATTTTGCACAACACAGCAGCCTGAAGGCCGGCTGAAACAAGAACACGAAGGCTCCACGAGAAAATTCCCTATTTTTGCCATAGAAAATTCCCTTTCCGGCCATTTTTGGCATAAAAAACACAGTGTCGGAAATCCGATGAGAATCATGGCTTCCAAAACCATTCGATCAATCCGTCCCATCATTTTGCACACCAAAGCAGCTGAAGGCCCGCTGAAACAAGAACACGAAGGCTCCACAAGAAAATTCCCTATTTTTCCATAGAAAATTCCCTTTCCGGCCATTTTTGGCATAAAAAACACAGTGTCGGAAATCCGATGAGAATCATGGCTTCCAAAACCATTCGATCAATCCGTCCCATCATTTTGCACACCAAAGCGCTGAAGGCCCGCTGAAACAAGAACACGAAGGCTCCACGAGAAAATTCCCTATTTTTCCATAGAAAATTCCCTTTCCGGCCATTTTTGGCATAAAAAACACGAGTGTCGGAAATCCGATGAGAATCATGGCTTCCAAAACCATTCGATCAATCCGTCCCATCATTTTGCACACCACAGCAGCTTTGAAGGCCCGCTGAAACAAGAACACGAAGGCTCCAAAGAAAAAATTCCCTATTTTTCCATAGAAAATTCCCTTTCCGGCCATTTTTGGCATAAAAAACACAGTGTCGGAAATCCGATGAGAATCATGGCTTCAAAACCATTCGATCAATCCGTCCCATCATTTTTGCACACCAAAGCAGCCTGAAGGCCCGCTGAAACAAGAACACGAAGGCTCCACAGAGAAAATTCCCTATTTTTCCATAAAAAATTCCCTTTCCGGCCATTTTTTGGCATAAAAAACACAAGTGTCGGAAATCCGATGAGAATCATGGCTTCCAAAACCATTCGATCAATCCGTCCCATCATTTTGCACACCACAGCAGCCTGAAGGCCCGCTGAAACAAGAACACGAAGGCTCCACACAGAAAATTCCCTATTTTTCCATAGAAAATTCCCTTTCCGGCCATTTTTTTGCATAAAAAACACGAGTGTCGGAAATCCGATGAGAATCATGGCTTCCAAAACCATTCGATCAATCCGTCCCATCATTTTGCACACCAAAGCGGCTGAAGGCCGCTGAAACAAGAACACGAAGGCTCCACGAGAAAAAATTCCCTATTTTTCCATAGAAAATTCCCTTTCCGGCCATTTTTGGCATAAAAAACACGAGTGTCGGAAATCCGATGAGAATCATGGCTTCCAAAACCATTCGATCAATCCGTCCCATCATTTTGCACACCAAAGCAGGCTGAAGGCCGCTGAAACAAGAACACGAAGGCTCCACGAGAGAAATTCCCTATTTTTCCATAGAAAATTCCCTTTCCGGCCATTTTTTGGCATAAAAAACACGAGTGTCGGAAATCCGATGAGAATCATGGCTTCCAAAACCATTCGATCAATCCGTCCCATCATTTTGCACACCAAAGCAGCCTGAAGGCCCGTTGAAACAAGAACAGGAAGGCTCCACGAAGAAAATTCCCTATTTTTCCATAGAAAATTCCCTTTCCGGCCATTTTTGGCATAAAAAACAGTGTGTCGGAAATCCGATGAGAATCATGGCTTCCAAAACCATTCGATCAATCCGTCCCATCATTTTGCACACCAAAGGCAGCTGAAGGCCCGCTGAAACAAGAACACGAAGGCTCCACAAGAGAAAATTCCCTATTTTTCCATAGAAAATTCCCTTTCCGGCCATTTTTTGGCATAAAAAACACGAGTGTCGGAAATCCGATGAGAATCATGGCTTCCAAAACCATTCGATCAATCCGTCCCATCATTTTGCACACCAAAGCAGCCTGAAGGCCCGCTGAAACAAGAACACGAAGGCTCCACGAGAGAAAATTCCCTATTTTTCCATAGAAAATTCCCTTTCCGGCCATTTTTGGCATAAAAAACACAGTGTCGGAAATCCGATGAGAATCATGGCTTCCAAAACCATTCGATCAATCCGTCCCATCATTTTGCACACCAAAGCAGCTGAAGGCCCGCTGAAACAAGAACACGAAGGCTCCACGAGAGAAAATTCCCTATTTTTCCATAGAAAATTCCCTTTCCGGCCATTTTTTGGCATAAAAAACACGAGTGTCGGAAATCCGATGAGAATCATGGCTTCCAAAACCATTCGATCAATCCGTCCCATCATTTTGCACACCACAGCACCCTGAAGGCCCGCTAAAACAAGAACAGGAAGGCTCCACAGAGAAAATTCCCTGTTTTTCCATAGAAAATTCCCTTTTCGGCCATTTTTTGGCCTAAAAAAGACGAGTGTCGGAAATCCGATGAGAATCATGGCCTCCAAAACCATTCGATCAATCCGTCCCATCATTTTGCACACCAAAGCAGCTGAAGGCCCGCTGAAACAAGAACACGAAGGCTCCACAAGAAAATTCCCTATTTTTCCATAGAAAATTCCCTTTCCGGCCATTTTTTGGCATAAAAAACACGAGTGTCGGAAATCCGATGAGAATCATGGCTTCCAAAACCATTCGATCAATCCGTCCCATCATTTTGCACACCAAAGCAGCTGAAGGCCCGCTGAAACAAGAACACGAAGGCTCCACGAGAGAAAATTCCCTATTTTTCCATAGAAAATTCCCTTTCCGGCCATTTTTGGCATAAAAAACACGTGTCGGAAATCCGATGAGAATCATGGCTTCCAAAACCATTCGATCAATCCGTCCCATCATTTTGCACACCAAAGCAGCTGAAGGCCCGCTAAAAACAAGAACACGAAGGCTCCACGAAGAAAATTCCCTATTTTTCCATAGAAAATTCCCTTTCCGGCCATTTTTGGCATAAAAAACACAGTGTCGGAAATCCGATGAGAATCATGGCTTCCAAAACCATTCGATCAATCCGTCCCATCATTTTGCACACCAAAGCAGCTGAAGGCCCGCTGAAACAAGAACACGAAGGCTCCACGGAGAAAATTCCCTATTTTTCCATAGAAAATTCCCTTTCCGGCCATTTTTGGCCTAAAAAACACAGTGTCGGAAATCCGATGAGAATCATGGCTTCCAAAACCATTCGATCAATCCGTCCCATCATTTTGCACACCAAAGCCTGAAAGGCCGCTGAAACAAGAACACGAAGGCTCCACGGAGAAAATTCCCTATTTTTCCATAGAAAATTCCCTTTCCGGCCATTTTTTGGCATAAAAAACACGAGTGTCGGAAATCCGATGAGAATCATGGCTTCCAAAACCATTCGATCAATCCGTCCCATCATTTTGCACACCAAAGCAGCTGAAGGCCCGCTGAAACAAGAACACGAAGGCTCCACGAGAGAAAATTCCCTATTTTTCCATAGAAAATTCCCTTTCCGGCCATTTTTGGCATAAAAAACACGAGTGTCGGAAATCCGATGAGAATCATGGCTTCCAAAACCATTCGATCAATCCGTCCCATCATTTTGCACACCAAAGCAGCCTGAAGGCCCGCTGAAACAAGAACACGAAGGCTCCACAAGAAAATTCCCTATTTTTCCATAGAAAATTCCCTTTCCGGCCATTTTTGGCATAAAAAACACGAGTGTCGGAAATCCGATGAGAATCATGGCTTCCAAAACCATTCGATCAATCCGTCCCATCATTTTGCACACCAAAGCAGCTGAAGGCCCGCTGAAACAAGAACACGAAGGCTCCACAAGAAAATTCCCTATTTTTCCATAGAAAATTCCCTTTCCGGCCATTTTTGGCATAAAAAACACGAGTGTCGGAAATCCGATGAGAATCATGGCTTCCAAAACCATTCGATCAATCCGTCCCATCATTTTGCACACCAAAGCAGCACAAGGCCCGCTGAAACAAGAACACGAAGGCTCCAAAAGAGAAAATTCCCTATTTTTCCATAGAAAATTCCCTTTCCGGCCATTTTTGGCCTAAAAAACACAGTGTCGGAAATCCGATGAGAATCATGGCTTCCAAAACCATTCGATCAATCCGTCCCATCATTTTGCACACCAAAGCAGCCTGAAGGCCCGCTGAAACAAGAACACGAAGGCTCCACAGAGAAAATTCCCTATTTTTCCATAGAAAATTCCCTTTCAGGCCATTTTTGGCATAAAAAACACAGTGTCGGAAATC
Source organism: Eucalyptus sideroxylon (assembly GCA_014182405.2). Taxonomy (NCBI): domain Eukaryota; kingdom Viridiplantae; phylum Streptophyta; class Magnoliopsida; order Myrtales; family Myrtaceae; genus Eucalyptus; species Eucalyptus sideroxylon. The sequence continues at coordinate 41,254,425 of CM024558.2, read as the reverse complement.
CGATGAGAATCATGGCTTCCAAAACCATTCGATCAATCCGTCCCATCATTTTGCACACCACGGCAGCTGAAGGCCGCTGAAACAAGAACACGAAGGCTCCACGAGAAAATTCCCTATTTTTCCATAGAAAATTCCCTTTCCGGCCATTTTTGGCATAAAAAACACGAGTGTCGGAAATCCGATGAGAATCATGGCTTCCAAAACCATTCGATCAATCCGTCCCATCATTTTGCACACCACAGCAGCCTGAAGGCCCGCTGAAACAAGAACACGAAGGCTCCACAGATAAAATTCCCTGTTTTTCCATAGCAAATTCTCTTTCCGGCCATTTTTTGGCATAAAAAACACGAGTGTCGGAAATCCGATGAGAATCATGGCTTCCAAAACCATTCGATCAATCCGTCCCATCATTTTGCACACCAAAGCAGCCTGAAGGCCCGCTGAAACAAGAACACGAAGGCTCCACGAAAAAATTCCCTATTTTTCCATAGAAAATTCCCTTTCCGGCCATTTTTGGCATAAAAAACACGAGTGTCGGAAATCCGATGAGAATCATGGCTTCCAAAACCATTCGATCAATCCGTCCCATCATTTTGCACACCAAAGCAGCTGAAGGCCGCTGAAACAAGAACACGAAGGCTCCAAGAGAAAATTCCCTATTTTTCCATAGAAAATTCCCTTTCCGGCCATTTTTGGCATAAAAAACACGAGTGTCGGAAATCCGATGAGAATCATGGCTTCCAAAACCATTCGATCAATCCGTCCCATCATTTTGCACACCAAAGCAGCCTGAAGGCCCGCTGAAACAAGAACACGAAGGCTCCACGAGAAAAATTCCCTATTTTTCCATAGAAAATTCCCTTTCCGGCCATTTTTTGGCATAAAAAACACGTGTCGGAAATCCGATGAGAATCATGGCTTCCAAAACCATTCGATCAATCCGTCCCATCATTTTGCACACCACGGCAGCTGAAGGCCCGCTGAAACAAGAACACGAAGGCTCCACAAGAAAATTCCCTATTTTTCCATAGAAAATTCCCTTTCCGGCCATTTTTGGCATAAAAAACACAGTGTCGGAAATCCGATGAGAATCATGGCTTCCAAAACCATTCGATCAATCCGTCCCATCATTTTGCACACCAAAGCAGCCTGAAGGCCCGCTGAAACAAGAACACGAAGGCTCCACGAGAAAAATTCCCTATTTTTCCATAGAAAATTCCCTTTCCGGCCATTTTTGGCATAAAAAACAGTGTCGGAAATCCGATGAGAATCATGGCTTCCAAAACCATTCGATCAATCCGTCCCATCATTTTGCACACCAAAGCAGCTGAAGGCCCGCTGAAACAAGAACACGAAGGCTCCACAGAGAAAATTCCCTATTTTTCCATAGAAAATTCCCTTTCCGGCCATTTTTGGCCTAAAAAACACAGTGTCGGAAATCCGATGAGAATCATGGCTTCCAAAACCATTCGATCAATCCGTCCCATCATTTTGCACACCAAAGCAGCTGAAGGCCCGCTGAAACAAGAACACGAAGGCTCCACAGAAAAATTCCCTATTTTTCCATAGAAAATTCCCTTTCCGGCCATTTTTGGCATAAAAAACACGAGTGTCGGAAATCCGATGAGAATCATGGCTTCCAAAACCATTCGATCAATCCGTCCCATCATTTTGCACACCAAAGCCTTGAAGGCCCGCTGAAACAAGAACACGAAGGCTCCACGAGAGAAAATTCCCTATTTTTCCATAGAAAATTCCCTTTCCGGCCATTTTTGGCCTAAAAAACACGAGTGTCGGAAATCCGATGAGAATCATGGCTTCCAAAACCATTCGATCAATCCGTCCCATCATTTTGCACACCAAAGCAGCCTGAAGGCCCGCTTTGAAACAAGAACACGAAGGCTCCACGAGAAAAATTCCCTATTTTTCCATAGAAAATTCCCTTTCCGGCCATTTTTGGCATAAAAAACACGAGTGTCGGAAATCCGATGAGAATCATGGCTTCCAAAACCATTCGATCAATCCGTCCCATCATTTTGCACACCAAAGCAGCTGAAGGCCGCTGAAACAAGAACACGAAGGCTCCACAGAGAAAATTCCTATTTTTCCATAGAAAATTCCCTTTCCGGCCATTTTTGGCATAAAAAACACGAGTGTCGGAAATCCGATGAGAATCATGGCTTCCAAAACCATTCGATCAATCCGTCCCATCATTTTGCACACCAAAGCAGCTGAAGGCCCGCTGAAACAAGAACACGAAGGCTCCACGGAGAAAATTCCCTATTTTTCCATAGAAAATTCCCTTTCCGGCCATTTTTGGCATAAAAAACACAGTGTCGGAAATCCGATGAGAATCATGGCTTCCAAAACCATTCGATCAATCCGTCCCATCATTTTGCACACCACGGCAGCTGAAGGCCCGCTGAAACAAGAACACGAAGGCTCCAAAGAAAAATTCCCTATTTTTCCATAGAAAATTCCCTTTCCGGCCATTTTTGGCATAAAAAACAGTGTCGGAAATCCGATGAGAATCATGGCTTCCAAAACCATTCGATCAATCCGTCCCATCATTTGCACACCAAAGCAGCTGAAGGCCCGCTGAAACAAGAACACGAAGGCTCCACGAGAGAAAATTCCCTATTTTTCCATAGAAAATTCCCTTTCCGGCCATTTTTGGCCTAAAAAACAGTGTCGGAAATCCGATGAGAATCATGGCTTCCAAAACCATTCGATCAATCCGTCCCATCATTTTGCACACCAAAGCAGCTGAAGGCCCGCTGAAACAAGAACACGAAGGCTCCAAAGAAAATTCCCTATTTTTCCATAGAAAATTCCCTTTCCGGCCATTTTTGGCCTAAAAAACACAGTGTCGGAAATCCGATGAGAATCATGGCTTCCAAAACCATTCGATCAATCCGTCCCATCATTTTGCACACCAAAGCAGCTGAAGGCCCGCTGAAACAAGAACACGAAGGCTCCACGAAGAAAATTCCCTATTTTTCCATAGAAAATTCCCTTTCCGGCCATTTTTGGCCTAAAAAACACAGTGTCGGAAATCCGATGAGAATCATGGCTTCCAAAACCATTCGATCAATCCGTCCCATCATTTTGCACACCAAAGCGGCTGAAGGCCCGCTGAAACAAGAACACGAAGGCTCCAAAGAGAAAATTCCCTATTTTTCCATAGAAAATTCCCTTTCCGGCCATTTTTGGCATAAAAAACACGTGTGTCGGAAATCCGATGAGAATCATGGCTTCCAAAACCATTCGATCAATCCGTCCCATCATTTTGCACACCAAAGCAGCTGAAGGCCCGCTGAAACAAGAACACGAAGGCTCCACAGAGAAAATTCCCTATTTTTCCATAGAAAATTCCCTTTCCGGCCATTTTTGGCATAAAAAACACAGTGTCGGAAATCCGATGAGAATCATGGCTTCCAAAACCATTCGATCAATCCGTCCCATCATTTTGCACACCACGGCAGCCTGAAGGCCCGCTGAAACAAGAACACGAAGGCTCCACGAGAAAATTCCCTATTTTTCCATAGAAAATTCCCTTTCCGGCCATTTTTGGCATAAAAAACACGTGTCGGAAATCCGATGAGAATCATGGCTTCCAAAACCATTCGATCAATCCGTCCCATCATTTTGCACACCAAAGCAGCTGAAGGCCCGCTGAAACAAGAACACGAAGGCTCCACAGAGAAAATTCCCTATTTTTCCATAGAAAATTCCCTTTCCGGCCATTTTTGGCATAAAAAACACAGTGTCGGAAATCCGATGAGAATCATGGCTTCCAAAACCATTCGATCAATCCGTCCCATCATTTTGCACACCAAAGCAGCCTGAAGGCCGCTTTGAAACAAGAACACGAAGGCTCCACAGAGAAAATTCCCTATTTTTGCCATAGAAAATTCCCTTTCCGGCCATTTTTGGCATAAAAAACACGAGTGTCGGAAATCCGATGAGAATCATGGCTTCCAAAACCATTCGATCAATCCGTCCCATCATTTTGCACACCAAACAGCCTGAAGGCCCGCTGAAACAAGAACACGAAGGCTCCACGAGAGAAAATTCCCTATTTTTCCATAGAAAATTCCCTTTCCGGCCATTTTTGGCCTAAAAAACACAGTGTCGGAAATCCGATGAGAATCATGGCTTCCAAAACCATTCGATCAATCCGTCCCATCATTTTGCACACCAAAGCAGCCTGAAGGCCCGCTAAAACAAGAACACGAAGGCTCCACAGAGAAAATTCCCTATTTTTCCATAGAAAATTCCCTTTCCGGCCATTTTTGGCCTAAAAAACAGTGTCGGAAATCCGATGAGAATCATGGCTTCCAAAACCATTCGATCAATCCGTCCCATCATTTTGCACACCAAGCAGCCTGAAGGCCGCTGAAACAAGAACACGAAGGCTCCACGAGAAAAAATTCCCTATTTTTCCATAGAAAATTCCCTTTCCGGCCATTTTTGGCATAAAAAACACGAGTGTCGGAAATCCGATGAGAATCATGGCTTCAAAACCATTCGATCAATCCGTCCCATCATTTTGCACACCACAAAGCAGCTGAAGGCCCGCTGAAACAAGAACACGAAGGCTCCAAAGAAAAATTCCCTATTTTTCCATAGAAAATTCCCTTTCCGGCCATTTTTGGCCTAAAAAACACAGTGTCGGAAATCCGATGAGAATCATGGCTTCCAAAACCATTCGATCAATCCGTCCCATCATTTTGCACACCAAAGCAGCTGAAGGCCCGCTGAAACAAGAACACGAAGGCTCCAAAGAAAAATTCCCTATTTTTCCATAGAAAATTCCCTTTCCGGCCATTTTTGGCCTAAAAAACACAGTGTCGGAAATCCGATGAGAATCATGGCTTCCAAAACCATTCGATCAATCCGTCCCATCATTTTGCACACCAAAGCGGCTGAAGGCCCGCTGAAACAAGAACACGAAGGCTCCAAAGAGAAAATTCCCTATTTTTCCATAGAAAATTCCCTTTCCGGCCATTTTTGGCCTAAAAAACACGAGTGTCGGAAATCCGATGAGAATCATGGCTTCCAAAACCATTCGATCAATCCGTCCCATCATTTTGCACACCAAAGCAGCCCTGAAGGCCCGCTGAAACAAGAACACGAAGGCTCCACGAAGAGAAAATTCCCTATTTTTCCATAGAAAATTCCCTTTCCGGCCATTTTTGGCCTAAAAAAAACACGAGTGTCGGAAATCCGATGAGAATCATGGCTTCCAAAACCATTCGATCAATCCGTCCCATCATTTTGCACACCAAAGCAGCCTGAAGGCCGCTGAAACAAGAACACGAAGGCTCCACAAGAGAAAATTCCCTATTTTTCCATAGAAAATTCCCTTTCCGGCCATTTTTGGCATAAAAAACACGAGTGTCGGAAATCCGATGAGAATCATGGCTTCCAAAACCATTCGATCAATCCGTCCCATCATTTTGCACACCACAGCAGCCTGAAGGCCCGCTGAAACAAGAACACGAAGGCTCCAAAGAAAATTCCCTATTTTTCCATAGAAAATTCCCTTTCCGGCCATTTTTGGCCTAAAAAACACAGTGTCGGAAATCCGATGAGAATCATGGCTTCCAAAACCATTCGATCAATCCGTCCCATCATTTTGCACACCAAAGCAGCCTGAAGGCCCGCTGAAACAAGAACACGAAGGCTCCAAAGAAAATTCCCTATTTTTCCATAGAAAATTCCCTTTCCGGCCATTTTTGGCCTAAAAAACACAGTGTCGGAAATCCGATGAGAATCATGGCTTCCAAAACCATTCGATCAATCCGTCCCATCATTTTGCACACCAAAGCAGCCTGAAGGCCGTTGAAACAAGAACACGAAGGCTCCAAAGAAAATTCCCTATTTTTCCATAGAAAATTCCCTTTCCGGCCATTTTTGGCCTAAAAAACAGTGTCGGAAATCCGATGAGAATCATGGCTTCCAAAACCATTCGATCAATCCGTCCCATCATTTTGCACACCAAAGCAGCTGAAGGCCCGCTGAAACAGAACACGAAGGCTCCAAGAAAAATTCCCTATTTTTCCATAGAAAATTCCCTTTCCGGCCATTTTTGGCATAAAAAACACGTGTCGGAAATCCGATGAGAATCATGGCTTCAAAACCATTCGATCAATCCGTCCCATCATTTGCACACCAAAGCAGCTGAAGGCCCGCTGAAACAAGAACACGAAGGCTCCAAAGAGAAAATTCCCTATTTTTCCATAGAAAATTCCCTTTCCGGCCATTTTTGGCATAAAAAACACAGTGTCGGAAATCCGATGAGAATCATGGCTTCCAAAACCATTCGATCAATCCGTCCCATCATTTTGCACACCAAAGCCTGAAGGCCCGCTGAAACAAGAACACGAAGGCTCCACAAAGAAAATTCCCTATTTTTCCATAGAAAATTCCCTTTCCGGCCATTTTTGGCCTAAAAAACACGAGTGTCGGAAATCCGATGAGAATCATGGCTTCCAAAACCATTCGATCAATCCGTCCCATCATTTTGCACACCACAGCAGCTGAAGGCCGCTGAAACAAGAACACGAAGGCTCCGCGAGAAAATTCCTATTTTTCCATAGAAAATTCCCTTTCCGGCCATTTTTTGGCATAAAAAACACAGTGTCGGAAATCCGATGAGAATCATGGCTTCCAAAACCATTCGATCAATCCGTCCCATCATTTTGCACACCAAAGCGGCTGAAGGCCCGTGAAACAAGAACACGAAGGCTCCAAAGAAAAATTCCCTATTTTTCCATAGAAAATTCCCTTTCCGGCCATTTTTGGCCTAAAAAACACAGTGTCGGAAATCCGATGAGAATCATGGCTTCCAAAACCATTCGATCAATCCGTCCCATCATTTTGCACACCAAAGCAGCCTGAAGGCCCGCTGAAACAAGAACACGAAGGCTCCACGGAAAAATTCCCTATTTTTCCATAGAAAATTCCCTTTCCGGCCATTTTTGGCATAAAAAACACGAGTGTCGGAAATCCGATGAGAATCATGGCTTCCAAAACCATTCGATCAATCCGTCCCATCATTTTGCACACCAAAGCAGCTGAAGGCCCGCTGAAACAAGAACACGAAGGCTCCACAAGAAAATTCCCTATTTTTCCATAGAAAATTCCCTTTCCGGCCATTTTTGGCATAAAAAACACGAGTGTCGGAAATCCGATGAGAATCATGGCTTCCAAAACCATTCGATCAATCCGTCCCATCATTTTGCACACCAAAGCAGCCTGAAGGCCCGCTGAAACAAGAACACGAAGGCTCCAAAGAGAAAATTCCCTATTTTTCCATAGAAAATTCCCTTTCCGGCCATTTTTGGCCTAAAAAACACAGTGTCGGAAATCCGATGAGAATCATGGCTTCCAAAACCATTCGATCAATCCGTCCCATCATTTTGCACACCAAAGCAGCTGAAGGCCCGCTGAAACAAGAACACGAAGGCTCCAAGAGAAAATTCCCTATTTTTCCATAGAAAATTCCCTTTCCGGCCATTTTTGGCCTAAAAAACACGAGTGTCGGAAATCCGATGAGAATCATGGCTTCCAAAACCATTCGATCAATCCGTCCCATCATTTTGCACACCAAAGCAGCCTGAAGGCCCGCTGAAACAAGAACACGAAGGCTCCAAAAAAAATTCCTATTTTTCCATAGAAAATTCCCTTTCCGGCCATTTTTTGGCCTAAAAAACAGTGTCGGAAATCCGATGAGAATCATGGCTTCCAAAACCATTCGATCAATCCGTCCCATCATTTTGCACACCAAAGCAGCTGAAGGCCCGCTGAAACAAGAACACGAAGGCTCCACGAAGAAAATTCCCTATTTTTCCATAGAAAATTCCCTTTCCGGCCATTTTTGGCATAAAAAACACGTGTCGGAAATCCGATGAGAATCATGGCTTCCAAAACCATTCGATCAATCCGTCCCATCATTTTGCACACCAAAGCAGCTGAAGGCCCGCTGAAACAAGAACACGAAGGCTCCAAGAAAATTCCCTATTTTTCCATAGAAAATTCCCTTTCCGGCCATTTTTGGCCTAAAAAACACAGTGTCGGAAATCCGATGAGAATCATGGCTTCCAAAACCATTCGATCAATCCGTCCCATCATTTTGCACACCAAAGCAGCTGAAGGCCCGCTGAAACAAGAACACGAAGGCTCCAAAGAAAAAATTCCCTATTTTTCCATAGAAAATTCCCTTTCCGGCCATTTTTGGCCTAAAAAACACAGTGTCGGAAATCCGATGAGAATCATGGCTTCCAAAACCATTCGATCAATCCGTCCCATCATTTTGCACACCAAAGCAGCTGAAGGCCGCTGAAACAAGAACACGAAGGCTCCAAGAAAAAATTCCCTATTTTTCCATAGAAAATTCCCTTTCCGGCCATTTTTGGCCTAAAAAACAGTGTCGGAAATCCGATGAGAATCATGGCTTCCAAAACCATTCGATCAATCCGTCCCATCATTTTGCACACCAAAGCAGCTGAAGGCCCGCTGAAACAAGAACACGAAGGCTCCAAAGAAAATTCCCTATTTTTCCATAGAAAATTCCCTTTCCGGCCATTTTTGGCATAAAAAACACAGTGTCGGAAATCCGATGAGAATCATGGCTTCCAAAACCATTCGATCAATCCGTCCCATCATTTTGCACACCAAAGCACTGAAGGCCCTGAAACAAGAACACGAAGGCTCCACAGAGAAAATTCCCTATTTTTCCATAGAAAATTCCCTTTCCGGCCATTTTTGGCATAAAAAACACAGTGTCGGAAATCCGATGAGAATCATGGCTTCCAAAACCATTCGATCAATCCGTCCCATCATTTGCACACCAAAGCAGCTGAAGGCCCGCTGAAACAAGAACACGAAAGGCTCCAAGAGAAAAATTCCCTATTTTTCCATAGAAAATTCCCTTTCCGGCCATTTTTGGCCTAAAAAACACAGTGTCGGAAATCCGATGAGAATCATGGCTTCCAAAACCATTCGATCAATCCGTCCCATCATTTTGCACACCAAAGCGCCTGAAGGCCCGCTGAAACAAGAACACGAAGGCTCCAAAGAGAAAATTCCCTATTTTTCCATAGAAAATTCCCTTTCCGGCCATTTTTGGCATAAAAAACACAGTGTCGGAAATCCGATGAGAATCATGGCTTCCAAAACCATTCGATCAATCCGTCCCATCATTTTGCACACCAAAGCGGCCTGAAGGCCCGCTGAAACAAGAACACGAAGGCTCCACGAGAGAAAATTCCCTATTTTTCCATAGAAAATTCCCTTTCCGGCCATTTTTGGCCTAAAAAACAGTGTCGGAAATCCGATGAGAATCATGGCTTCCAAAACCATTCGATCAATCCGTCCCATCATTTTGCACACCAAAGCAGCTTGAAGGCCCGCTGAAACAAGAACACGAAGGCTCCACAGAGAAAATTCCCTATTTTTCCATAGAAAATTCCCTTTCCGGCCATTTTTTGGCATAAAAAACACGAGTGTCGGAAATCCGATGAGAATCATGGCTTCCAAAACCATTCGATCAATCCGTCCCATCATTTTGCACACCACGCAGCTGAAGGCCCGCTGAAACAAGAACACGAAGGCTCCAAGAGAAAATTCCCTATTTTTCCATAGAAAATTCCCTTTCCGGCCATTTTTGGCCTAAAAAACACAGTGTCGGAAATCCGATGAGAATCATGGCTTCCAAAACCATTCGATCAATCCGTCCCATCATTTTGCACACCAAAGCAGCTGAAGGCCCGCTGAAACAAGAACACGAAGGCTCCACGAGAGAAAATTCCCTATTTTTCCATAGAAAATTCCCTTTCCGGCCATTTTTGGCATAAAAAACACGAGTGTCGGAAATCCGATGAGAATCATGGCTTCCAAAACCATTCGATCAATCCGTCCCATCATTTTGCACACCAAAGCAGCCTGAAGGCCCGCTGAAACAAGAACACGAAGGCTCCAAAGAGAAAATTCCCTGTTTTTCCATAGAAAATTCCCTTTCCGGCCATTTTTTGGCATAAAAAACACAAGTGTCGGAAATCCGATGAGAATCATGGCTTCCAAAACCATTCGATCAATCCGTCCCATCATTTTGCACACCAAAGCAGCTGAAGGCCCGCTGAAACAAGAACACGAAGGCTCCAAGAAAATTCCCTATTTTTCCATAGAAAATTCCCTTTCCGGCCATTTTTGGCCTAAAAAACACGAGTGTCGGAAATCCGATGAGAATCATGGCTTCCAAAACCATTCGATCAATCCGTCCCATCATTTTGCACACCAAAGCAGCCTGAAGGCCCGCTGAAACAAGAACACGAAGGCTCCACGAAGAAAATTCCCTATTTTTCCATAGAAAATTCCCTTTCCGGCCATTTTTGGCATAAAAAACAGTGTCGGAAATCCGATGAGAATCATGGCTTCCAAAACCATTCGATCAATCCGTCCCATCATTTTGCACACCAAAGGTAGCCTGAAGGCCCAAAACTTGAAACAAGAACACGAAGGCTCCAAGAAAATTCCCTATTTTTCCATAGAAAATTCCCTTTCCGGCCATTTTTGGCCTAAAAAACACAGTGTCGGAAATCCGATGAGAATCATGGCTTCCAAAACCATTCGATCAATCCGTCCCATCATTTTGCACACCACGGCAGCGGCTGAAGGCCCGCTGAAACAAGAACACGAAGGCTCCAAGAAAAATTCCCTATTTTTCCATAGAAAATTCCCTTTCCGGCCATTTTTGGCATAAAAAACACGAGTGTCGGAAATCCGATGAGAATCATGGCTTCCAAAACCATTCGATCAATCCGTCCCATCATTTTGCACACCACAAGCAGCTGAAGGCCCGCTGAAACAAGAACACGAAGGCTCCAAGAGAAAATTCCCTATTTTTCCATAGAAAATTCCCTTTCCGGCCATTTTTGGCCTAAAAAACACAGTGTCGGAAATCCGATGAGAATCATGGCTTCCAAAACCATTCGATCAATCCGTCCCATCATTTTGCACACCAAAGCAGCTGAAGGCCCGCTGAAACAAGAACACGAAGGCTCCAAAGAAAAATTCCCTATTTTTCCATAGAAAATTCCCTTTCCGGCCATTTTTGGCCTAAAAAAGGCAGTGTCGGAAATCCGATGAGAATCATGGCTTCCAAAACCATTCGATCAATCCGTCCCATCATTTTGCACACCACAGCAGCTGAAGGCCCGCTGAAACAAGAACACGAAGGCTCCAAAGAGAAAATTCCCTATTTTTCCATAGAAAATTCCCTTTCCGGCCATTTTTGGCCTAAAAAACAGTGTCGGAAATCCGATGAGAATCATGGCTTCCAAAACCATTCGATCAATCCGTCCCATCATTTTGCACACCAAAGCAGCTGAAGGCCCGCTGAAACAAGAACACGAAGGCTCCAAGAGAAAATTCCCTATTTTTCCATAGAAAATTCCCTTTCCGGCCATTTTTGGCCTAAAAAACACAGTGTCGGAAATCCGATGAGAATCATGGCTTCCAAAACCATTCGATCAATCCGTCCCATCATTTTGCACACCACGGCAGCTGAAGGCCCGCTGAAACAAGAACACGAAGGCTCCAAAGAAAAATTCCCTATTTTTCCATAGAAAATTCCCTTTCCGGCCATTTTTGGCCTAAAAAAGGCAGTGTCGGAAATCCGATGAGAATCATGGCTTCCAAAACCATTCGATCAATCCGTCCCATCATTTTGCACACCAAAGCAGCTGAAGGCCGCTGAAACAAGAACACGAAGGCTCCAAAGAAAAATTCCCTATTTTTCCATAGAAAATTCCCTTTCCGGCCATTTTTGGCCTAAAAAACACGAGTGTCGGAAATCCGATGAGAATCATGGCTTCCAAAACCATTCGATCAATCCGTCCCATCATTTTGCACACCACAAAGCAGCCTGAAGGCCATTGAAACAAGAACACGAAGGCTCCACGAAGAAAATTCCTATTTTTCCATAGAAAATTCCCTTTCCGGCCATTTTTGGCCTAAAAAACACAGTGTCGGAAATCCGATGAGAATCATGGCTTCCAAAACCATTCGATCAATCCGTCCCATCATTTTGCACACCAAAGCAGCTGAAGGCCGCTGAAACAAGAACACGAAGGCTCCAAAGAGAAAATTCCCTGTTTTTCCATAGAAAATTCCCTTTCAGGCCATTTTTGGCATAAAAAACACAGTGTCGGAAATCCGATGAGAATCATGGCTTCCAAAACCATTCGATCAATCCGTCCCATCATTTTGCACACCAAAGCAGCTGAAGGCCCGCTGAAACAAGAACACGAAGGCTCCACAAAGAAAATTCCCTATTTTTCCATAGAAAATTCCCTTTCCGGCCATTTTTGGCATAAAAAACACAGTGTCGGAAATCCGATGAGAATCATGGCTTCCAAAACCATTCGATCAATCCGTCCCATCATTTTGCACACCAAAGCAGCCTGAAGGCCCGCTGAAACAAGAACACGAAGGCTCCACACAGAAAATTCCCTATTTTTCCATAGAAAATTCCCTTTCCGGCCATTTTTGGCCTAAAAAACAGTGTCGGAAATCCGATGAGAATCATGGCTTCCAAAACCATTCGATCAATCCGTCCCATCATTTTGCACACCAAAGCCTGAAGGCCCGCTGAAACAAGAACACGAAGGCTCCAAAGAAAAATTCCCTATTTTTCCATAGAAAATTCCCTTTCCGGCCATTTTTGGCATAAAAAACACAGTGTCGGAAATCCGATGAGAATCATGGCTTCCAAAACCATTCGATCAATCCGTCCCATCATTTTGCACACCAAAGCAGCACTGAAGGCCCGCTGAAACAAGAACACGAAGGCTCCAAAGAGAAAAAATTCCCTATTTTTCCATAGAAAATTCCCTTTCCGGCCATTTTTGGCCTAAAAAACACAGTGTCGGAAATCCGATGAGAATCATGGCTTCCAAAACCATTCGATCAATCCGTCCCATCATTTTGCACACCAAAGCAGCCTGAAGGCCCGCTGAAACAAGAACACGAAGGCTCCACAGAAAAATTCCCTATTTTTCCATAGAAAATTCCCTTTCCGGCCATTTTTTGGCATAAAAAACACAGTGTCGGAAATCCGATGAGAATCATGGCTTCCAAAACCATTCGATCAATCCGTCCCATCATTTTGCACACCAAAGCAGCTGAAGGCCCGCTGAAACAAGAACACGAAGGCTCCAAAGAAAAATTCCCTATTTTTCCATAGAAAATTCCCTTTCCGGCCATTTTTGGCCTAAAAAACACAGTGTCGGAAATCCGATGAGAATCATGGCTTCCAAAACCATTCGATCAATCCGTCCCATCATTTTGCACACCAAAGCAGCTGAAGGCCCGCTGAAACAAGAACACGAAGGCTCCAAGAGAAAATTCCCTATTTTTCCATAGAAAATTCCCTTTCCGGCCATTTTTGGCCTAAAAAAACAGTGTCGGAAATCCGATGAGAATCATGGCTTCCAAAACCATTCGATCAATCCGTCCCATCATTTTTGCACACCAAAGCAGGCTGAAGGCCCGCTGAAACAAGAACACGAAGGCTCCACGAGAAAAATTCCCTATTTTTCCATAGAAAATTCCCTTTCCGGCCATTTTTGGCATAAAAAACACAGTGTCGGAAATCCGATGAGAATCATGGCTTCCAAAACCATTCGATCAATCCGTCCCATCATTTTGCACACCAAAGCAGCTGAAGGCCCGCTGAAACAAGAACACGAAGGCTCCACGGAGAAAATTCCCTATTTTTCCATAGAAAATTCCCTTTCCGGCCATTTTTGGCCTAAAAAACACGAGTGTCGGAAATCCGATGAGAATCATGGCTTCCAAAACCATTCGATCAATCCGTCCCATCATTTTGCACACCAAAGCAGCTGAAGGCCCGCTTGAAACAAGAACACGAAGGCTCCAAAGAGAAAATTCCCTATTTTTCCATAGAAAATTCCCTTTCCGGCCATTTTTGGCATAAAAAACACAGTGTCGGAAATCCGATGAGAATCATGGCTTCCAAAACCATTCGATCAATCCGTCCCATCATTTTGCACACCAAAGCAGCTGAAGGCCCGCTGAAACAAGAACACGAAGGCTCCAAAGAAAATTCCCTATTTTTCCATAGAAAATTCCCTTTCCGGCCATTTTTGGCCTAAAAAAACACAGTGTCGGAAATCCGATGAGAATCATGGCTTCCAAAACCATTCGATCAATCCGTCCCATCATTTTGCACACCAAAGCAGCTGAAGGCCCGCTGAAACAAGAACACGAAGGCTCCAAGAAAAATTCCCTATTTTTCCATAGAAAATTCCCTTTCCGGCCATTTTTGGCATAAAAAACACGTGTCGGAAATCCGATGAGAATCATGGCTTCCAAAACCATTCGATCAATCCGTCCCATCATTTTGCACACCAAAGCAGCTGAAGGCCCGCTGAAACAAGAACACGAAGGCTCCAAAGAGAAAATTCCCTATTTTTCCATAGAAAATTCCCTTTCCGGCCATTTTTGGCCTAAAAAACACAGTGTCGGAAATCCGATGAGAATCATGGCTTCCAAAACCATTCGATCAATCCGTCCCATCATTTTGCACACCAAAGCAGCTGAAGGCCCGCTGAAACAAGAACACGAAGGCTCCAAAGAAAATTCCCTATTTTTCCATAGAAAATTCCCTTTCCGGCCATTTTTGGCCTAAAAAACACAGTGTCGGAAATCCGATGAGAATCATGGCTTCCAAAACCATTCGATCAATCCGTCCCATCATTTTGCACACCAAAGCAGCCTGAAGGCCCGCTGAAACAAGAACACGAAGGCTCCAAAGAAAAATTCCCTATTTTTCCATAGAAAATTCCCTTTCCGGCCATTTTTGGCCTAAAAAAACACAGTGTCGGAAATCCGATGAGAATCATGGCTTCCAAAACCATTCGATCAATCCGTCCCATCATTTTGCACACCAAAGCAGCCTGAAGGCCCGCTGAAACAAGAACACGAAGGCTCCAAAGAAAAATTCCCTATTTTTCCATAGAAAATTCCCTTTCCGGCCATTTTTGGCCTAAAAAACAGTGTCGGAAATCCGATGAGAATCATGGCTTCCAAAAGCATTCGATCAATCCGTCCCATCATTTTGCACACCACAGGAGCCTAAAGGCCCGCTGAAACAAGAACACGAAGGCTCCAAAGAAAAATTCCCTATTTTTCCATAGAAAATTCCCTTTCCGGCCATTTTTGGCATAAAAAACACAGTGTCGGAAATCCGATGAGAATCATGGCTTCCAAAACCATTCGATCAATCCGTCCCATCATTTTGCACACCAAAGCAGCTGAAGGCCCGCTGAAACAAGAACACGAAGGCTCCAAAGAGAAAATTCCCTATTTTTTCCATAGAAAATTCCCTTTCCGGCCATTTTTGGCCTAAAAAACAGTGTCGGAAATCCGATGAGAATCATGGCTTCCAAAACCATTCGATCAATCCGTCCCATCATTTTGCACACCAAAGCAGCTGAAGGCCCGCTGAAACAAGAACACGAAGGCTCCACAGAGAAAATTCCCTATTTTTCCATAGAAAATTCCCTTTCCGGCCATTTTTGGCCTAAAAAACAGTGTCGGAAATCCGATGAGAATCATGGCTTCCAAAACCATTCGATCAATCCGTCCCATCATTTTGCACACCACAGCAGCTGAAGGCCCGCTGAAACAAAGAACACGAAGGCTCCAAAGAGAAAAATTCCCTATTTTTCCATAGAAAATTCCCTTTCCGGCCATTTTTGGCATAAAAAACACGAGTGTCGGAAATCCGATGAGAATCATGGCTTCCAAAACCATTCGATCAATCCGTCCCATCATTTTGCACACCAAAGCAGCTGAAGGCCCGCTGAAACAAGAACACGAAGGCTCCAAAGAGAAAATTCCCTATTTTTCCATAGAAAATTCCCTTTCCGGCCATTTTTGGCCTAAAAAACAGTGTCGGAAATCCGATGAGAATCATGGCTTCCAAAACCATTCGATCAATCCGTCCCATCATTTTGCACACCACAGCAGCTGAAGGCCCGCTTGAAACAAGAACACGAAGGCTCCACGAAAAAATTCCCTATTTTTCCATAGAAAATTCCCTTTCCGGCCATTTTTGGCATAAAAAACACAGTGTCGGAAATCCGATGAGAATCATGGCTTCCAAAACCATTCGATCAATCCGTCCCATCATTTTGCACACCACAGTCGCCTGAAGGCCCGCTGAAACAAGAACACGAAGGCTCCAAAAAAATTCCCTATTTTTCCATAGAAAATTCCCTTTCCGGCCATTTTTGGCCTAAAAAACACGTGTCGGAAATCCGATGAGAATCATGGCTTCCAAAACCATTCGATCAATCCGTCCCATCATTTTGCACACCAAAGCAGCTGAAGGCCCGTGAAACAAGAACACGAAGGCTCCAAGAGAAAATTCCCTATTTTTCCATAGAAAATTCCCTTTCCGGCCATTTTTGGCCTAAAAAACACAGTGTCGGAAATCCGATGAGAATCATGGCTTCCAAAACCATTCGATCAATCCGTCCCATCATTTTGCACACCAAAGCGGCTGAAGGCCCGCTGAAACAAGAACACGAAGGCTCCACAAGAAAAATTCCCTATTTTTCCATAGAAAATTCCCTTTCCGGCCATTTTTGGCATAAAAAACAGTGTCGGAAATCCGATGAGAATCATGGCTTCCAAAACCATTCGATCAATCCGTCCCATCATTTTGCACACCAAAGCAGCCTGAAGGCCCGCTGAAACAAGAACACGAAGGCTCCAAAGCGAGAAAATTCCCTATTTTTCCATAGAAAATTCCCTTTCCGGCCATTTTTGGCATAAAAAACACGTGTCGGAAATCCGATGAGAATCATGGCTTCCAAAACCATTCGATCAATCCGTCCCATCATTTTGCACACCAAAGCAGCCTGAAGGCCCGCTGAAACAAGAACACGAAGGCTCCAAAGAAAATTCCCTATTTTTCCATAGAAAATTCCCTTTCCGGCCATTTTTGGCCTAAAAAACAGTGTCGGAAATCCGATGAGAATCATGGCTTCCAAAACCATTCGATCAATCCGTCCCATCATTTTGCACACCAAAGCAGCTGAAGGCCCGCTGAAACAAGAACACGAAGGCTCCAAAGAGAAAATTCCCTATTTTTCCATAGAAAATTCCCTTTCCGGCCATTTTTGGCATAAAAAACACGAGTGTCGGAAATCCGATGAGAATCATGGCTTCCAAAACCATTCGATCAATCCGTCCCATCATTTTGCACACCAAAGCACTGAAGGCCCGCTGAAACAAGAACACGAAGGCTCCAAAGAGAAAATTCCCTATTTTTCCATAGAAAATTCCCTTTCCGGCCATTTTTGGCATAAAAAACACAGTGTCGGAAATCCGATGAGAATCATGGCTTCCAAAACCATTCGATCAATCCGTCCCATCATTTTGCACACCACAGCAGCTGAAGGCCGCTGAAACAAGAACACGAAGGCTCCAAGAGAAAATTCCCTATTTTTCCATAGAAAATTCCCTTTCCGGCCATTTTTGGCCTAAAAAACAGTGTCGGAAATCCGATGAGAATCATGGCTTCCAAAACCATTCGATCAATCCGTCCCATCATTTTGCACACCAAAGCAGCCTGAAGGCCCGCTGAAACAAGAACACGAAGGCTCCACAGAAAAATTCCCTATTTTTCCATAGAAAATTCCCTTTCCGGCCATTTTTGGCATAAAAAACACGAGTGTCGGAAATCCGATGAGAATCATGGCTTCCAAAACCATTCGATCAATCCGTCCCATCATTTTGCACACCACAGCAGCTGAAGGCCCGCTGAAACAAGAACACGAAGGCTCCAAGAGAAAATTCCCTATTTTTCCATAGAAAATTCCCTTTCCGGCCATTTTTGGCCTAAAAAACACAGTGTCGGAAATCCGATGAGAATCATGGCTTCCAAAACCATTCGATCAATCCGTCCCATCATTTTGCACACCAAAGCAGCTGAAGGCCCGCTGAAACAAGAACACGAAGGCTCCAAGAGAAAATTCCCTATTTTTCCATAGAAAATTCCCTTTCCGGCCATTTTTGGCCTAAAAAACAGTGTCGGAAATCCGATGAGAATCATGGCTTCCAAAACCATTCGATCAATCCGTCCCATCATTTTGCACACCAAAGCAGCTGAAGGCCCGCTGAAACAAGAACACGAAGGCTCCAAAGAAAAATTCCCTATTTTTCCATAGAAAATTCCCTTTCCGGCCATTTTTGGCATAAAAAACACAGTGTCGGAAATCCGATGAGAATCATGGCTTCCAAAACCATTCGATCAATCCGTCCCATCATTTTGCACACCAAAGCAGCCTGAAGGCCCGCTGAAACAAGAACACGAAGGCTCCAAAGAGAAAATTCCCTATTTTTCCATAGAAAATTCCCTTTCCGGCCATTTTTGGCCTAAAAAACACAGTGTCGGAAATCCGATGAGAATCATGGCTTCCAAAACCATTCGATCAATCCGTCCCATCATTTTGCACACCAAAGCAGCTGAAGGCCCGCTGAAACAAGAACACGAAGGCTCCACGAAGAAAATTCCCTATTTTTCCATAGAAAATTCCCTTTCCGGCCATTTTTGGCATAAAAAACACGAGTGTCGGAAATCCGATGAGAATCATGGCTTCAAAACCATTCGATCAATCCGTCCCATCATTTTGCACACCACGGCAGCCTGAAGGCCCGCTGAAACAAGAACACGAAGGCTCCAAAGAAAATTCCCTATTTTTCCATAGAAAATTCCCTTTCCGGCCATTTTTGGCCTAAAAAACACAGTGTCGGAAATCCGATGAGAATCATGGCTTCCAAAACCATTCGATCAATCCGTCCCATCATTTTGCACACCAAAGCAGCTGAAGGCCCGCTGAAACAAGAACACGAAGGCTCCAAAGAAAAATTCCCTATTTTTCCATAGAAAATTCCCTTTCCGGCCATTTTTGGCCTAAAAAACACAGTGTCGGAAATCCGATGAGAATCATGGCTTCCAAAACCATTCGATCAATCCGTCCCATCATTTTGCACACCAAGCAGCCTGAAGGCCGCTGAAACAAGAACACGAAGGCTCCAAGAAAAATTCCCTATTTTTCCATAGAAAATTCCCTTTCCGGCCATTTTTGGCATAAAAAACAGTGTCGGAAATCCGATGAGAATCATGGCTTCCAAAACCATTCGATCAATCCGTCCCATCATTTTGCACACCAAAGCAGCTGAAGGCCCGCTGAAACAAGAACACGAAGGCTCCACGAGAGAAAATTCCCTATTTTTCCATAGAAAATTCCCTTTCCGGCCATTTTTGGCCTAAAAAACACAGTGTCGGAAATCCGATGAGAATCATGGCTTCCAAAACCATTCGATCAATCCGTCCCATCATTTTGCACACCAAAGCAGCTGAAGGCCCGCTGAAACAAGAACACGAAGGCTCCACAAGAAAATTCCCTATTTTTCCATAGAAAATTCCCTTTCCGGCCATTTTTGGCATAAAAAACACAGTGTCGGAAATCCGATGAGAATCATGGCTTCCAAAACCATTCGATCAATCCGTCCCATCATTTTGCACACCAAAGCAGCTGAAGGCCCGCTGAAACAAGAACACGAAGGCTCCAAAGAAAAATTCCCTATTTTTCCATAGAAAATTCCCTTTCCGGCCATTTTTTGGCCTAAAAAACACAGTGTCGGAAATCCGATGAGAATCATGGCTTCCAAAACCATTCGATCAATCCGTCCCATCATTTTGCACACCAAAGCAGCTGAAGGCCCGCTGAAACAAGAACACGAAGGCTCCAAAGAAAAATTCCCTATTTTTCCATAGAAAATTCCCTTTCCGGCCATTTTTGGCCTAAAAAACAGTGTCGGAAATCCGATGAGAATCATGGCTTCCAAAACCATTCGATCAATCCGTCCCATCATTTTGCACACCAAAGCAGCTGAAGGCCCGCTGAAACAAGAACACGAAGGCTCCAAAGAAAAATTCCCTATTTTTCCATAGAAAATTCCCTTTCCGGCCATTTTTGGCCTAAAAAACACAGTGTCGGAAATCCGATGAGAATCATGGCTTCCAAAACCATTCGATCAATCCGTCCCATCATTTTGCACACCAAAGCGGCTGAAGGCCCGCTGAAACAAGAACACGAAGGCTCCAAAGAAAATTCCCTATTTTTCCATAGAAAATTCCCTTTCCGGCCATTTTTGGCCTAAAAAACACGTGTCGGAAATCCGATGAGAATCATGGCTTCCAAAACCATTCGATCAATCCGTCCCATCATTTTGCACACCAAAGCAGCTGAAGGCCCGCTGAAACAAGAACACGAAGGCTCCAAAGAAAAATTCCCTATTTTTCCATAGAAAATTCCCTTTCCGGCCATTTTTGGCATAAAAAACACAGTGTCGGAAATCCGATGAGAATCATGGCTTCCAAAACCATTCGATCAATCCGTCCCATCATTTTGCACACCACGGCAGCTGAAGGCCCGCTGAAACAAGAACACGAAGGCTCCACGAGAAAATTCCCTATTTTTCCATAGAAAATTCCCTTTCCGGCCATTTTTGGCCTAAAAAACACAGTGTCGGAAATCCGATGAGAATCATGGCTTCCAAAACCATTCGATCAATCCGTCCCATCATTTTGCACACCAAAGCAGCTGAAGGCCCGCTGAAACAAGAACACGAAGGCTCCAAGAGAAAATTCCCTATTTTTCCATAGAAAATTCCCTTTCCGGCCATTTTTGGCATAAAAAACACAGTGTCGGAAATCCGATGAGAATCATGGCTTCCAAAACCATTCGATCAATCCGTCCCATCATTTTGCACACCAAAGCAGCCTGAAGGCCCGCTGAAACAAGAACACGAAGGCTCCACGAGAGAAAATTCCCTATTTTTCCATAGAAAATTCCCTTTCCGGCCATTTTTGGCCTAAAAAACAGTGTCGGAAATCCGATGAGAATCATGGCTTCCAAAACCATTCGATCAATCCGTCCCATCATTTTGCACACCAAAGCAGCTGAAGGCCCGCTGAAACAAGAACACGAAGGCTCAAAGAAAAATTCCCTATTTTTCCATAGAAAATTCCCTTTCCGGCCATTTTTTGGCCTAAAAAACAGTGTCGGAAATCCGATGAGAATCATGGCTTCCAAAACCATTCGATCAATCCGTCCCATCATTTTGCACACCAAAGCAGCTGAAGGCCCGCTGAAACAAGAACACGAAGGCTCCAAAGAAAATTCCCTATTTTTCCATAGAAAATTCCCTTTCCGGCCATTTTTGGCCTAAAAAACACAGTGTCGGAAATCCGATGAGAATCATGGCTTCCAAAACCATTCGATCAATCCGTCCCATCATTTTGCACACCACACAGCCTGAAGGCCCGCTGAAACAAGAACACGAAGGCTCCAAAGAGAAAAATTCCCTATTTTTCCATAGAAAATTCCCTTTCCGGCCATTTTTGGCCTAAAAAACAGTGTCGGAAATCCGATGAGAATCATGGCTTCCAAAACCATTCGATCAATCCGTCCCATCATTTTGCACACCAAAGCAGCCTGAAGGCCCGCTGAAACAAGAACACGAAGGCTCCAAAGAAAAATTCCCTATTTTTCCATAGAAAATTCCCTTTCCGGCCATTTTTGGCCTAAAAAACACGAGTGTCGGAAATCCGATGAGAATCATGGCTTCCAAAACCATTCGATCAATCCGTCCCATCATTTTGCACACCAAAGCAGCTGAAGGCCGCTGAAACAAGAACACGAAGGCTCCAAAGAAAAATTCCCTATTTTTCCATAGAAAATTCCCTTTCCGGCCATTTTTGGCATAAAAAACACAGTGTCGGAAATCCGATGAGAATCATGGCTTCCAAAACCATTCGATCAATCCGTCCCATCATTTTGCACACCAAAGCAGCTGAAGGCCGCTGAAACAAGAACACGAAGGCTCCAAAGAGAAAATTCCCTATTTTTCCATAGAAAATTCCCTTTCCGGCCATTTTTGGCATAAAAAACACGTGTCGGAAATCCGATGAGAATCATGGCTTCCAAAACCATTCGATCAATCCGTCCCATCATTTTGCACACCAAAGCGGCTGAAGGCCCGCTGAAACAAGAACACGAAGGCTCCAAAGAAAAATTCCCTATTTTTCCATAGAAAATTCCCTTTCCGGCCATTTTTGGCCTAAAAAACAGTGTCGGAAATCCGATGAGAATCATGGCTTCCAAAACCATTCGATCAATCCGTCCCATCATTTTGCACACCAAAGCAGCTGAAGGCCCGCTGAAACAAGAACACGAAGGCTCCAAGAGAAAATTCCCTATTTTTCCATAGAAAATTCCCTTTCCGGCCATTTTTGGCATAAAAAACAGTGTCGGAAATCCGATGAGAATCATGGCTTCCAAAACCATTCGATCAATCCGTCCCATCATTTTGCACACCAAAGCAGCTGAAGGCCCGCTTGAAACAAAGAACACGAAGGCTCCAAAGAAAAATTCCCTATTTTTCCATAGAAAATTCCCTTTCCGGCCATTTTTGGCCTAAAAAACACAGTGTCGGAAATCCGATGAGAATCATGGCTTCCAAAACCATTCGATCAATCCGTCCCATCATTTTGCACACCAAAGCAGCTGAAGGCCCGCTGAAACAAGAACACGAAGGCTCCAAAGAAAAATTCCCTATTTTTCCATAGAAAATTCCCTTTCCGGCCATTTTTGGCCTAAAAAACAGTGTCGGAAATCCGATGAGAATCATGGCTTCCAAAACCATTCGATCAATCCGTCCCATCATTTTGCACACCAAAGCAGCTGAAGGCCCGCTGAAACAAGAACACGAAGGCTCCAAAGAAAATTCCCTATTTTTCCATAGAAAATTCCCTTTCCGGCCATTTTTGGCCTAAAAAACACGAGTGTCGGAAATCCGATGAGAATCATGGCTTCCAAAACCATTCGATCAATCCGTCCCATCATTTTGCACACCAAAGCAGCTGAAGGCCCGCTGAAACAAGAACACGAAGGCTCCACGAGAGAAAATTCCCTATTTTTCCATAGAAAATTCCCTTTCCGGCCATTTTTGGCCTAAAAAACAGTGTCGGAAATCCGATGAGAATCATGGCTTCCAAAACCATTCGATCAATCCGTCCCATCATTTTGCACACCAAAGCAGCCTGAAGGCCCGCTGAAACAAGAACACGAAGGCTCCAAAGAGAAAATTCCCTATTTTTCCATAGAAAATTCCCTTTCCGGCCATTTTTGGCATAAAAAACACAGTGTCGGAAATCCGATGAGAATCATGGCTTCCAAAACCATTCGATCAATCCGTCCCATCATTTTGCACACCACAGCGGCCTGAAGGCCCGCTGAAACAAGAACACGAAGGCTCCAAAGAGAAAATTCCCTATTTTTCCATAGAAAATTCCCTTTCCGGCCATTTTTGGCCTAAAAAACACAGTGTCGGAAATCCGATGAGAATCATGGCTTCCAAAACCATTCGATCAATCCGTCCCATCATTTTGCACACCAAAGCAGCTGAAGGCCCGCTGAAACAAGAACACGAAGGCTCCAAGAGAAAATTCCCTATTTTTCCATAGAAAATTCCCTTTCCGGCCATTTTTGGCCTAAAAAACAGTGTCGGAAATCCGATGAGAATCATGGCTTCCAAAACCATTCGATCAATCCGTCCCATCATTTTGCACACCACAGCAGCCTGAAGGCCCGCTGAAACAAGAACACGAAGGCTCCAAAGAAAAATTCCCTATTTTTCCATAGAAAATTCCCTTTCCGGCCATTTTTGGCATAAAAAACACAGTGTCGGAAATCCGATGAGAATCATGGCTTCCAAAACCATTCGATCAATCCGTCCCATCATTTTGCACACCAAAGCAGCCTGAAGGCCCGCTGAAACAAGAACACGAAGGCTCCACGAGAAAAATTCCCTATTTTCCATAGAAAATTCCCTTTCCGGCCATTTTTGGCCTAAAAAACAGTGTCGGAAATCCGATGAGAATCATGGCTTCCAAAACCATTCGATCAATCCGTCCCATCATTTTGCACACCAAAGCAGCTGAAGGCCCGCTGAAACAAGAACACGAAGGCTCCAAAGAGAAAATTCCCTATTTTTCCATAGAAAATTCCCTTTCCGGCCATTTTTGGCCTAAAAAACAGTGTCGGAAATCCGATGAGAATCATGGCTTCCAAAACCATTCGATCAATCCGTCCCATCATTTTGCACACCAAAGCAGCTGAAGGCCCGCTGAAACAAGAACACGAAGGCTCCAAAGAGAAAATTCCCTATTTTTCCATAGAAAATTCCCTTTCCGGCCATTTTTGGCCTAAAAAACACAGTGTCGGAAATCCGATGAGAATCATGGCTTCCAAAACCATTCGATCAATCCGTCCCATCATTTTGCACACCAAAGCAGCTGAAGGCCCGCTGAAACAAGAACACGAAGGCTCCAAAGAAAATTCCCTATTTTTCCATAGAAAATTCCCTTTCCGGCCATTTTTGGCCTAAAAAACACGAGTGTCGGAAATCCGATGAGAATCATGGCTTCCAAAACCATTCGATCAATCCGTCCCATCATTTTGCACACCAAAGCAGCCTGAAGGCCCGCTGAAACAAGAACACGAAGGCTCCAAGAAAAATTCCCTATTTTTCCATAGAAAATTCCCTTTCCGGCCATTTTTGGCCTAAAAAACAGTGTCGGAAATCCGATGAGAATCATGGCTTCCAAAACCATTCGATCAATCCGTCCCATCATTTTGCACACCAAAGCAGCCTGAAGGCCCGCTGAAACAAGAACACGAAGGCTCCACGAGAAAAATTCCCTATTTTTCCATAGAAAATTCCCTTTCCGGCCATTTTTGGCCTAAAAAACAGTGTCGGAAATCCGATGAGAATCATGGCTTCCAAAACCATTCGATCAATCCGTCCCATCATTTTGCACACCAAAGCAGCTGAAGGCCGCTGAAACAAGAACACGAAGGCTCCAAAGAAAAAAATTCCCTATTTTTCCATAGAAAATTCCCTTTCCGGCCATTTTTGGCATAAAAAACACAGTGTCGGAAATCCGATGAGAATCATGGCTTCCAAAACCATTCGATCAATCCGTCCCATCATTTTGCACACCACGGCAGCTGAAGGCCCGCTGAAACAAGAACACGAAGGCTCCAAAGAAAAATTCCCTATTTTTCCATAGAAAATTCCCTTTCCGGCCATTTTTTGGCCTAAAAAACACAGTGTCGGAAATCCGATGAGAATCATGGCTTCCAAAACCATTCGATCAATCCGTCCCATCATTTTGCACACCAAAGCAGCTGAAGGCCCGCTGAAACAAGAACACGAAGGCTCCAAGAGAAAATTCCCTATTTTTCCATAGAAAATTCCCTTTCCGGCCATTTTTGGCCTAAAAAACACAGTGTCGGAAATCCGATGAGAATCATGGCTTCCAAAACCTTCGATCAATCCGTCCCATCATTTTGCACACCAAAGCAGCTGAAGGCCCGCTGAAACAAGAACACGAAGGCTCCACGAGAGAAAATTCCCTATTTTTCCATAGAAAATTCCCTTTCCGGCCATTTTTGGCATAAAAAACACAGTGTCGGAAATCCGATGAGAATCATGGCTTCCAAAACCATTCGATCAATCCGTCCCATCATTTTGCACACCAAAGCAGGCTGAAGGCCCGCTGAAACAAGAACACGAAGGCTCCAAAGAAAATTCCCTATTTTTCCATAGAAAATTCCCTTTCCGGCCATTTTTGGCCTAAAAAACACAGTGTCGGAAATCCGATGAGAATCATGGCTTCCAAAACCATTCGATCAATCCGTCCCATCATTTTGCACACCAAAGCTGCCCCTGAAGGCCCGCTGAAACAAGAACACGAAGGCTCCAAAGAGAAAAATTCCCTATTTTTCCATAGAAAATTCCCTTTCCGGCCATTTTTGGCCTAAAAAAAACAGTGTCGGAAATCCGATGAGAATCATGGCTTCCAAAACCATTCGATCAATCCGTCCCATCATTTTGCACACCAAAGCAGCTGAAGGCCATTGAAACAAGAACACGAAGGCTCCAAGAGAAAATTCCCTATTTTTCCATAGAAAATTCCCTTTCCGGCCATTTTTGGCCTAAAAAACAGTGTCGGAAATCCGATGAGAATCATGGCTTCCAAAACCATTCGATCAATCCGTCCCATCATTTTGCACACCAAAGCAGCTGAAGGCCCGCTGAAACAAGAACACGAAGGCTCCAAAGAGAAAATTCCCTATTTTTCCATAGAAAATTCCCTTTCCGGCCATTTTTGGCCTAAAAAACACGTGTCGGAAATCCGATGAGAATCATGGCTTCCAAAACCATTCGATCAATCCGTCCCATCATTTTGCACACCAAAGCAGCCTGAAGGCCCGCTGAAACAAGAACACGAAGGCTCCAAAGAAAAATTCCCTATTTTTCCATAGAAAATTCCCTTTCCGGCCATTTTTGGCCTAAAAAACACGAGTGTCGGAAATCCGATGAGAATCATGGCTTCCAAAACCATTCGATCAATCCGTCCCATCATTTTGCACACCAAAGCAGCCTGAAGGCCCGCTGAAACAAGAACACGAAGGCTCCAAAAAAATTCCCTATTTTTCCATAGAAAATTCCCTTTCCGGCCATTTTTGGCATAAAAAACACAGTGTCGGAAATCCGATGAGAATCATGGCTTCCAAAACCATTCGATCAATCCGTCCCATCATTTTGCACACCAAAGCAGCCTGAAGGCCCGCTGAAACAAGAACACGAAGGCTCCAAGAGAAAATTCCCTATTTTTCCATAGAAAATTCCCTTTCCGGCCATTTTTGGCCTAAAAAACACAGTGTCGGAAATCCGATGAGAATCATGGCTTCCAAAACCATTCGATCAATCCGTCCCATCATTTTGCACACCAAAGCAGCTGAAGGCCCGCTGAAACAAGAACACGAAGGCTCCAAAAAAATTCCCTATTTTTCCATAGAAAATTCCCTTTCCGGCCATTTTTGGCATAAAAAACACAGTGTCGGAAATCCGATGAGAATCATGGCTTCCAAAACCATTCGATCAATCCGTCCCATCATTTTGCACACCAAAGCAGCTGAAGGCCCGCTGAAACAAGAACACGAAGGCTCCAAAGAAAAATTCCCTATTTTTCCATAGAAAATTCCCTTTCCGGCCATTTTTGGCCTAAAAAACACGAGTGTCGGAAATCCGATGAGAATCATGGCTTCCAAAACCATTCGATCAATCCGTCCCATCATTTTGCACACCACACCAAAGCAGCTGAAGGCCCGCTGAAACAAGAACACGAAGGCTCCAAAGAAAAATTCCCTATTTTTCCATAGAAAATTCCCTTTCCGGCCATTTTTGGCCTAAAAAACACAGTGTCGGAAATCCGATGAGAATCATGGCTTCCAAAACCATTCGATCAATCCGCCCATCATTTTGCACACCAAAGCAGCTGAAGGCCCGCTGAAACAAGAACACGAAGGCTCCAAGAGAAAATTCCCTATTTTTCCATAGAAAATTCCCTTTCCGGCCATTTTTGGCCTAAAAAACACAGTGTCGGAAATCCGATGAGAATCATGGCTTCCAAAACCATTCGATCAATCCGTCCCATCATTTTGCACACCAAAGCAGCTGAAGGCCCGCTGAAACAAGAACACGAAGGCTCCAAGAGAAAATTCCCTATTTTTCCATAGAAAATTCCCTTTCCGGCCATTTTTGGCATAAAAAACACGAGTGTCGGAAATCCGATGAGAATCATGGCTTCCAAAACCATTCGATCAATCCGTCCCATCATTTTGCACACCAAAGCAGCTGAAGGCCCGCTGAAACAAGAACACGAAGGCTCCAAAGAAAAATTCCCTATTTTTCCATAGAAAATTCCCTTTCCGGCCATTTTTGGCCTAAAAAACAGTGTCGGAAATCCGATGAGAATCATGGCTTCCAAAACCATTCGATCAATCCGTCCCATCATTTTGCACACCAAAGCGGCTGAAGGCCCGCTGAAACAAGAACACGAAGGCTCCACGAGAAAAAATTCCCTATTTTTCCATAGAAAATTCCCTTTCCGGCCATTTTTGGCCTAAAAAACACGTGTCGGAAATCCGATGAGAATCATGGCTTCCAAAACCATTCGATCAATCCGTCCCATCATTTTGCACACCAAAGCAGCCTGAAGGCCCGCTGAAACAAGAACACGAAGGCTCCAAAGAAAATTCCCTATTTTTCCATAGAAAATTCCCTTTCCGGCCATTTTTGGCCTAAAAAACAGTGTCGGAAATCCGATGAGAATCATGGCTTCCAAAACCATTCGATCAATCCGTCCCATCATTTTGCACACCAAAGCAGCTGAAGGCCCATGAAACAAGAACACGAAGGCTCCAAAGAGAAAATTCCCTATTTTTCCATAGAAAATTCCTTTCCGGCCATTTTTGGCCTAAAAAACAGTGTCGGAAATCCGATGAGAATCATGGCTTCCAAAACCATTCGATCAATCCGTCCCATCATTTTGCACACCAAAGCAGCCTGAAGGCCCGCTGAAACAAGAACACGAAGGCTCCAAAGAAAAAATTCCCTATTTTTCCATAGAAAATTCCCTTTCCGGCCATTTTTGGCCTAAAAAACACGAGTGTCGGAAATCCGATGAGAATCATGGCTTCCAAAACCATTCGATCAATCCGTCCCATCATTTTGCACACCAAAGCAGCTGAAGGCCCGCTGAAACAAGAACACGAAGGCTCCAAAGAGAAAATTCCCTATTTTTCCATAGAAAATTCCCTTTCCGGCCATTTTTGGCCTAAAAAACACAGTGTCGGAAATCCGATGAGAATCATGGCTTCCAAAACCATTCGATCAATCCGTCCCATCATTTTGCACACCAAAGCAGCTGAAGGCCCGCTGAAACAAGAACACGAAGGCTCCACGAGAAAATTCCCTATTTTTCCATAGAAAATTCCCTTTCCGGCCATTTTTGGCCTAAAAAACACAGTGTCGGAAATCCGATGAGAATCATGGCTTCCAAAACCATTCGATCAATCCGTCCCATCATTTTGCACACCAAAGCGGCAGCTGAAGGCCCGCTGAAACAAGAACACGAAGGCTCCAAGAGAAAATTCCCTATTTTTCCATAGAAAATTCCCTTTCCGGCCATTTTTGGCCTAAAAAACACAGTGTCGGAAATCCGATGAGAATCATGGCTTCCAAAACCATTCGATCAATCCGTCCCATCATTTTGCACACCAAAGCAGCTGAAGGCCCGCTGAAACAAGAACACGAAGGCTCCAAAGAAGAAAATTCCCTATTTTTCCATAGAAAATTCCCTTTCCGGCCATTTTTGGCCTAAAAAACACAGTGTCGGAAATCCGATGAGAATCATGGCTTCCAAAACCATTCGATCAATCCGTCCCATCATTTTGCACACCACAGCAGCCTGAAGGCCCGCTGAAACAAGAACACGAAGGCTCCACGCGGAAGAAAATTCCCTATTTTTCCATAGAAAATTCCCTTTCCGGCCATTTTTGGCATAAAAAACAC
Source organism: Eucalyptus sideroxylon (assembly GCA_014182405.2). Taxonomy (NCBI): domain Eukaryota; kingdom Viridiplantae; phylum Streptophyta; class Magnoliopsida; order Myrtales; family Myrtaceae; genus Eucalyptus; species Eucalyptus sideroxylon. The sequence continues at coordinate 41,224,830 of CM024558.2, read as the reverse complement.
AGTGTCGGAAATCCGATGAGAATCATGGCTTCCAAAACCATTCGATCAATCCGTCCCATCATTTTGCACACCAAAGCAGCTGAAGGCCCGCTGAAACAAGAACACGAAGGCTCCAAAGAGAAAATTCCCTATTTTTCCATAGAAAATTCCCTTTCCGGCCATTTTTGGCCTAAAAAACACGAGTGTCGGAAATCCGATGAGAATCATGGCTTCCAAAACCATTCGATCAATCCGTCCCATCATTTTGCACACCACAGCAGCTGAAGGCCCGCTGAAACAAGAACACGAAGGCTCCAAAGAAAAATTCCCTATTTTTCCATAGAAAATTCCCTTTCCGGCCATTTTTGGCCTAAAAAACACAGTGTCGGAAATCCGATGAGAATCATGGCTTCCAAAACCATTCGATCAATCCGTCCCATCATTTTGCACACCAAAGCAGCTGAAGGCCCGCTGAAACAAGAACACGAAGGCTCCAAGAGAAAATTCCCTATTTTTCCATAGAAAATTCCCTTTCCGGCCATTTTTGGCATAAAAAACACAGTGTCGGAAATCCGATGAGAATCATGGCTTCCAAAACCATTCGATCAATCCGTCCCATCATTTTGCACACCAAAGCAGCTGAAGGCCCGCTGAAACAAGAACACGAAGGCTCCAAAGAAAAATTCCCTATTTTTCCATAGAAAATTCCCTTTCCGGCCATTTTTGGCCTAAAAAACACAGTGTCGGAAATCCGATGAGAATCATGGCTTCCAAAACCATTCGATCAATCCGTCCCATCATTTTGCACACCAAAGCAGCTGAAGGCCCGCTGAAACAAGAACACGAAGGCTCCAAGAGAAAATTCCCTATTTTTCCATAGAAAATTCCCTTTCCGGCCATTTTTGGCCTAAAAAACACAGTGTCGGAAATCCGATGAGAATCATGGCTTCCAAAACCATTCGATCAATCCGTCCCATCATTTTGCACACCAAAGCAGCTGAAGGCCCGCTGAAACAAGAACACGAAGGCTCCAAAGAAAAATTCCCTATTTTTCCATAGAAAATTCCCTTTCCGGCCATTTTTGGCCTAAAAAACAGTGTCGGAAATCCGATGAGAATCATGGCTTCCAAAACCATTCGATCAATCCGTCCCATCATTTTGCACACCAAAGCGGCAGCTGAAGGCCCGCTGAAACAAGAACACGAAGGCTCCAAAGAAAAATTCCCTATTTTTCCATAGAAAATTCCCTTTCCGGCCATTTTTGGCCTAAAAAACACAGTGTCGGAAATCCGATGAGAATCATGGCTTCCAAAACCATTCGATCAATCCGTCCCATCATTTTGCACACCAAAGCAGCTGAAGGCCCGCTGAAACAAGAACACGAAGGCTCCAAAGAAAAATTCCCTATTTTTCCATAGAAAATTCCCTTTCCGGCCATTTTTGGCCTAAAAAACACAGTGTCGGAAATCCGATGAGAATCATGGCTTCCAAAACCATTCGATCAATCCGTCCCATCATTTTGCACACCAAAGCAGCTGAAGGCCCGCTGAAACAAGAACACGAAGGCTCCAAAGAGAAAAATTCCCTATTTTTCCATAGAAAATTCCCTTTCCGGCCATTTTTGGCCTAAAAAACAGTGTCGGAAATCCGATGAGAATCATGGCTTCCAAAACCATTCGATCAATCCGTCCCATCATTTTGCACACCAAAGCAGCTGAAGGCCCGCTGAAACAAGAACACGAAGGCTCCAAAGAAAAATTCCCTATTTTTCCATAGAAAATTCCCTTTCCGGCCATTTTTGGCCTAAAAAACACGAGTGTCGGAAATCCGATGAGAATCATGGCTTCCAAAACCATTCGATCAATCCGTCCCATCATTTTGCACACCAAAGCAGCCTGAAGGCCCGCTGAAACAAGAACACGAAGGCTCCAAAGAAAAAATTCCCTATTTTTCCATAGAAAATTCCCTTTCCGGCCATTTTTGGCCTAAAAAACAGTGTCGGAAATCCGATGAGAATCATGGCTTCCAAAACCATTCGATCAATCCGTCCCATCATTTTGCACACCAAAGCAGCCTGAAGGCCCGCTGAAACAAGAACACGAAGGCTCCAAAGAGAAAATTCCCTGTTTTTCCATAGAAAATTCCCTTTCCGGCCATTTTTGGCATAAAAAACACAGTGTCGGAAATCCGATGAGAATCATGGCTTCCAAAACCATTCGATCAATCCGTCCCATCATTTTGCACACCAAAGCAGCTGAAGGCCCGCTGAAACAAGAACACGAAGGCTCCACGAGAAAAATTCCCTATTTTTCCATAGAAAATTCCCTTTCCGGCCATTTTTGGCCTAAAAAACACAGTGTCGGAAATCCGATGAGAATCATGGCTTCCAAAACCATTCGATCAATCCGTCCCATCATTTTGCACACCAAAGCAGCTGAAGGCCCGCTGAAACAAGAACACGAAGGCTCCAAAGAGAAAATTCCCTATTTTTCCATAGAAAATTCCCTTTCCGGCCATTTTTGGCCTAAAAAACACAGTGTCGGAAATCCGATGAGAATCATGGCTTCCAAAACCATTCGATCAATCCGTCCCATCATTTTGCACACCAAAGCAGCCTGAAGGCCCGCTGAAACAAGAACACGAAGGCTCCAAAGAAAATTCCCTATTTTTCCATAGAAAATTCCCTTTCCGGCCATTTTTGGCCTAAAAAACACAGTGTCGGAAATCCGATGAGAATCATGGCTTCCAAAACCATTCGATCAATCCGTCCCATCATTTTGCACACCAAAGCAGCAGTGAAGGCCCGCTGAAACAAGAACACGAAGGCTCCACGAGAGAAAAAATTCCCTATTTTTCCATAGAAAATTCCCTTTCCGGCCATTTTTGGCATAAAAAACACGAGTGTCGGAAATCCGATGAGAATCATGGCTTCCAAAACCATTCGATCAATCCGTCCCATCATTTTGCACACCAAAGCAGCTGAAGGCCCGCTGAAACAAGAACACGAAGGCTCCAAAGAGAAAATTCCCTATTTTTCCATAGAAAATTCCCTTTCCGGCCATTTTTGGCCTAAAAAACAGTGTCGGAAATCCGATGAGAATCATGGCTTCCAAAACCATTCGATCAATCCGTCCCATCATTTTGCACACCAAAGCAGCTGAAGGCCCGCTGAAACAAGAACACGAAGGCTCCAAAGAAGAAAATTCCCTATTTTTCCATAGAAAATTCCCTTTCCGGCCATTTTTGGCATAAAAAACACGTGTGTCGGAAATCCGATGAGAATCATGGCTTCCAAAACCATTCGATCAATCCGTCCCATCATTTTGCACACCAAAGCAGCTGAAGGCCCGCTTTGAAACAAGAACACGAAGGCTCCAAAGAAAATTCCCTATTTTTCCATAGAAAATTCCCTTTCCGGCCATTTTTGGCCTAAAAAACACAGTGTCGGAAATCCGATGAGAATCATGGCTTCCAAAACCATTCGATCAATCCGTCCCATCATTTTGCACACCAAAGCAGCTGAAGGCCCGCTGAAACAAGAACACGAAGGCTCCAAAGAAAAATTCCCTATTTTTCCATAGAAAATTCCCTTTCCGGCCATTTTTGGCCTAAAAAAGGCAGTGTCGGAAATCCGATGAGAATCATGGCTTCCAAAACCATTCGATCAATCCGTCCCATCATTTTGCACACCAAAGCAGCTGAAGGCCCGCTGAAACAAGAACACGAAGGCTCCAAAGAAAATTCCCTATTTTTCCATAGAAAATTCCCTTTCCGGCCATTTTTGGCATAAAAAACACAGTGTCGGAAATCCGATGAGAATCATGGCTTCCAAAACCATTCGATCAATCCGTCCCATCATTTTGCACACCAAAGCAGCTGAAGGCCCGCTGAAACAAGAACACGAAGGCTCCAAAGAAAAATTCCCTATTTTTCCATAGAAAATTCCCTTTCCGGCCATTTTTGGCCTAAAAAACACAGTGTCGGAAATCCGATGAGAATCATGGCTTCCAAAACCATTCGATCAATCCGTCCCATCATTTTGCACACCAAAGCAGCTGAAGGCCCGCTGAAACAAGAACACGAAGGCTCCAAAGAAAATTCCCTATTTTTCCATAGAAAATTCCCTTTCCGGCCATTTTTGGCCTAAAAAACACAGTGTCGGAAATCCGATGAGAATCATGGCTTCCAAAACCATTCGATCAATCCGTCCCATCATTTTGCACACCAAAGCAGCAGCTGAAGGCCCGCTGAAACAAGAACACGAAGGCTCCAAAGAGAAAATTCCCTATTTTTCCATAGAAAATTCCCTTTCCGGCCATTTTTGGCCTAAAAAACACAGTGTCGGAAATCCGATGAGAATCATGGCTTCCAAAACCATTCGATCAATCCGTCCCATCATTTTGCACACCAAAGCAGCTGAAGGCCCGCTGAAACAAGAACACGAAGGCTCCAAAGAGAAAATTCCCTATTTTTCCATAGAAAATTCCCTTTCCGGCCATTTTTGGCCTAAAAAACACAGTGTCGGAAATCCGATGAGAATCATGGCTTCCAAAACCATTCGATCAATCCGTCCCATCATTTTGCACACCAAAGCAGCTGAAGGCCCGCTGAAACAAGAACACGAAGGCTCCAAAAGAAAATTCCCTATTTTTCCATAGAAAATTCCCTTTCCGGCCATTTTTGGCATAAAAAACACGAGTGTCGGAAATCCGATGAGAATCATGGCTTCCAAAACCATTCGATCAATCCGTCCCATCATTTTGCACACCAAAGCAGCTGAAGGCCCGCTGAAACAAGAACACGAAGGCTCCAAAGAAAAAATTCCCTATTTTTCCATAGAAAATTCCCTTTCCGGCCATTTTTGGCCTAAAAAACACAGTGTCGGAAATCCGATGAGAATCATGGCTTCCAAAACCATTCGATCAATCCGTCCCATCATTTTGCACACCAAAGCAGCCTGAAGGCCCGCTGAAACAAGAACACGAAGGCTCCACGAGAAAAATTCCCTATTTTTCCATAGAAAATTCCCTTTCCGGCCATTTTTGGCATAAAAAACACAGTGTCGGAAATCCGATGAGAATCATGGCTTCCAAAACCATTCGATCAATCCGTCCCATCATTTTGCACACCAAAGCAGCCTGAAGGCCCGCTGAAACAAGAACACGAAGGCTCCAAGAGAAAATTCCCTATTTTTCCATAGAAAATTCCCTTTCCGGCCATTTTTGGCCTAAAAAACACAGTGTCGGAAATCCGATGAGAATCATGGCTTCCAAAACCATTCGATCAATCCGTCCCATCATTTTGCACACCAAAGCAGCCTGAAGGCCCGCTGAAACAAGAACACGAAGGCTCCACGAGAGAAAATTCCCTATTTTTCCATAGAAAATTCCCTTTCCGGCCATTTTTGGCCTAAAAAACACAGTGTCGGAAATCCGATGAGAATCATGGCTTCCAAAACCATTCGATCAATCCGTCCCATCATTTTGCACACCAAAGCAGGCTGAAGGCCCGCTGAAACAAGAACACGAAGGCTCCAAAGAAAATTCCCTATTTTTCCATAGAAAATTCCCTTTCCGGCCATTTTTGGCCTAAAAAACACGTGTCGGAAATCCGATGAGAATCATGGCTTCCAAAACCATTCGATCAATCCGTCCCATCATTTTGCACACCAAAGCAGCTGAAGGCCCGCTGAAACAAGAACACGAAGGCTCCAAAGAAAATTCCCTATTTTTCCATAGAAAATTCCCTTTCCGGCCATTTTTGGCCTAAAAAACACAGTGTCGGAAATCCGATGAGAATCATGGCTTCCAAAACCATTCGATCAATCCGTCCCATCATTTTGCACACCAAAGCAGCTGAAGGCCCGCTGAAACAAGAACACGAAGGCTCCAAAGAAAAATTCCCTATTTTTCCATAGAAAATTCCCTTTCGGCCATTTTTGGCATAAAAAACACAGTGTCGGAAATCCGATGAGAATCATGGCTTCCAAAACCATTCGATCAATCCGTCCCATCATTTTGCACACCAAAGCAGCTGAAGGCCCGCTGAAACAAGAACACGAAGGCTCCAAAGAGAAAATTCCCTATTTTTCCATAGAAAATTCCCTTTCCGGCCATTTTTGGCCTAAAAAACACAGTGTCGGAAATCCGATGAGAATCATGGCTTCCAAAACCATTCGATCAATCCGTCCCATCATTTTGCACACCAAAGCAGCTGAAGGCCCGCTGAAACAAGAACACGAAGGCTCCAAAGAAAAATTCCCTATTTTTCCATAGAAAATTCCCTTTCCGGCCATTTTTGGCCTAAAAAAAACAGTGTGTCGGAAATCCGATGAGAATCATGGCTTCCAAAACCATTCGATCAATCCGTCCCATCATTTTGCACACCAAAGCAGCCTGAAAGGCCCGCTGAAACAAGAACACGAAGGCTCCAAAAAAATTCCCTATTTTTCCATAGAAAATTCCCTTTCCGGCCATTTTTGGCCTAAAAAACAGTGTCGGAAATCCGATGAGAATCATGGCTTCCAAAACCATTCGATCAATCCGTCCCATCATTTTGCACACCAAAGCAGCCTGAAGGCCCGCTGAAACAAGAACACGAAGGCTCCAAAGAAAATTCCCTATTTTTCCATAGAAAATTCCCTTTCCGGCCATTTTTGGCCTAAAAAACACAGTGTCGGAAATCCGATGAGAATCATGGCTTCCAAAACCATTCGATCAATCCGTCCCATCATTTTGCACACCAAAGCAGCTGAAGGCCCGCTGAAACAAGAACACGAAGGCTCCACGGAGAAAATTCCCTATTTTTCCATAGAAAATTCCCTTTCCGGCCATTTTTGGCATAAAAAACACAGTGTCGGAAATCCGATGAGAATCATGGCTTCCAAAACCATTCGATCAATCCGTCCCATCATTTTGCACACCAAAGCAGCTGAAGGCCCGCTGAAACAAGAACACGAAGGCTCCAAGAGAAAATTCCCTATTTTTCCATAGAAAATTCCCTTTCCGGCCATTTTTGGCCTAAAAAACACAGTGTCGGAAATCCGATGAGAATCATGGCTTCCAAAACCATTCGATCAATCCGTCCCATCATTTTGCACACCAAAGCAGCTGAAGGCCCGCTGAAACAAGAACACGAAGGCTCCACGAGAAAATTCCCTATTTTTCCATAGAAAATTCCCTTTCCGGCCATTTTTGGCCTAAAAAACAGTGTCGGAAATCCGATGAGAATCATGGCTTCCAAAACCATTCGATCAATCCGTCCCATCATTTTGCACACCAAAGCAGCTGAAGGCCCGCTGAAACAAGAACACGAAGGCTCCAAAGAAAATTCCCTATTTTTCCATAGAAAATTCCCTTTCCGGCCATTTTTGGCCTAAAAAACAGTGTCGGAAATCCGATGAGAATCATGGCTTCCAAAACCATTCGATCAATCCGTCCCATCATTTTGCACACCAAAGCAGCTGAAGGCCCGCTGAAACAAGAACACGAAGGCTCCAAAGAAAATTCCCTATTTTTCCATAGAAAATTCCCTTTCCGGCCATTTTTGGCCTAAAAAACAGTGTCGGAAATCCGATGAGAATCATGGCTTCCAAAACCATTCGATCAATCCGTCCCATCATTTTGCACACCAAAGCAGACTGAAGGCCCGCTGAAACAAGAACACGAAGGCTCCAAAGAAAATTCCCTATTTTTCCATAGAAAATTCCCTTTCCGGCCATTTTTGGCATAAAAAACACGAGTGTCGGAAATCCGATGAGAATCATGGCTTCCAAAACCATTCGATCAATCCGTCCCATCATTTTGCACACCAAAGCAGCTGAAGGCCCGCTGAAACAAGAACACGAAGGCTCCAAAGAGAAAATTCCCTATTTTTCCATAGAAAATTCCCTTTCCGGCCATTTTTGGCCTAAAAAACACAGTGTCGGAAATCCGATGAGAATCATGGCTTCCAAAACCATTCGATCAATCCGTCCCATCATTTTGCACACCAAAGCAGCTGAAGGCCGCTGAAACAAGAACACGAAGGCTCCAAGAGAAAATTCCCTATTTTTCCATAGAAAATTCCCTTTCCGGCCATTTTTGGCCTAAAAAACACAGTGTCGGAAATCCGATGAGAATCATGGCTTCCAAAACCATTCGATCAATCCGTCCCATCATTTTGCACACCAAAGCAGCTGAAGGCCCTGCTGAAACAAGAACACGAAGGCTCCACGAGAGAAAATTCCCTATTTTTCCATAGAAAATTCCCTTTCCGGCCATTTTTGGCATAAAAAACACGAGTGTCGGAAATCCGATGAGAATCATGGCTTCCAAAACCATTCGATCAATCCGTCCCATCATTTTGCACACCAAAGCAGCTGAAGGCCCGCTGAAACAAGAACACGAAGGCTCCAAAGAAAATTCCCTATTTTTCCATAGAAAATTCCCTTTCCGGCCATTTTTGGCCTAAAAAACACGAGTGTCGGAAATCCGATGAGAATCATGGCTTCCAAAACCATTCGATCAATCCGTCCCATCATTTTGCACACCAAAGCAGCTGAAGGCCCGCTGAAACAAGAACACGAAGGCTCCAAAGAGAAAATTCCCTATTTTTCCATAGAAAATTCCCTTTCCGGCCATTTTTGGCCTAAAAAACACAGTGTCGGAAATCCGATGAGAATCATGGCTTCCAAAACCATTCGATCAATCCGTCCCATCATTTTGCACACCAAAGCAGCTGAAGGCCCGCTGAAACAAGAACACGAAGGCTCCAAAGAAAAATTCCCTATTTTTCCATAGAAAATTCCCTTTCCGGCCATTTTTGGCCTAAAAAACAGTGTCGGAAATCCGATGAGAATCATGGCTTCCAAAACCATTCGATCAATCCGTCCCATCATTTTGCACACCAAAGCAGCTGAAGGCCCGCTGAAACAAGAACACGAAGGCTCCACGAGAGAAAATTCCCTATTTTTCCATAGAAAATTCCCTTTCCGGCCATTTTTGGCCTAAAAAACACAGTGTCGGAAATCCGATGAGAATCATGGCTTCCAAAACCATTCGATCAATCCGTCCCATCATTTTGCACACCAAAGCAGCCTGAAGGCCCGCTGAAACAAGAACACGAAGGCTCCAAGAAAAAATTCCTATTTTTCCATAGAAAATTCCCTTTCCGGCCATTTTTGGCATAAAAAACACAGTGTCGGAAATCCGATGAGAATCATGGCTTCCAAAACCATTCGATCAATCCGTCCCATCATTTTGCACACCAAAGCAGCTGAAGGCCCGCTGAAACAAGAACACGAAGGCTCCAAAGAAAAATTCCCTATTTTTCCATAGAAAATTCCCTTTCCGGCCATTTTTGGCCTAAAAAACAGTGTCGGAAATCCGATGAGAATCATGGCTTCCAAAACCATTCGATCAATCCGTCCCATCATTTTGCACACCAAAGCAGCCTGAAGGCCCGCTGAAACAAGAACACGAAGGCTCCAAAGAAAATTCCCTATTTTTCCATAGAAAATTCCCTTTCCGGCCATTTTTGGCCTAAAAAACAGTGTCGGAAATCCGATGAGAATCATGGCTTCCAAAACCATTCGATCAATCCGTCCCATCATTTTGCACACCACAAGCAGCTGAAGGCCCGCTGAAACAAGAACACGAAGGCTCCAAAGAAAATTCCCTATTTTTCCATAGAAAATTCCCTTTCCGGCCATTTTTGGCCTAAAAAACACAGTGTCGGAAATCCGATGAGAATCATGGCTTCCAAAACCATTCGATCAATCCGTCCCATCATTTTGCACACCAAAGCGGCCTGAAGGCCCGCTGAAACAAGAACACGAAGGCTCCAAAGAAAATTCCCTATTTTTCCATAGAAAATTCCCTTTCCGGCCATTTTTGGCCTAAAAAACACAGTGTCGGAAATCCGATGAGAATCATGGCTTCCAAAACCATTCGATCAATCCGTCCCATCATTTTGCACACCAAAGCAGCTGAAGGCCCGCTGAAACAAGAACACGAAGGCTCCAAAGAAAAATTCCCTATTTTTCCATAGAAAATTCCCTTTCCGGCCATTTTTGGCATAAAAAACACAGTGTCGGAAATCCGATGAGAATCATGGCTTCCAAAACCATTCGATCAATCCGTCCCATCATTTTGCACACCACAGCAGCTGAAGGCCCGCTGAAACAAGAACACGAAGGCTCCAAAGAAAATTCCCTATTTTTCCATAGAAAATTCCCTTTCCGGCCATTTTTGGCATAAAAAACAGTGTCGGAAATCCGATGAGAATCATGGCTTCCAAAACCATTCGATCAATCCGTCCCATCATTTTGCACACCAAAGCAGCCTGAAGGCCCGCTGAAACAAGAACACGAAGGCTCCAAAGAGAAAATTCCCTATTTTTCCATAGAAAATTCCCTTTCCGGCCATTTTTGGCATAAAAAACACAGTGTCGGAAATCCGATGAGAATCATGGCTTCCAAAACCATTCGATCAATCCGTCCCATCATTTTGCACACCAAAGCAGCTGAAGAAGGCCCGCTGAAACAAGAACACGAAGGCTCCAAAGAAAATTCCCTATTTTTCCATAGAAAATTCCCTTTCCGGCCATTTTTGGCCTAAAAAACACAGTGTCGGAAATCCGATGAGAATCATGGCTTCCAAAACCATTCGATCAATCCGTCCCATCATTTTGCACACCAAAGCAGCCTGAAGGCCCGCTGAAACAAGAACACGAAGGCTCCAAAGAAAATTCCCTATTTTTCCATAGAAAATTCCCTTTCCGGCCATTTTTGGCATAAAAAACACGAGTGTCGGAAATCCGATGAGAATCATGGCTTCCAAAACCATTCGATCAATCCGTCCCATCATTTTGCACACCAAAGCAGCTGAAGGCCCGCTGAAACAAGAACACGAAGGCTCCACGAGAAAAATTCCCTATTTTTCCATAGAAAATTCCCTTTCCGGCCATTTTTGGCATAAAAAACACAGTGTCGGAAATCCGATGAGAATCATGGCTTCCAAAACCATTCGATCAATCCGTCCCATCATTTTGCACACCAAAGCAGCTGAAGGCCCGCTGAAACAAGAACACGAAGGCTCCACAAGAAAATTCCCTATTTTTCCATAGAAAATTCCCTTTCCGGCCATTTTTGGCCTAAAAAACAGTGTCGGAAATCCGATGAGAATCATGGCTTCCAAAACCATTCGATCAATCCGTCCCATCATTTTGCACACCAAAGCAGCCTGAAGGCCCAAAACTGAAACAAGAACACGAAGGCTCCAAAGAAAAATTCCCTATTTTTCCATAGAAAATTCCCTTTCCGGCCATTTTTGGCCTAAAAAACACGTGTCGGAAATCCGATGAGAATCATGGCTTCCAAAACCATTCGATCAATCCGTCCCATCATTTTGCACACCAAAGCAGCTGAAGGCCCGCTGAAACAAGAACACGAAGGCTCCAAAGAGAAAATTCCCTATTTTTCCATAGAAAATTCCCTTTCCGGCCATTTTTGGCCTAAAAAACAGTGTCGGAAATCCGATGAGAATCATGGCTTCCAAAACCATTCGATCAATCCGTCCCATCATTTTGCACACCAAAGCAGCTGAAGGCCCGCTGAAACAAGAACACGAAGGCTCCAAGAGAAAATTCCCTATTTTTCCATAGAAAATTCCCTTTCCGGCCATTTTTGGCATAAAAAACACAGTGTCGGAAATCCGATGAGAATCATGGCTTCCAAAACCATTCGATCAATCCGTCCCATCATTTTGCACACCAAAGCAGCTGAAGGCCCGCTGAAACAAGAACACGAAGGCTCCACGAGAAAAATTCCCTATTTTTCCATAGAAAATTCCCTTTCCGGCCATTTTTGGCCTAAAAAACAGTGTCGGAAATCCGATGAGAATCATGGCTTCCAAAACCATTCGATCAATCCGTCCCATCATTTTGCACACCAAAGCAGCTGAAGGCCCGCTGAAACAAGAACACGAAGGCTCCAAAGAGAAAAATTCCCTATTTTTCCATAGAAAATTCCCTTTCCGGCCATTTTTGGCCTAAAAAACACAGTGTCGGAAATCCGATGAGAATCATGGCTTCCAAAACCATTCGATCAATCCGTCCCATCATTTTGCACACCAAAGCAGCTGAAGGCCCGCTGAAACAAGAACACGAAGGCTCCACAGAGAAAATTCCCTATTTTTCCATAGAAAATTCCCTTTCCGGCCATTTTTGGCATAAAAAACACAGTGTCGGAAATCCGATGAGAATCATGGCTTCCAAAACCATTCGATCAATCCGTCCCATCATTTTGCACACCAAAGCAGCCTGAAGGCCCGCTGAAACAAGAACACGAAGGCTCCAAAGAGAAAATTCCCTATTTTTCCATAGAAAATTCCCTTTCCGGCCATTTTTGGCCTAAAAAACAGTGTCGGAAATCCGATGAGAATCATGGCTTCCAAAACCATTCGATCAATCCGTCCCATCATTTTGCACACCAAAGCAGCTGAAGGCCCGCTGAAACAAGAACACGAAGGCTCCAAAGAAAATTCCCTATTTTTCCATAGAAAATTCCCTTTCCGGCCATTTTTGGCCTAAAAAACACAGTGTCGGAAATCCGATGAGAATCATGGCTTCCAAAACCATTCGATCAATCCGTCCCATCATTTTGCACACCAAAGCAGCTGAAGGCTCGCTGAAACAAGAACACGAAGGCTCCACGAGAAAAATTCCCTATTTTTCCATAGAAAATTCCCTTTCCGGCCATTTTTGGCATAAAAAACACGTGTGTCGGAAATCCGATGAGAATCATGGCTTCCAAAACCATTCGATCAATCCGTCCCATCATTTTGCACACCAAAGCAGCTGAAGGCCCGCTGAAACAAGAACACGAAGGCTCCAAAGAAAAATTCCCTATTTTTCCATAGAAAATTCCCTTTCCGGCCATTTTTGGCCTAAAAAACAGTGTCGGAAATCCGATGAGAATCATGGCTTCCAAAACCATTCGATCAATCCGTCCCATCATTTTGCACACCAAAGCAGCCTGAAGGCCCGCTGAAACAAGAACACGAAGGCTCCAAAGAAAAAAATTCCCTATTTTTCCATAGAAAATTCCCTTTCCGGCCATTTTTGGCATAAAAAACACAGTGTCGGAAATCCGATGAGAATCATGGCTTCCAAAACCATTCGATCAATCCGTCCCATCATTTTGCACACCAAAGCAGCCTGAAGGCCAGCTGAAACAAGAACACGAAGGCTCCAAAGAAAATTCCCTATTTTTCCATAGAAAATTCCCTTTCCGGCCATTTTTGGCCTAAAAAACACAGTGTCGGAAATCCGATGAGAATCATGGCTTCCAAAACCATTCGATCAATCCGTCCCATCATTTTGCACACCAAAGCAGCTGAAGGCCCGCTGAAACAAGAACACGAAGGCTCCAAAGAAAATTCCCTATTTTTCCATAGAAAATTCCCTTTCCGGCCATTTTTGGCCTAAAAAACACGTGTCGGAAATCCGATGAGAATCATGGCTTCCAAAACCATTCGATCAATCCGTCCCATCATTTTGCACACCAAAGCAGCTGAAGGCCCGCTGAAACAAGAACACGAAGGCTCCAAGAGAAAATTCCCTATTTTTCCATAGAAAATTCCCTTTCCGGCCATTTTTGGCATAAAAAACACGAGTGTCGGAAATCCGATGAGAATCATGGCTTCCAAAACCATTCGATCAATCCGTCCCATCATTTTGCACACCAAAGCAGCTGAAGGCCCGCTGAAACAAGAACACGAAGGCTCCAAAGAAAATTCCCTATTTTTCCATAGAAAATTCCCTTTCCGGCCATTTTTGGCCTAAAAAACACGTGTGTCGGAAATCCGATGAGAATCATGGCTTCCAAAACCATTCGATCAATCCGTCCCATCATTTTGCACACCAAAGCAGCTGAAGGCCCGCTGAAACAAGAACACGAAGGCTCCAAAGAAAAATTCCCTATTTTTCCATAGAAAATTCCCTTTCCGGCCATTTTTGGCATAAAAAACACGAGTGTCGGAAATCCGATGAGAATCATGGCTTCCAAAACCATTCGATCAATCCGTCCCATCATTTTGCACACCAAAGCAGCTGAAGGCCCGCTGAAACAAGAACACGAAGGCTCCACGAGAGAAAATTCCCTATTTTTCCATAGAAAATTCCCTTTCCGGCCATTTTTGGCATAAAAAACACGTGTCGGAAATCCGATGAGAATCATGGCTTCCAAAACCATTCGATCAATCCGTCCCATCATTTTGCACACCAAAGCAGCCTGAAGGCCCGCTGAAACAAGAACACGAAGGCTCCAAGAGAAAATTCCCTATTTTTCCATAGAAAATTCCCTTTCCGGCCATTTTTGGCCTAAAAAACAGTGTCGGAAATCCGATGAGAATCATGGCTTCCAAAACCATTCGATCAATCCGTCCCATCATTTTGCACACCAAAGCAGCCTGAAGGCCCGCTGAAACAAGAACACGAAGGCTCCAAAGAAAAATTCCCTATTTTTCCATAGAAAATTCCCTTTCCGGCCATTTTTGGCCTAAAAAACACGTGTGTCGGAAATCCGATGAGAATCATGGCTTCCAAAACCATTCGATCAATCCGTCCCATCATTTTGCACACCAAAGCAGCTGAAGGCCCGCTGAAACAAGAACACGAAGGCTCCAAGAGAAAATTCCCTATTTTTCCATAGAAAATTCCCTTTCCGGCCATTTTTGGCATAAAAAACACGAGTGTCGGAAATCCGATGAGAATCATGGCTTCCAAAACCATTCGATCAATCCGTCCCATCATTTTGCACACCAAAGCGGCTGAAGGCCCGCTGAAACAAGAACACGAAGGCTCCAAAGAAAAATTCCCTATTTTTCCATAGAAAATTCCCTTTCCGGCCATTTTTGGCCTAAAAAACACAGTGTCGGAAATCCGATGAGAATCATGGCTTCCAAAACCATTCGATCAATCCGTCCCATCATTTTGCACACCAAAGCAGCTGAAGGCCCGCTGAAACAAGAACACGAAGGCTCCAAGAAAAATTCCCTATTTTTCCATAGAAAATTCCCTTTCCGGCCATTTTTGGCATAAAAAACACAGTGTCGGAAATCCGATGAGAATCATGGCTTCCAAAACCATTCGATCAATCCGTCCCATCATTTTGCACACCAAAGCAGCTGAAGGCCCGCTGAAACAAGAACACGAAGGCTCCAAAGAAAAATTCCCTATTTTTCCATAGAAAATTCCCTTTCCGGCCATTTTTGGCCTAAAAAACACAGTGTCGGAAATCCGATGAGAATCATGGCTTCCAAAACCATTCGATCAATCCGTCCCATCATTTTGCACACCAAAGCAGCTGAAGGCCCGCTGAAACAAGAACACGAAGGCTCCACGAAAAAATTCCCTATTTTTCCATAGAAAATTCCCTTTCCGGCCATTTTTGGCATAAAAAACACAGTGTCGGAAATCCGATGAGAATCATGGCTTCCAAAACCATTCGATCAATCCGTCCCATCATTTTGCACACCAAAGCAGCTGAAGGCCCGCTGAAACAAGAACACGAAGGCTCCACGAGAAAAAATTCCCTATTTTTCCATAGAAAATTCCCTTTCCGGCCATTTTTGGCATAAAAAACACAGTGTCGGAAATCCGATGAGAATCATGGCTTCCAAAACCATTCGATCAATCCGTCCCATCATTTTGCACACCAAAGCAGCTGAAGGCCCGCTGAAACAAGAACACGAAGGCTCCAAAGAAAATTCCCTATTTTTCCATAGAAAATTCCCTTTCCGGCCATTTTTGGCATAAAAAACACGAGTGTCGGAAATCCGATGAGAATCATGGCTTCCAAAACCATTCGATCAATCCGTCCCATCATTTGCACACCACAGCAGCTGAAGGCCCGCTGAAACAAGAACACAGAAGGGCTCTCCAAAGAAAAATTCCCTATTTTTCCATAGAAAATTCCCTTTCCGGCCATTTTTGGCCTAAAAAACACGAGTGTCGGAAATCCGATGAGAATCATGGCTTCCAAAACCATTCGATCAATCCGTCCCATCATTTTGCACACCAAAGCAGCTGAAGGCCCGCTGAAACAAGAACACGAAGGCTCCAAAGAAAAATTCCCTATTTTTCCATAGAAAATTCCCTTTCCGGCCATTTTTGGCCTAAAAAACACAGTGTCGGAAATCCGATGAGAATCATGGCTTCCAAAACCATTCGATCAATCCGTCCCATCATTTTGCACACCAAAGCAGCACTGAAGGCCCGCTGAAACAAGAACACGAAGGCTCCAAAGAAAAATTCCCTATTTTTCCATAGAAAATTCCCTTTCCGGCCATTTTTGGCCTAAAAAACACAGTGTCGGAAATCCGATGAGAATCATGGCTTCCAAAACCATTCGATCAATCCGTCCCATCATTTTGCACACCACAGCAGCTGAAGGCCCGCTGAAACAAGAACACGAAGGCTCCACGAGAGAAAATTCCCTATTTTTCCATAGAAAATTCCCTTTCCGGCCATTTTTGGCATAAAAAACAGTGTCGGAAATCCGATGAGAATCATGGCTTCCAAAACCATTCGATCAATCCGTCCCATCATTTTGCACACCAAAGCAGCTGAAGGCCCGCTGAAACAAGAACACGAAGGCTCCAAAGAAAAATTCCCTATTTTTCCATAGAAAATTCCCTTTCCGGCCATTTTTGGCCTAAAAAACACAGTGTCGGAAATCCGATGAGAATCATGGCTTCCAAAACCATTCGATCAATCCGTCCCATCATTTTGCACACCAAAGCAGCTGAAGGCCCGCTGAAACAAGAACACGAAGGCTCCAAGAGAAAATTCCCTATTTTTCCATAGAAAATTCCCTTTCCGGCCATTTTTGGCCTAAAAAACACAGTGTCGGAAATCCGATGAGAATCATGGCTTCCAAAACCATTCGATCAATCCGTCCCATCATTTTGCACACCAAAGCAGCTGAAGGCCCGCTGAAACAAGAACACGAAGGCTCCAAAGAGAAAATTCCCTATTTTTCCATAGAAAATTCCCTTTCCGGCCATTTTTGGCCTAAAAAACACAGTGTCGGAAATCCGATGAGAATCATGGCTTCCAAAACCATTCGATCAATCCGTCCCATCATTTTGCACACCAAAGCAGCCTGAAGGCCCGCTGAAACAAGAACACGAAGGCTCCACGAGAAAATTCCCTATTTTTCATAGAAAATTCCCTTTCCGGCCATTTTTGGCCTAAAAAACACAGTGTCGGAAATCCGATGAGAATCATGGCTTCCAAAACCATTCGATCAATCCGTCCCATCATTTTGCACACCAAAGCAGCTGAAGGCCCGCTGAAACAAGAACACGAAGGCTCCACAGAAAAATTCCCTATTTTTCCATAGAAAATTCCCTTTCCGGCCATTTTTGGCCTAAAAAACAGTGTCGGAAATCCGATGAGAATCATGGCTTCCAAAACCATTCGATCAATCCGTCCCATCATTTTGCACACCAAAGCAGCTGAAGGCCCGCTGAAACAAGAACACGAAGGCTCCACGAGAGAAAATTCCCTATTTTTCCATAGAAAATTCCCTTTCCGGCCATTTTTGGCATAAAAAACACAGTGTCGGAAATCCGATGAGAATCATGGCTTCCAAAACCATTCGATCAATCCGTCCCATCATTTTGCACACCAAAGCAGCACTGAAGGCCCGCTGAAAACAAGAACACGAAGGCTCCACGAGAGAAAATTCCCTATTTTTCCATAGAAAATTCCCTTTCCGGCCATTTTTGGCATAAAAAACACAGTGTCGGAAATCCGATGAGAATCATGGCTTCCAAAACCATTCGATCAATCCGTCCCATCATTTTGCACACCAAAGCAGCCTGAAGGCCCGCTGAAACAAGAACACGAAGGCTCCAAAGAGAAAATTCCCTATTTTTCCATAGAAAATTCCCTTTCCGGCCATTTTTGGCCTAAAAAACACAGTGTCGGAAATCCGATGAGAATCATGGCTTCCAAAACCATTCGATCAATCCGTCCCATCATTTTGCACACCAAAGCAGCCTGAAGGCCCGCTGAAACAAGAACACGAAGGCTCCACGAGAAAAATTCCCTATTTTTCCATAGAAAATTCCCTTTCCGGCCATTTTTTGGCATAAAAAACACGAGTGTCGGAAATCCGATGAGAATCATGGCTTCCAAAACCATTCGATCAATCCGTCCCATCATTTTGCACACCAAAGCAGCTGAAGGCCCGCTTTGAAACAAGAACACGAAGGCTCCACGAAAGAAAATTCCCTATTTTTCCATAGAAAATTCCCTTTCCGGCCATTTTTGGCCTAAAAAACACAGTGTCGGAAATCCGATGAGAATCATGGCTTCCAAAACCATTCGATCAATCCGTCCCATCATTTTGCACACCAAAGCAGCCTTTGAAGGCCCGCTGAAACAAGAACACGAAGGCTCCACAGAAAATTCCCTATTTTTCCATAGAAAATTCCCTTTCCGGCCATTTTTGGCCTAAAAAACAGTGTCGGAAATCCGATGAGAATCATGGCTTCCAAAACCATTCGATCAATCCGTCCCATCATTTTGCACACCAAAGCAGCTGAAGGCCCGCTGAAACAAGAACACGAAGGCTCCAAAGAAAAATTCCCTATTTTTCCATAGAAAATTCCCTTTCCGGCCATTTTTGGCATAAAAAACACAGTGTCGGAAATCCGATGAGAATCATGGCTTCCAAAACCATTCGATCAATCCGTCCCATCATTTTGCACACCAAAGCAGCCTGAAGGCCCGCTGAAACAAGAACACGAAGGCTCCAAAGAAAAAATTCCCTATTTTTCCATAGAAAATTCCCTTTCCGGCCATTTTTGGCCTAAAAAACACGTGTCGGAAATCCGATGAGAATCATGGCTTCCAAAACCATTCGATCAATCCGTCCCATCATTTTGCACACCAAAGCAGCCTGAAGGCCCGCTGAAACAAGAACACGAAGGCTCCAAGAGAAAATTCCCTATTTTTTCCATAGAAAATTCCCTTTCCGGCCATTTTTGGCCTAAAAAACAGTGTCGGAAATCCGATGAGAATCATGGCTTCCAAAACCATTCGATCAATCCGTCCCATCATTTTGCACACCAAAGCAGGCCTGAAGGCCGCTGAAACAAGAACACGAAGGCTCCACGAGAAAAATTCCCTATTTTTCCATAGAAAATTCCCTTTCCGGCCATTTTTGGCATAAAAAACACAGTGTCGGAAATCCGATGAGAATCATGGCTTCCAAAACCATTCGATCAATCCGTCCCATCATTTTGCACACCAAAGCAGCTGAAGGCCCGCTGAAACAAGAACACGAAGGCTCCAAAGAAAAATTCCCTATTTTTCCATAGAAAATTCCCTTTCCGGCCATTTTTGGCCTAAAAAACACAGTGTCGGAAATCCGATGAGAATCATGGCTTCCAAAACCATTCGATCAATCCGTCCCATCATTTTGCACACCAAAGCAGCCTGAAGGCCCGCTGAAACAAGAACACGAAGGCTCCAAAGAGAAAATTCCCTATTTTTCCATAGAAAATTCCCTTTCCGGCCATTTTTGGCATAAAAAACACGTGTCGGAAATCCGATGAGAATCATGGCTTCCAAAACCATTCGATCAATCCGTCCCATCATTTTGCACACCACAGCAGCTGAAGGCCCGCTGAAACAAGAACACGAAGGCTCCAAAGAAAAAAATTCCCTATTTTTCCATAGAAAATTCCCTTTCCGGCCATTTTTGGCCTAAAAAACACAGTGTCGGAAATCCGATGAGAATCATGGCTTCCAAAACCATTCGATCAATCCGTCCCATCATTTTGCACACCAAAGCAGCTGAAGAAGGCCCGCTGAAACAAGAACACGAAGGCTCCACGAGAAAATTCCCTATTTTTCCATAGAAAATTCCCTTCCGGCCATTTTTGGCATAAAAAACAGTGTCGGAAATCCGATGAGAATCATGGCTTCCAAAACCATTCGATCAATCCGTCCCATCATTTTGCACACCAAAGCAGCTGAAGGCCGCTGAAACAAGAACACGAAGGCTCCAAAGAGAAAAATTCCCTATTTTTCCATAGAAAATTCCCTTTCCGGCCATTTTTGGCCTAAAAAACAGTGTCGGAAATCCGATGAGAATCATGGCTTCCAAAACCATTCGATCAATCCGTCCCATCATTTTGCACACCAAAGCAGCACTGAAGGCCCGCTGAAACAAGAACACGAAGGCTCCAAAGAGAAAATTCCCTATTTTTCCATAGAAAATTCCCTTTCCGGCCATTTTTGGCCTAAAAAACAGTGTCGGAAATCCGATGAGAATCATGGCTTCCAAAACCATTCGATCAATCCGTCCCATCATTTTGCACACCAAAGCAGCTGAAGGCCCGCTGAAACAAGAACACGAAGGCTCCAAGAAAAATTCCCTATTTTTCCATAGAAAATTCCCTTTCCGGCCATTTTTGGCCTAAAAAACACGAGTGTCGGAAATCCGATGAGAATCATGGCTTCCAAAACCATTCGATCAATCCGTCCCATCATTTTGCACACCAAAGCAGCCTGAAGGCCCGCTGAAACAAGAACACGAAGGCTCCACGAGAAAAATTCCCTATTTTTCCATAGAAAATTCCCTTTCCGGCCATTTTTGGCATAAAAAACACGAGTGTCGGAAATCCGATGAGAATCATGGCTTCCAAAACCATTCGATCAATCCGTCCCATCATTTTGCACACCAAAGCAGCCTGAAGGCCCGCTGAAACAAGAACACGAAGGCTCCACGAGAAAATTCCCTATTTTTCCATAGAAAATTCCCTTTCCGGCCATTTTTTGGCCTAAAAAACAGTGTCGGAAATCCGATGAGAATCATGGCTTCCAAAACCATTCGATCAATCCGCCCCATCATTTTGCACACCAAAGCAGCTGAAGGCCCGCTGAAACAAGAACACGAAGGCTCCAAAGAGAAAATTCCCTATTTTTCCATAGAAAATTCCCTTTCCGGCCATTTTTGGCCTAAAAAACACAGTGTCGGAAATCCGATGAGAATCATGGCTTCCAAAACCATTCGATCAATCCGTCCCATCATTTTGCACACCAAAGCAGCTGAAGGCCCGCTGAAACAAGAACACGAAGGCTCCACGAGAAAAATTCCCTATTTTTCCATAGAAAATTCCCTTTCCGGCCATTTTTGGCATAAAAAACACAGTGTCGGAAATCCGATGAGAATCATGGCTTCCAAAACCATTCGATCAATCCGTCCCATCATTTTGCACACCAAAGCAGCTGAAGGCCCGCTGAAACAAGAACACGAAGGCTCCAAAGAAAATTCCCTATTTTTCCATAGAAAATTCCCTTTCCGGCCATTTTTGGCCTAAAAAAGGCAGTGTCGGAAATCCGATGAGAATCATGGCTTCCAAAACCATTCGATCAATCCGTCCCATCATTTTGCACACCAAAGCAGCCTGAAGGCCCGCTGAAACAAGAACACGAAGGCTCCACGAAGAAAATTCCCTATTTTTCCATAGAAAATTCCCTTTCCGGCCATTTTTGGCCTAAAAAACAGTGTCGGAAATCCGATGAGAATCATGGCTTCCAAAACCATTCGATCAATCCGTCCCATCATTTTGCACACCAAAGCAGCCTGAAGGCCCGCTGAAACAAGAACACGAAGGCTCCAAGAGAAAATTCCCTATTTTTCCATAGAAAATTCCCTTTCCGGCCATTTTTGGCATAAAAAACACGAGTGTCGGAAATCCGATGAGAATCATGGCTTCCAAAACCATTCGATCAATCCGTCCCATCATTTTGCACACCAAAGCAGCTGAAGGCCCGCTGAAACAAGAACACGAAGGCTCCAAGAAAAATTCCCTATTTTTCCATAGAAAATTCCCTTCCGGCCATTTTTGGCCTAAAAAACAGTGTCGGAAATCCGATGAGAATCATGGCTTCCAAAACCATTCGATCAATCCGTCCCATCATTTTGCACACCAAAGCGGCTGAAGGCCCGCTGAAACAAGAACACGAAGGCTCCACGAGAAAATTCCCTATTTTTCCATAGAAAATTCCCTTTCCGGCCATTTTTGGCCTAAAAAACAGTGTCGGAAATCCGATGAGAATCATGGCTTCCAAAACCATTCGATCAATCCGTCCCATCATTTTGCACACCAAAGCAGCTGAAGGCCCGCTGAAACAAGAACACGAAGGCTCCACGAGAAAAATTCCCTATTTTTCCATAGAAAATTCCCTTTCCGGCCATTTTTGGCATAAAAAACACAGTGTCGGAAATCCGATGAGAATCATGGCTTCCAAAACCATTCGATCAATCCGTCCCATCATTTTGCACACCAAAGCGCACTGAAGGCCCGCTGAAACAAGAACACGAAGGCTCCAGAGAAAAAATTCCCTATTTTTCCATAGAAAATTCCCTTTCCGGCCATTTTTGGCCTAAAAAACAGTGTCGGAAATCCGATGAGAATCATGGCTTCCAAAACCATTCGATCAATCCGTCCCATCATTTTGCACACCAAAGCGGCACTGAAGGCCCGCTGAAACAAGAACACGAAGGCTCCAGAAAAATTCCCTATTTTTCCATAGAAAATTCCCTTTCCGGCCATTTTTGGCATAAAAAACACAGTGTCGGAAATCCGATGAGAATCATGGCTTCCAAAACCATTCGATCAATCCGTCCCATCATTTTGCACACCAAAGCAGCTGAAGGCCCGCTGAAACAAGAACACGAAGGCTCCAAAGAAAAATTCCCTATTTTTCCATAGAAAATTCCCTTTCCGGCCATTTTTGGCATAAAAAACACAGTGTCGGAAATCCGATGAGAATCATGGCTTCCAAAACCATTCGATCAATCCGTCCCATCATTTTGCACACCAAAGCGCCTGAAGGCCCGCTGAAACAAGAACACGAAGGCTCCACGAGAAAAATTCCCTATTTTTCCATAGAAAATTCCCTTTCCGGCCATTTTTGGCCTAAAAAACACGAGTGTCGGAAATCCGATGAGAATCATGGCTTCCAAAACCATTCGATCAATCCGTCCCATCATTTTGCACACCAAAGCAGCTGAAGGCCCGCTGAAACAAGAACACGAAGGCTCCAAAGAAAAAATTCCCTATTTTTCCATAGAAAATTCCCTTTCCGGCCATTTTTGGCATAAAAAACACAGTGTCGGAAATCCGATGAGAATCATGGCTTCCAAAACCATTCGATCAATCCGTCCCATCATTTTGCACACCAAAGCAGGCACTGAAGGCCCGCTGAAACAAGAACACGAAGGCTCCACGAGAAAATTCCCTATTTTTCCATAGAAAATTCCCTTTCCGGCCATTTTTGGCCTAAAAAACAGTGTCGGAAATCCGATGAGAATCATGGCTTCCAAAACCATTCGATCAATCCGTCCCATCATTTTGCACACCAAAGCAGCTGAAGGCCCGCTGAAACAAGAACACGAAGGCTCCAAAGAAAAATTCCCTATTTTTCCATAGAAAATTCCCTTTCCGGCCATTTTTGGCCTAAAAAACACAGTGTCGGAAATCCGATGAGAATCATGGCTTCCAAAACCATTCGATCAATCCGTCCCATCATTTTGCACACCAAAGCAGCCTGAAGGCCCGCTGAAACAAGAACACGAAGGCTCCACGAGAGAAAATTCCCTATTTTTCCATAGAAAATTCCCTTTCCGGCCATTTTTGGCATAAAAAACACGAGTGTCGGAAATCCGATGAGAATCATGGCTTCCAAAACCATTCGATCAATCCGTCCCATCATTTTGCACACCAAAGCAGCCTGAAGGCCCGCTGAAACAAGAACACGAAGGCTCCAAAGAGAAAATTCCCTATTTTTCCATAGAAAATTCCCTTTCCGGCCATTTTTGGCATAAAAAACACGTGTGTCGGAAATCCGATGAGAATCATGGCTTCCAAAACCATTCGATCAATCCGTCCCATCATTTTGCACACCAAAGCAGCCTGAAGGCCCGCTGAAACAAGAACACGAAGGCTCCAAAGAAAAATTCCCTATTTTTCCATAGAAAATTCCCTTTCCGGCCATTTTTGGCCTAAAAAAACAGTGTCGGAAATCCGATGAGAATCATGGCTTCCAAAACCATTCGATCAATCCGTCCCATCATTTTGCACACCAAAGCAGCTGAAGGCCCGCTGAAACAAGAACACGAAGGCTCCAAAGAAAAATTCCCTATTTTTCCATAGAAAATTCCCTTTCCGGCCATTTTTGGCATAAAAAACAGTGTCGGAAATCCGATGAGAATCATGGCTTCCAAAACCATTCGATCAATCCGTCCCATCATTTTGCACACCAAAGCAGCCTGAAGGCCCGCTGAAACAAGAACACGAAGGCTCCAAAGAGAAAATTCCCTATTTTCCATAGAAAATTCCCTTTCCGGCCATTTTTGGCCTAAAAAACAGTGTCGGAAATCCGATGAGAATCATGGCTTCCAAAACCATTCGATCAATCCGTCCCATCATTTTGCACACCAAAGCAGCTGAAGGGCCCGCTGAAACAAGAACACGAAGGCTCCAAAGAAAAATTCCCTATTTTTCCATAGAAAATTCCCTTTCCGGCCATTTTTGGCCTAAAAAACACAGTGTCGGAAATCCGATGAGAATCATGGCTTCCAAAACCATTCGATCAATCCGTCCCATCATTTTGCACACCAAAGCAGCCTGAAGGCCCGCTGAAACAAGAACACGAAGGCTCCACGAGAAAATTCCCTATTTTTCCATAGAAAATTCCCTTTCCGGCCATTTTTGGCATAAAAAACACAGTGTCGGAAATCCGATGAGAATCATGGCTTCCAAAACCATTCGATCAATCCGTCCCATCATTTTGCACACCAAAGCAGCTGAAGGCCCGCTGAAACAAGAACACGAAGGCTCCAAAGAGAAAAATTCCCTATTTTTCCATAGAAAATTCCCTTTCCGGCCATTTTTGGCCTAAAAAACACAGTGTCGGAAATCCGATGAGAATCATGGCTTCCAAAACCATTCGATCAATCCGTCCCATCATTTTGCACACCAAAGCAGCTGAAGGCCGCTGAAACAAGAACACGAAGGCTCCTAAGAGAAAATTCCCTATTTTTCCATAGAAAATTCCCTTTCCGGCCATTTTTTGGCATAAAAAACACGAGTGTCGGAAATCCGATGAGAATCATGGCTTCCAAAACCATTCGATCAATCCGTCCCATCATTTTGCACACCAAAGCAGCCTGAAGGCCCGCTGAACAAGAACACGAAGGCTCCAAGAAAAATTCCCTATTTTTCCATAGAAAATTCCCTTTCCGGCCATTTTTGGCATAAAAAACAGTGTCGGAAATCCGATGAGAATCATGGCTTCCAAAACCATTCGATCAATCCGTCCCATCATTTTGCACACCAAAGCAGCTGAAGGCCCGCTGAAACAAGAACACGAAGGCTCCAAAGAAAAATTCCCTATTTTTCCATAGAAAATTCCCTTTCCGGCCATTTTTGGCCTAAAAAACAGTGTCGGAAATCCGATGAGAATCATGGCTTCCAAAACCATTCGATCAATCCGTCCCATCATTTTGCACACCAAAGCAGCTGAAGGCCCGCTGAAACAAGAACACGAAGGCTCCACGAGAGAAAATTCCCTATTTTTCCATAGAAAATTCCCTTTCCGGCCATTTTTGGCCTAAAAAACACGAGTGTCGGAAATCCGATGAGAATCATGGCTTCCAAAACCATTCGATCAATCCGTCCCATCATTTTGCACACCAAAGCAGCCTGAAGGCCCGCTGAAACAAGAACACGAAGGCTCCAAAGAAAAATTCCCTATTTTTCCATAGAAAATTCCCTTTCCGGCCATTTTTGGCCTAAAAAACACAGTGTCGGAAATCCGATGAGAATCATGGCTTCCAAAACCATTCGATCAATCCGTCCCATCATTTTGCACACCAAAGCAGCTGAAGGCCCGCTGAAACAAGAACACGAAGGCTCCACGAGAGAAAATTCCCTATTTTTCCATAGAAAATTCCCTTTCCGGCCATTTTTGGCATAAAAAACACGAGTGTCGGAAATCCGATGAGAATCATGGCTTCCAAAACCATTCGATCAATCCGTCCCATCATTTTGCACACCAAAGAAGCCTGAAGGCCCGCTGAAACAAGAACACGAAGGCTCCAAAAAAAATTCCCTATTTTTCCATAGAAAATTCCCTTTCCGGCCATTTTTGGCCTAAAAAACACGAGTGTCGGAAATCCGATGAGAATCATGGCTTCCAAAACCATTCGATCAATCCGTCCCATCATTTTGCACACCAAAGCAGCTGAAGGCCCGCTGAAACAAGAACACGAAGGCTCCAAAGAAAAATTCCCTATTTTTCCATAGAAAATTCCCTTTCCGGCCATTTTTTGGCATAAAAAACAGTGTCGGAAATCCGATGAGAATCATGGCTTCCAAAACCATTCGATCAATCCGTCCCATCATTTTGCACACCAAAGCAGCCTGAAGGCCCGCTGAAACAAGAACACGAAGGCTCCAAAGAGAAAATTCCCTATTTTTCCATAGAAAATTCCCTTTCCGGCCATTTTTTTTGGCATAAAAAACACAGTGTCGGAAATCCGATGAGAATCATGGCTTCCAAAACCATTCGATCAATCCGTCCCATCATTTTGCACACCAAAGCAGCCTGAAGGCCCGCTGAAACAAGAACACGAAGGCTCCACGAGAAAAATTCCCTATTTTTCCATAGAAAATTCCCTTTCCGGCCATTTTTGGCATAAAAAACACGAGTGTCGGAAATCCGATGAGAATCATGGCTTCCAAAACCATTCGATCAATCCGTCCCATCATTTTGCACACCAAAGCAGCCTGAAGGCCCGCTGAAACAAGAACACGAAGGCTCCACAGAGAAAATTCCCTATTTTTCCATAGAAAATTCCCTTTCCGGCCAATTTTTGGCATAAAAAACACGAGTGTCGGAAATCCGATGAGAATCATGGCTTCCAAAACCATTCGATCAATCCGTCCCATCATTTTGCACACCAAAGCAGCTGAAGGCCCGCTGAAACAAGAACACGAAGGCTCCAAAGAAAAATTCCCTATTTTTCCATAGAAAATTCCCTTTCCGGCCATTTTTGGCCTAAAAAACACAGTGTGTCGGAAATCCGATGAGAATCATGGCTTCCAAAACCATTCGATCAATCCGTCCCATCATTTTGCACACCAAAGCAGCTGAAGGCCCGCTGAAACAAGAACACGAAGGCTCCACGAGAAAAATTCCCTAT
The DNA here is from genome assembly GCA_014182405.2 of Eucalyptus sideroxylon. Taxonomy (NCBI): domain Eukaryota; kingdom Viridiplantae; phylum Streptophyta; class Magnoliopsida; order Myrtales; family Myrtaceae; genus Eucalyptus; species Eucalyptus sideroxylon. The sequence goes on along the minus strand of CM024558.2, from coordinate 41,197,577 downwards.
TTTTCCATAGAAAATTCCCTTTCCGGCCATTTTTGGCCTAAAAAACAGTGTCGGAAATCCGATGAGAATCATGGCTTCCAAAACCATTCGATCAATCCGTCCCATCATTTTGCACACCAAAGCAGCTGAAGGCCCGCTGAAACAAGAACACGAAGGCTCCACAAGAAAATTCCCTATTTTTCCATAGAAAATTCCCTTTCCGGCCATTTTTTGGCATAAAAAACACGTGTCGGAAATCCGATGAGAATCATGGCTTCCAAAACCATTCGATCAATCCGTCCCATCATTTTGCACACCAAAGCAGCTGAAGGCCCGCTGAAACAAGAACAAAGGCTCCAAAGAAAAATTCCCTATTTTTCCATAGAAAATTCCCTTTCCGGCCATTTTTGGCCTAAAAAACAGTGTCGGAAATCCGATGAGAATCATGGCTTCCAAAACCATTCGATCAATCCGTCCCATCATTTTGCACACCAAGCAGCTGAAGGCCCGCAAGAAACAAGAACACGAAGGCTCCAAGAAAATTCCCTATTTTTCCATAGAAAATTCCCTTTCCGGCCATTTTTTGGCATAAAAAACACGTGTCGGAAATCCGATGAGAATCATGGCTTCCAAAACCATTCGATCAATCCGTCCCATCATTTTGCACACCAAAGCAGCTGAAGGCCCGCTGAAACAAGAACACGAAGGCTCCACGAGAGAAAATTCCCTATTTTTCCATAGAAAATTCCCTTTCCGGCCATTTTTGGCATAAAAAACACAGTGTCGGAAATCCGATGAGAATCATGGCTTCCAAAACCATTCGATCAATCCGTCCCATCATTTTGCACACCAAAGCAGCTGAAGGCCGCCCATGAAACAAGAACACAAGAACACGAAGGCTCCACGAGAAAAAATTCCCTATTTTTCCATAGAAAATTCCCTTTCCGGCCATTTTTGGCCTAAAAAAGACGAGTGTCGGAAATCCGATGAGAATCATGGCTTCCAAAACCATTCGATCAATCCGTCCCATCATTTTGCACACCACAGCAGCCTGAAGGCCCGCTGAAACAAGAACACGAAGGCTCCAAAGAAAATTCCCTATTTTTCCATAGAAAATTCCCTTTCCGGCCATTTTTTGGCGCTAAAAAACACAGTGTCGGAAATCCGATGAGAATCATGGCTTCCAAAACCATTCGATCAATCCGTCCCATCATTTTGCACACCAAAGCAGCTGAAGGCCCGCTGAAACAAGAACACGAAGGCTCCAAGAGAAAATTCCCTATTTTTCCATAGAAAATTCCCTTTCCGGCCATTTTTGGCCTAAAAAACAGTGTCGGAAATCCGATGAGAATCATGGCTTCCAAAACCATTCGATCAATCCGTCCCATCATTTTGCACACCAAAGCAGCTGAAGGCCCGCTGAAACAAGAACACGAAGGCTCCAAAGAAAATTCCCTATTTTTCCATAGAAAATTCCCTTTCCGGCCATTTTTGGCATAAAAAACACAGTGTCGGAAATCCGATGAGAATCATGGCTTCCAAAACCATTCGATCAATCCGTCCCATCATTTTGCACACCAAAGCAGCTGAAGGCCCGCTGAAACAAGAACACGAAGGCTCCAAGAAAAATTCCCTATTTTTCCATAGAAAATTCCCTTTCCGGCCATTTTTTGGCCTAAAAAACAGTGTCGGAAATCCGATGAGAATCATGGCTTCCAAAACCATTCGATCAATCCGTCCCATCATTTTGCACACCAAAGCGGCTGAAGGCCCGCTGAAACAAGAACACGAAGGCTCCAAAGAAAAATTCCCTATTTTTCCATAGAAAATTCCCTTTCCGGCCATTTTTGGCCTAAAAAACACAGTGTCGGAAATCCGATGAGAATCATGGCTTCCAAAACCATTCGATCAATCCGTCCCATCATTTTGCACACCAAAGCAGCCTGAAAGCCCGCTGAAACAAGAACACGAAGGCTCCACGAAGGCTCCGCAGAAAAATTCCCTATTTTTCCATAGAAAATTCCCTTTCCGGCCATTTTTGGCATAAAAAACAGTGTCGGAAATCCGATGAGAATCATGGCTTCCAAAACCATTCGATCAATCCGTCCCATCATTTTGCACACCAAAGCAGCTGAAGGCCCGCGCTGAAACAAGAACACGAAGGCTCCAAAGAAAAATTCCCTATTTTTCCATAGAAAATTCCCTTTCCGGCCATTTTTGGCATAAAAAACACAGTGTCGGAAATCCGATGAGAATCATGGCTTCCAAAACCATTCGATCAATCCGTCCCATCATTTTGCACACCAAAGCAGCTGAAGGCCCGCTGAAACAAGAACACGAAGGCTCCAAAGAAAATTCCCTATTTTTCCATAGAAAATTCCCTTTCCGGCCATTTTTGGCCTAAAAAACACAGTGTCGGAAATCCGATGAGAATCATGGCTTCCAAAACCATTCGATCAATCCGTCCCATCATTTTGCACACCAAAGCAGCTGAAGGCCCGCTGAAACAAGAACACGAAGGCTCCAAAGAGAAAATTCCCTATTTTTCCATAGAAAATTCCCTTTCCGGCCATTTTTGGCATAAAAAACACGAGTGTCGGAAATCCGATGAGAATCATGGCTTCCAAAACCATTCGATCAATCCGTCCCATCATTTTGCACACCAAAGCAGCCTGAAGGCCCGCTGAAACAAGAACACGAAGGCTCCACGAAGAAAATTCCCTATTTTTCCATAGAAAATTCCCTTTCCGGCCATTTTTGGCATAAAAAACACGAGTGTCGGAAATCCGATGAGAATCATGGCTTCCAAAACCATTCGATCAATCCGTCCCATCATTTTGCACACCAAAGCAGCTGAAGGCCCGCTGAAACAAGAACACGAAGGCTCCAAAGAAAAATTCCCTATTTTTCCATAGAAAATTCCCTTTCCGGCCATTTTTGGCCTAAAAAACACAGTGTCGGAAATCCGATGAGAATCATGGCTTCCAAAACCATTCGATCAATCCGTCCCATCATTTTGCACACCAAAGCAGCTGAAGGCCCGCTGAAACAAGAACACGAAGGCTCCACGCGAGAAAAATTCCCTATTTTTCCATAGAAAATTCCCTTTCCGGCCATTTTTTGGCATAAAAAACACAGTGTCGGAAATCCGATGAAATCATGGCTTCCAAAACCATTCGATCAATCCGTCCCATCATTTTGCACACCAAAGCAGCTGAAGGCCCGCTGAAACAAGAACACGAAGGCTCCAAAGAGAAAATTCCCTATTTTTCCATAGAAAATTCCCTTTCCGGCCATTTTTGGCCTAAAAAACACAGTGTCGGAAATCCGATGAGAATCATGGCTTCCAAAACCATTCGATCAATCCGTCCCATCATTTTGCACACCAAAGCAGCCTGAAGGCCCGCTGAAACAAGAACACGAAGGCTCCAAAGAAAAATTCCCTATTTTTCCATAGAAAATTCCCTTTCCGGCCATTTTTGGCCTAAAAAACACAGTGTCGGAAATCCGATGAGAATCATGGCTTCCAAAACCATTCGATCAATCCGTCCCATCATTTTGCACACCAAAGCAGCTGAAGGCCCGCTGCTGAAACAAGAACACGAAGGCTCCACGAAAACCAGAAAATTCCCTATTTTTCCATAGAAAATTCCCTTTCCGGCCATTTTTGGCATAAAAAACACGAGTGTCGGAAATCCGATGAGAATCATGGCTTCCAAAACCATTCGATCAATCCGTCCCATCATTTTGCACACCAAAGCAGCTGAAGGCCCGCTGAAACAAGAACACGAAGGCTCCAAAGAAAATTCCCTATTTTTCCATAGAAAATTCCCTTTCCGGCCATTTTTGGCCTAAAAAACACAGTGTCGGAAATCCGATGAGAATCATGGCTTCCAAAACCATTCGATCAATCCGTCCCATCATTTTGCACACCAAAGCGGCTGAAGGCCCGCTGAAACAAGAACACGAAGGCTCCAAAGAGAAAATTCCCTATTTTTCCATAGAAAATTCCCTTTCCGGCCATTTTTGGCCTAAAAAACAGTGTCGGAAATCCGATGAGAATCATGGCTTCCAAAACCATTCGATCAATCCGTCCCATCATTTTGCACACCAAAGCAGCCTGAAGGCCCGCTGAAACAAGAACACGAAGGCTCCACGAGAGAAAATTCCCTATTTTTCCATAGAAAATTCCCTTTCCGGCCATTTTTTGGCATAAAAAACACAGTGTCGGAAATCCGATGAGAATCATGGCTTCCAAAACCATTCGATCAATCCGTCCCATCATTTTGCACACCAAAGCAGCTGAAGGCCCGCTGAAACAAGAACACGAAGGCTCCACGAAAAATTCCCTATTTTTCCATAGAAAATTCCCTTTCCGGCCATTTTTGGCATAAAAAACACGAGTGTCGGAAATCCGATGAGAATCATGGCTTCCAAAACCATTCGATCAATCCGTCCCATCATTTTGCACACCAAAGCAGCTGAAGGCCCGCTGAAACAAGAACACGAAGGCTCCACGAGAGAAAATTCCCTATTTTTCCATAGAAAATTCCCTTTCCGGCCATTTTTGGCATAAAAAACACGAGTGTCGGAAATCCGATGAGAATCATGGCTTCCAAAACCATTCGATCAATCCGTCCCATCATTTTGCACACCACAGCAGCTGAAGGCCCGCTGAAACAAGAACACGAAGGCTCCAAAGAAAATTCCCTATTTTTCCATAGAAAATTCCCTTTCCGGCCATTTTTGGCCTAAAAAAAACAGTGTCGGAAATCCGATGAGAATCATGGCTTCCAAAACCATTCGATCAATCCGTCCCATCATTTTGCACACCAAAGCAGCTGAAGGCCCGCTGAAACAAGAACACGAAGGCTCCAAAGAAAAAATTCCCTATTTTTCCATAGAAAATTCCCTTTCCGGCCATTTTTGGCCTAAAAAACAGTGTCGGAAATCCGATGAGAATCATGGCTTCCAAAACCATTCGATCAATCCGTCCCATCATTTTGCACACCAAAGCAGCTGAAGGCCCGCAAGAAAACAAGAACACGAAGGCTCCAAGAGAAAAATTCCCTATTTTTCCATAGAAAATTCCCTTTCCGGCCATTTTTGGCATAAAAAACACGAGTGTCGGAAATCCGATGAGAATCATGGCTTCCAAAACCATTCGATCAATCCGTCCCATCATTTTGCACACCAAAGCAGCTGAAGGCCCGCTGAAACAAGAACACGAAGGCTCCAAAGAAAATTCCCTATTTTTCCATAGAAAATTCCCTTTCCGGCCATTTTTGGCCTAAAAAACACGAGTGTCGGAAATCCGATGAGAATCATGGCTTCCAAAACCATTCGATCAATCCGTCCCATCATTTTGCACACCAAAGCAGCCTGAAGGCCCGCTGAAACAAGAACACGAAGGCTCCAAAGAGAAAATTCCCTATTTTTCCATAGAAAATTCCCTTTCCGGCCATTTTTGGCCTAAAAAACACAGTGTCGGAAATCCGATGAGAATCATGGCTTCCAAAACCATTCGATCAATCCGTCCCATCATTTTGCACACCAAAGCAGCCTGAAGGCCCGCTGAAACAAGAACACGAAGGCTCCACGAGAAAAATTCCCTATTTTTCCATAGAAAATTCCCTTTCCGGCCATTTTTGGCCTAAAAAACAGTGTCGGAAATCCGATGAGAATCATGGCTTCCAAAACCATTCGATCAATCCGTCCCATCATTTTGCACACCAAAGCCTGAAGGCCCGCTGAAACAAGAACACGAAGGCTCCAAAGAAAATTCCCTATTTTTCCATAGAAAATTCCCTTTCCGGCCATTTTTGGCCTAAAAAACACGAGTGTCGGAAATCCGATGAGAATCATGGCTTCCAAAACCATTCGATCAATCCGTCCCATCATTTTGCACACCAAAGCAGCTGAAGGCCCGCTGAAACAAGAACACGAAGGCTCCAAAGAAAAAATTCCCTATTTTTCATAGAAAATTCCCTTTCCGGCCATTTTTGGCCTAAAAAACACAGTGTCGGAAATCCGATGAGAATCATGGCTTCCAAAACCATTCGATCAATCCGTCCCATCATTTTGCACACCAAAGCAGCTGAAGGCCCGCTGAAACAAGAACACGAAGGCTCCACGAGAGAAAATTCCCTATTTTTCCATAGAAAATTCCCTTTCCGGCCATTTTTGGCATAAAAAACACGAGTGTCGGAAATCCGATGAGAATCATGGCTTCCAAAACCATTCGATCAATCCGTCCCATCATTTTGCACACCAAAGCAGCTGAAGGCCCGCTGAAACAAGAACACGAAGGCTCCAAAGAGAAAATTCCCTATTTTTCCATAGAAAATTCCCTTTCCGGCCATTTTTGGCCTAAAAAAACAGTGTCGGAAATCCGATGAGAATCATGGCTTCCAAAACCATTCGATCAATCCGTCCCATCATTTTGCACACCAAAGCAGCCTGAAGGCCCGCTGAAACAAGAACACGAAGGCTCCAAAGAAAAATTCCCTATTTTTCCATAGAAAATTCCCTTTCCGGCCATTTTTGGCCTAAAAAACACGTGTGTCGGAAATCCGATGAGAATCATGGCTTCCAAAACCATTCGATCAATCCGTCCCATCATTTTGCACACCAAAGCAGCTGAAGGCCCGCTGAAACAAGAACACGAAGGCTCCACGAAGAAAAATTCCCTATTTTTCCATAGAAAATTCCCTTTCCGGCCATTTTTTGGCATAAAAAACACGAGTGTCGGAAATCCGATGAGAATCATGGCTTCCAAAACCATTCGATCAATCCGTCCCATCATTTTGCACACCAAAGCAGCTGAAGGCCCGGCTGAAACAAGAACACGAAGGCTCCAAGAAAATTCCCTATTTTTCCATAGAAAATTCCCTTTCCGGCCATTTTTGGCCTAAAAAACAGTGTCGGAAATCCGATGAGAATCATGGCTTCCAAAACCATTCGATCAATCCGTCCCATCATTTTGCACACCAAAGCAGCCTGAAGGCCCGCTGAAACAAGAACACGAAGGCTCCACGAGAGAAAATTCCCTATTTTTCCATAGAAAATTCCCTTTCCGGCCATTTTTGGCATAAAAAACACAGTGTCGGAAATCCGATGAGAATCATGGCTTCCAAAACCATTCGATCAATCCGTCCCATCATTTTGCACACCAAAGCAGCTGAAGGCCCGCTGAAACAAGAACACGAAGGCTCCACGAGAAAAAATTCCCTATTTTTCCATAGAAAATTCCCTTTCCGGCCATTTTTGGCCTAAAAAACACAGTGTCGGAAATCCGATGAGAATCATGGCTTCCAAAACCATTCGATCAATCCGTCCCATCATTTTGCACACCAAAGCAGCCTTTGAAAGGCCTCCAAAGCCCTATTTTTCATAGAAAATTCCCTTTCCGGCCATTTTTGGCCTAAAAAACACGAAGTGTCGGAAATCCGATGAGAATCATGGCTTCCAAAAATTCCCCATCATTTTTCCATAGAAAATTCCCTTTCCACGAAAAAATTCATTTTTTAGGCCCATTTTTGGCAAAAAAACGAGTGTCGGAAATCCGATGAGAATCATGGCTTCCAAAACCATTCGATCAATCCGTCCCATCATTTTGCACACCAAAGCAGCTGAAGGCCCGCTGAAACAAGAACAAAGCTCCAAAGAAAAATTCCCTATTTTTCCATAGAAAATTCCCTTTCCGGCCATTTTTGGCCTAAAAAACACAGTGTCGGAAATCCGATGAGAATCATGGCTTCCAAAACCATTCGATCAATCCGTCCCATCATTTTGCACACCAAAGCAGCCTGAAGGCCCGCTGAAACAAGAACACGAAGGCTCCACAGAGAAAATTCCCTATTTTTCCATAGAAAATTCCCTTTCCGGCCATTTTTGGCATAAAAAACACAGTGTCGGAAATCCGATGAGAATCATGGCTTCCAAAACCATTCGATCAATCCGTCCCATCATTTTGCACACCACGGCAGCTGAGGCCCGCTGAAACAAGAACACGAAGGCTCCAAAAGAACAGAAGGCTCCAAAATTCCCTATTTTTCCATAGAAAATTCCCTTTCCGGCCATTTTTGGCCTAAAAAACAGTGTCGGAAATCCGATGAGAATCATGGCTTCCAAAACCATTCGATCAATCCGTCCCATCATTTTGCACACCAAAGCAGCTGAAGGCCCGAAACAAGAACACGAAGGCTCCAAAGAGAAAATTCCCTATTTTTCCATAGAAAATTCCCTTTCCGGCCATTTTTTGGCCTAAAAAACAGTGTCGGAAATCCGATGAGAATCATGGCTTCCAAAACCATTCGATCAATCCGTCCCATCATTTTGCACACCAAAGCAGCTGAAGGCCCGCTGAAACAAGAACACGAAGGCTCCACGAAAAATTCCCTATTTTTCCATAGAAAATTCCCTTTCCGGCCATTTTTGGCATAAAAAACACAGTGTCGGAAATCCGATGAGAATCATGGCTTCCAAAACCATTCGATCAATCCGTCCCATCATTTTGCACACCAAAGCAGCTGAAGGCCCGCTGAAACAAGAACACGAAGGCTCCACGAGAAAATTCCCTATTTTTCCATAGAAAATTCCCTTTCCGGCCATTTTTGGCCTAAAAAACACAGTGTCGGAAATCCGATGAGAATCATGGCTTCCAAAACCATTCGATCAATCCGTCCCATCATTTTGCACACAAGCAGCCTGGCTGAAGGCCCGCTGAAACAAGAACACGAAAGGCTCCAAGAAAATTCCCTATTTTTCCATAGAAAATTCCCTTTCCGGCCATTTTTGGCCTAAAAAACAGTGTCGGAAATCCGATGAGAATCATGGCTTCCAAAACCATTCGATCAATCCGTCCCATCATTTTGCACACCAAAGCAGCCTGAAGGCCCGCTGAAACAAGAACACAAGAACAGGCTCCAAAGAAAAATTCCCTATTTTTCCATAGAAAATTCCCTTTCCGGCCATTTTTGGCATAAAAAACACAGTGTCGGAAATCCGATGAGAATCATGGCTTCCAAAACCATTCGATCAATCCGTCCCATCATTTTGCACACCAAAGCAGCTGAAGGCCCGCTGAAACAAGAACACGAAGGCTCCACGAGAAAAATTCCCTATTTTTCCATAGAAAATTCCCTTTCCGGCCATTTTTGGCATAAAAAACACGAGTGTCGGAAATCCGATGAGAATCATGGCTTCCAAAACCATTCGATCAATCCGTCCCATCATTTTGCACACCACAAGCAGCTGAAGGCCCGCTGAAACAAAACAAGAACACGAAGGCTCCAAAGAAAATTCCCTGTTTTTCCATAGAAAATTCCCTATTTTTCCATAGAAAATTCCCTTTCCGGCCATTTTTGGCCTAAAAAACAGTGTCGGAAATCCGATGAGAATCATGGCTTCCAAAACCATTCGATCAATCCGTCCCATCATTTTGCACACCAAAGCAGCTGAAGGCCCGCTGAAACAAGAACACGAAGGCTCCAAAGAGAAAAATTCCCTATTTTTCCATAGAAAATTCCCTTTCCGGCCATTTTTGGCCTAAAAAACACAGTGTCGGAAATCCGATGAGAATCATGGCTTCCAAAACCATTCGATCAATCCGTCCCATCATTTTGCACACCAAAGCAGCTGAAGGCCCGCTGAAACAAGAACACGAAGGCTCCAAAGAGAAAATTCCCTATTTTTCATAGAAAATTCCCTTTCCGGCCATTTTTGGCATAAAAAACAGTGTCGGAAATCCGATGAGAATCATGGCTTCCAAAACCATTCGATCAATCCGTCCCATCATTTTGCACACCACAGCAGCTGAAGGCCCGCTGAAACAAGAACACGAAGGCTCCAAAGAAAAATTCCCTATTTTTCCATAGAAAATTCCCTTTCCGGCCATTTTTGGCCTAAAAAACAGTGTCGGAAATCCGATGAGAATCATGGCTTCCAAAACCATTCGATCAATCCGTCCCATCATTTTGCACACCAAAGCAGCTGAAGGCCCGCTGAAACAAAGAACACGAAGGCTCCACAGCGAAAAAATTCCCTATTTTTCCATAGAAAATTCCCTTTCCGGCCATTTTTGGCCTAAAAAACACGAGTGTCGGAAATCCGATGAGAATCATGGCTTCCAAAACCATTCGATCAATCCGTCCCATCATTTTGCACACCAAAGCAGCTGAAGGCCCGCTGAAACAAGAACACGAAGGCTCCACGCGAGAGAAAATTCCCTATTTTTCCATAGAAAATTCCCTTTCCGGCCATTTTTGGCATAAAAAACACGAGTGTCGGAAATCCGATGAGAATCATGGCTTCCAAAACCATTCGATCAATCCGTCCCATCATTTTGCACACCACAGCAGCCTGAAGGCCCGCTGAAACAAGAACACGAAGGCTCCAAAGAAAAATTCCCTATTTTTCCATAGAAAATTCCCTTTCCGGCCATTTTTGGCCTAAAAAACACAGTGTCGGAAATCCGATGAGAATCATGGCTTCCAAAACCATTCGATCAATCCGTCCCATCATTTTGCACACCACAAGCAGCTGAAGGCCGCTGAAACAAGAACACAAGGCTCCAAAGAAAAATTCCCTATTTTTCCATAGAAAATTCCCTTTCCGGCCATTTTTGGCCTAAAAAACACAGTGTCGGAAATCCGATGAGAATCATGGCTTCCAAAACCATTCGATCAATCCGTCCCATCATTTTGCACACCACAAAGCTGAAGGCCCGCTGAAACAAGAACACGAAGGCTCCAAAGAGAAAATTCCCTATTTTTCCATAGAAAATTCCCTTTCCGGCCATTTTTGGCCTAAAAAACACAGTGTCGGAAATCCGATGAGAATCATGGCTTCCAAAACCATTCGATCAATCCGTCCCATCATTTTGCACACCAAAGCAGCTGAAGGCCCGCTGAAACAAGAACACGAAGGCTCCAAAGAAAAATTCCCTATTTTTCCATAGAAAATTCCCTTTCCGGCCATTTTTGGCCTAAAAAACACAGTGTCGGAAATCCGATGAGAATCATGGCTTCCAAAACCATTCGATCAATCCGTCCCATCATTTTGCACACCAAAGCAGCCTTTTTTCCATGAAGGCCCGCTGAAACAAGAACACGAAGGCTCCACAGAGAAAATTCCTATTTTTCCATAGAAAATTCCCTTTCCGGCCATTTTTGGCATAAAAAACACAGTGTGTCGGAAATCCGATGAGAATCATGGCTTCCAAAACCATTCGATCAATCCGTCCCATCATTTTGCACACCAAAGCAGCTGAAGGCCCGCTGAAACAAGAACACGAAGGCTCCAAAGAAAAATTCCCTATTTTTCCATAGAAAATTCCCTTTCCGGCCATTTTTGGCCTAAAAAAACACGAGTGTCGGAAATCCGATGAGAATCATGGCTTCCAAAACCATTCGATCAATCCGTCCCATCATTTTGCACACCACAGCAGCTGAAGGCCCGCTGAAACAAGAACACGAAGGCTCCAAAGAAAATTCCCTATTTTTCCATAGAAAATTCCCTTTCCGGCCATTTTTGGCCTAAAAAACACAGTGTCGGAAATCCGATGAGAATCATGGCTTCCAAAACCATTCGATCAATCCGTCCCATCATTTTGCACACCACAGCAGCTGAAGGCCCGCTGAAACAAGAACACGAAGGCTCCAAAGAAAATTCCCTATTTTTCCATAGAAAATTCCCTTTCCGGCCATTTTTGGCCTAAAAAACACAGTGTCGAAATCCGATGAGAATCATGGCTTCCAAAACCATTCGATCAATCCGTCCCATCATTTTGCACACCAAAGCAGCACTGAAGGCCCGCTGAAACAAGAACACGAAGGCTCCAAAGAGAAAATTCCCTATTTTTCCATAGAAAATTCCCTTTCCGGCCATTTTTGGCCTAAAAAACACGAGTGTCGGAAATCCGATGAGAATCATGGCTTCCAAAACCATTCGATCAATCCGTCCCATCATTTTGCACACCAAAGCAGCTGAAGGCCCGCTGAAACAAGAACACGAAGGCTCCAAAGAGAAAATTCCCTATTTTTCCATAGAAAATTCCCTTTCCGGCCATTTTTGGCCTAAAAAACACAGTGTCGGAAATCCGATGAGAATCATGGCTTCCAAAACCATTCGATCAATCCGTCCCATCATTTTGCACACCAAAGCAGCAGCTGAAGGCCCGCTGAAACAAGAACACGAAGGCTCCAAAGGCTCCAAAAATTCCCTATTTTTCCATAGAAAATTCCTTCCGGCCATTTTTGGCATAAAAAACACGAGTGTCGGAAATCCGATGAGAATCATGGCTTCCAAAACCATTCGATCAATCCGTCCCATCATTTTGCACACCAAAGCAGCCTGAAGGCCCGCTGAAACAAGAACACGAAGGCTCCAAAGAGAAAATTCCCTATTTTTCCATAGAAAATTCCCTTTCCGGCCATTTTTGGCATAAAAAACACAGTGTCGGAAATCCGATGAGAATCATGGCTTCCAAAACCATTCGATCAATCCGTCCCATCATTTTGCACACCAAAGCAGCTGAAGGCCCGCTGAAACAAGAACACGAAGGCTCCAAAAAAAAATTCCCTATTTTTCCATAGAAAATTCCCTTTCCGGCCATTTTTGGCCTAAAAAACACAGTGTCGGAAATCCGATGAGAATCATGGCTTCCAAAACCATTCGATCAATCCGTCCCATCATTTTGCACACCAAAGCAGCAAACCATGAAGGCCCGCTGAAACAAGAACACGAAAACAACAAGAACAAGCTCCACGAGAAAAATTCCCTATTTTTCCATAGAAAATTCCCTTTCCGGCCATTTTTTGGCCTAAAAAACACGAGTGTCGGAAATCCGATGAGAATCATGGCTTCCAAAACCATTCGATCAATCCGTCCCATCATTTTGCACACCAAAGCAGCCTGAAGGCCCGCTGAAACAAGAACACGAAGGCTCCAAAGAAAATTCCCTATTTTTCCATAGAAAATTCCCTTTCCGGCCATTTTTGGCCTAAAAAAAACAGTGTCGGAAATCCGATGAGAATCATGGCTTCCAAAACCATTCGATCAATCCGTCCCATCATTTTGCACACCAAAGCAGCTGAAGGCCCGCTGAAACAAGAACACGAAGGCTCCACGAAGAAAAATTCCCTATTTTTCCATAGAAAATTCCCTTTCCGGCCATTTTTGGCATAAAAAACACGTGTCGGAAATCCGATGAGAATCATGGCTTCCAAAACCATTCGATCAATCCGTCCCATCATTTTGCACACCACGCAGCCTGAAGGCCCGCTGAAACAAGAACACGAAGGCTCCAAAGAAAAAATTCCCTATTTTTCCATAGAAAATTCCCTTTCCGGCCATTTTTGGCCTAAAAAACACGTGTCGGAAATCCGATGAGAATCATGGCTTCCAAAACCATTCGATCAATCCGTCCCATCATTTTGCATTTGCACACCAAAGCAGCATGAAGGCCCGCTGAAACAAGAACACGAAGGCTCCACAGAGAAAAAAAAATTCCCTATTTTTCCATAGAAAATTCCCTTTCCGGCCATTTTTGGCCTAAAAAACAGTGTCGGAAATCCGATGAGAATCATGGCTTCCAAAACCATTCGATCAATCCGTCCCATCATTTTGCACACCAAAGCTGAAGGCCCGCTGAAACAAGAACACGAAGGCTCCACGAGAAAAATTCCCTATTTTTCCATAGAAAATTCCCTTTCCGGCCATTTTTTGGCATAAAAAACAGTGTCGGAAATCCGATGAGAATCATGGCTTCCAAAACCATTCGATCAATCCGTCCCATCATTTTGCACACCAAAGCAGCACTGAAGGCCCGCTGAAACAAGAACACGAAGGCTCCAAAGAAAAATTCCCTGTTTTTTCCATAGAAAATTCCCTTTCCGCCATTTTTGGCCTAAAAAACACAGTGTCGGAAATCCGATGAGAATCATGGCTTCCAAAACCATTCGATCAATCCGTCCCATCATTTTGCACACCAAAGCAGCCTGAAGGCCCGCTGAAACAAGAACACGAAGGCTCCAAAGAAAAATTCCCTATTTTTCCATAGAAAATTCCCTTTCCGGCCATTTTTTTTTGGCCTAAAAAAACAGTGTCGGAAATCCGATGAGAATCATGGCTTCCAAAACCATTCGATCAATCCGTCCCATCATTTTGCACACCAAAGCAGCCTGAAGGCCCGCTGAAACAAGAACACGAAGGCTCCACGAGAAAAATTCCCTATTTTTCCATAGAAAATTCCCTTTCCGGCCATTTTTGGCATTAAAAAACACAGTGTCGGAAATCCGATGAGAATCATGGCTTCCAAAACCATTCGATCAATCCGTCCCATCATTTTGCACACCACAGGCAGCTGAAGGCCCGCTGAAACAAGAACACGAAGGCTCCAAAGAAAAAATTCCCTATTTTTCCATAGAAAATTCCCTTTCCGGCCATTTTTGGCCTAAAAAACAGTGTCGGAAATCCGATGAGAATCATGGCTTCCAAAACCATTCGATCAATCCGTCCCATCATTTTGCACACCAAAGCAGCCTGAAGGCCCGCTGAAACAAGAACACGAAGGCTCCAAAGAGAAAATTCCCTATTTTTCCATAGAAAATTCCCTTTCCGGCCATTTTTTGGCATAAAAAACACGTGTCGGAAATCCGATGAGAATCATGGCTTCCAAAACCATTCGATCAATCCGTCCCATCATTTTGCACACCACAAGCAGCCTGAAGGCCCGCTGAAACAAGAACACGAAGGCTCCAAAGAAAAATTCCCTATTTTTCCATAGAAAATTCCCTTTCCGGCCATTTTTGGCCTAAAAAACAGTGTGTCGGAAATCCGATGAGAATCATGGCTTCCAAAACCATTCGATCAATCCGTCCCATCATTTTGCACACCAAAGCAGCTGAAGGCCCGCTGAAACAAGAACACGAAGGCTCCAAGAAAATTCCCTATTTTTCCATAGAAAATTCCCTTTCCGGCCATTTTTGGCCTAAAAAACACAGTGTCGGAAATCCGATGAGAATCATGGCTTCCAAAACCATTCGATCAATCCGTCCCATCATTTTGCACACCACAGCAGCACACTGAAGGCCCGCTGAAACAAGAACACGAAGGCTCCACAAAAAAATTCCCTATTTTTCCATAGAAAATTCCCTTTCCGGCCATTTTTGGCATAAAAAACACAGTGTCGGAAATCCGATGAGAATCATGGCTTCCAAAACCATTCGATCAATCCGTCCCATCATTTTGCACACCACAGCAGGCCTGAAAGGCCCGCTGAAACAAGAACACGAAGGCTCCAAAGAGAAAATTCCCTATTTTTCCATAGAAAATTCCCTTTCCGGCCATTTTTGGCCTAAAAAACACAGTGTCGGAAATCCGATGAGAATCATGGCTTCCAAAACCATTCGATCAATCCGTCCCATCATTTTGCACACCAAAGCAGCCTGAAGGCCCGCTGAAACAAGAACACGAAGGCTCCAAAGAAAATTCCCTATTTTTCCATAGAAAATTCCCTTTCCGGCCATTTTTGGCATAAAAAACACGTGTCGGAAATCCGATGAGAATCATGGCTTCCAAAACCATTCGATCAATCCGTCCCATCATTTTGCACACCAAAGCAGCACTGAAGGCCCGCTGAAACAAGAACACGAAGGCTCCAAAGAAAATTCCCTATTTTTCCATAGAAAATTCCCTTTTTCCCCCTTTCCGCCATTTTTGGCCTAAAAAACGAGTGTCGGAAATCCGATGAGAATCATGGCTTCCAAAACCATTCGATCAATCCGTCCCATCATTTTGCACACCAAAGCAGCAAGAAAGGCTCGCTGAAACAAGAACACGAAGGCTCCACGAAAAAAATTCCCTATTTTTTTTCCATAGAAAATTCCCTTTCCGGCCATTTTTGGCATAAAAAACACGTGTCGGAAATCCGATGAGAATCATGGCTTCCAAAACCATTCGATCAATCCGTCCCATCATTTTGCACACCAAAGCAGCCTGAAGGCCCGCTGAAACAAGAACACGAAGGCTCCAAAGAAAAAATTCCCTATTTTTCCATAGAAAATTCCCTTTCCGGCCATTTTTTGGCATAAAAAACACGAGTGTCGGAAATCCGATGAGAATCATGGCTTCCAAAACCATTCGATCAATCCGTCCCATCTATTTGCACACCAAAGCAGCCTGAAGGCCCGCTGCAACAAGAACACGAAGGCTCCACAGAGAAAATTCCGTATTTTTGCATAGAAAATTCCCTTTCCGGCCATTTTTTGGCCTAAAAAAGACGAGTGTCGGAAATCCGATGAGAATCATGGCTTCCAAAACCATTCGATCAATCCGTCCCATCATTTTGCACACCACAGCAGCAGCTGAAGGCCCGCTGAAACAAGAACACGAAGGCTCCAAAGAAAAATTCCCTATTTTTACATAGAAAAATTCCCTTTCCAGCCATTTTTTGGCATAAAAAACACAGTGTCGGAAATCCGATGAGAATCATGGCTTCCAAAACCATTCGATCAATCCGTCCCATCATTTTGCACACCAAAGCAGCCTGAAGGCCGCTGAAACAAGAACACACGAAGGCTCCAAAGAGAAAATTCCCTATTTTTCCATAGAAAATTCCCTTTCCGGCCATTTTTGGCATAAAAAACACGAGTGTCGGAAATCCGATGAGAATCATGGCTTCCAAAACCATTCGATCAATCCGTCCCATCATTTTGCACACCACAGCAGCCTGAAGGCCCGCTGAAACAAGAACACGAAGGCTCCAAAGAGGCTCCAAAAAAATTCCCTATTTTTTCCATAGAAAATTCCCTTTCCGGCCATTTTTGGCCTAAAAAACACGAGTGTCGGAAATCCGATGAGAATCATGGCTTCCAAAACCATTCGATCAATCCGTCCCATCATTTTGCACACCATCAAGGCCCGCTGAAACAAGAACACGAAGGCTCCACGAGAAAAAGGCTCCACAGAAAATTCCCTATTTTTCCATAGAAAATTCCCTTTCCGGCCATTTTTTGGCATAAAAAACACGAGTGTCGGAAATCCGATGAGAATCATGGCTTCCAAAACCATTCGATCAATCCGTCCCATCATTTTGCACACCAAAGCAGCCTTTGAAGGCCCGCTGAAACAAGAACACGAAGGCTCCAAAGAGAAAATTCCCTATTTTTCCATAGAAAATTCCCTTTTTTTCCGGCCATTTTTTGGCCTAAAAAAACACGAGTGTCGGAAATCCGATGAGAATCATGGCTTCCAAAACCATTCGATCAATCCGTCCCATCATTTTGCACACCACAGCAGCCTGAAGGCTCGCTGAAACAAGAACACGAAGGCTCCAAAGAGAAAATTCCCTGTTTTTCCATAGAAAATTCCCTTTCCGGCCATTTTTTGGCCTAAAAAAGACGAGTGTCGAAAATCCGATGAGAATCATGGCTTCCAAAACCATTCGATCAATCCGTCCCATCATTTTGCACACCAAAGCAGCTGAAGGCCCGCTGAAACAAGAACACGAAGGCTCCACGAGAGAAAATTCCCTATTTTTCCATAGAAAATTCCCTTTCCGGCCATTTTTGGCCTAAAAAAACAGTGTCGGAAATCCGATGAGAATCATGGCTTCCAAAACCATTCGATCAATCCGTCCCATCATTTTGCACACCACAGCCTGAAGGCCCGCTGAAACAAAAACACGAAGGCTCCAAAGAGAAAATTCCCTATTTTTCCATAGAAAATTCCCTTTCCGGCCATTTTTTGGCCTAAAAAACACCCTTTCCGGCCATTTTTGTGTCGGAAATCCGATGAGAATCATGGCTTCCAAAACCATTCGATCAATCCGTCCCATCATTTTGCACACCACAGCAGCTGAAGGCCCGCTGAAACAAAAAGAACACGAAGGCTCCGAAGAAAATTCCCTATTTTTCCATAGAAAATTCCCTTTCCGGCCATTTTTTGGCATAAAAAACACGAGTGTCGGAAATCCGATGAGAATCATGGCTTCCAAAACCATTCGATCAATCCGTCCCATCATTTTGCACACCAAAGCAGCTTTGAAGGCCCGCTTTTTTCCATAGAAACAAGAACACGAAGGCTCCACGAAGAAAATTCCCTATTTTTCATAGAAAATTCCCTTTCCGGCCATTTTTTGGCATAAAAAACACGAGTGTCGGAAATCCGATGAGAATCATGGCTTCCAAAACCATTCGATCAATCCGTCCCATCATTTTGCACACCACAGTAGCCTGAAGGCCCGCTGAAACAAGAACACGAAGGCTCCAAAGAGAAAATTCCCTGTTTTTCCATAGAAAATTCCCTTTCCGGCCATTTTTTGGCCTAAAAAAACAGTGTCGGAAAACGATGAGAATCATGGCTTCCAAAACCATTCGATCAATCCGTCCCATCATTTTGCACACCACAAGCAGCCTGAAGGCCGCTGAAACAAGAACACGAAGGCTCCAAAGAGAAAAATTCCTATTTTTTTCATAGAAAATTCCCTTTCCGGCCATTTTTGGCATAAAAAACACGAGTGTCGGAAATCCGATGAGAATCATGGCTTCCAAAACCATTCGATCAATCCGTCCCATCATTTGCACACCAAAGCAGCTGAAGGCCCGCTGAAACAAGAACAACGAAGGCTCCAAAGAGAAAATTCCCTATTTTTCCATAGAAAATTCCCTTTCCGGCCATTTTTGGCCTAAAAAACAGTGTCGGAAATCCGATGAGAATCATGGCTTCCAAAACCATTCGATCAATCCGTCCCATCATTTTGCACACCACAGCCACAAGGCTCGCTGAAACAAGAACACGAAGGCTCCAAAGAAAAATTCCCTTTTTCCATAGAAAATTCCCTTGGCCATTTTTGGCCTAAAAAACGAGTGTCGGAAATCCGATGAGAATCATGGCTTCCAAAACCATTCGATCAATCCGTCCCATCATTTTGCACACCACAGGCAGAAGGCCGCTGAAACAAGAACAAGAACACGAAGGCTCCGCAGAAAAATTCCCTATTTTTCCATAGAAAATTCCCTTTCCGGCCATTTTTTGGCATAAAAAACACGAGTGTCGGAAATCCGATGAGAATCATGGCTTCCAAAACCATTCGATCAATCCGTCCCATCATTTGCACACCAAAGCAGCTGAAGGCCCGCTGAAACAAGAACACGAAGGCTCCACAAGAAAATTCCCTATTTTTCCATAGAAAATTCCCTTTCCGGCCATTTTTTGGCATAAAAAACACGAGTGTCGGAAATCCGATGAGAATCATGGCTTCCAAAACCATTCGATCAATCCGTCCCATCATTTTGCACACCACAGTAGCCTGAAGGCCCGCTGAAACAAGAACACGAAGGCCAAAAAGAGAAAATTCCCTATTTTTCCATAGAAAATTCCCTTTCCGGCCATTTTTGGCCTAAAAAACACGAGTGTCGGAAATCCGATGAGAATCATGGCTTCCAAAACCATTCGATCAATCCGTCCCATCATTTTGCACACCAAAGCAGCACTGAAGGCCGCTGAAACAAGAACACGAAGGCTCCAGAGAAAAAATTCCCTATTTTTCATAGAAAATTCCCTTTCCGGCCATTTTTGGCATAAAAAACACAGTGTCGGAAATCCGATGAGAATCATGGCTTCCAAAACCATTCGATCAATCCGTCCCATCATTTTGCACACACACAAAGCAGCCTGCCAGAAGGCCCGCTGAAACAAGAACACGAAGGCTCCAAAAAAATTCCCTATTTTTCCATAGAAAATTCCCTTTCCGGCCATTTTTTGGCCTAAAAAACACGAGTGTCGGAAATCCGATGAGAATCATGGCTTCCAAAACCATTCGATCAATCCGTCCCATCATTTTGCACACCAAAGCACAGCGAAGGCCCGCTGAAACAAGAACACGAAGGCTCCAAAGAGAAAATTCCCTATTTTTCCATAGAAAATTCCCTTTCCGGCCATTTTTGGCCTAAAAAACACAGTGTCGGAAATCCGATGAGAATCATGGCTTCCAAAACCATTCGATCAATCCGTCCCATCATTTTGCACACCAAAGCAGCCTGAAGGCCCAGCTGAAACAAGAACACGAAGGCTCCGAAGGCTCCAAAAATTCCCTATTTTTCATAGAAAATTCCCTTTCCGGCCATTTTTGGCCTAAAAAACACAGTGTCGGAAATCCGATGAGAATCATGGCTTCCAAAACCATTCGATCAATCCGTCCCATCATTTTGCACACCAAAGCAGCCTGAAGGCCCGCTGAAACAAGAACACGAAGGCTCCACGAAGAAAAAAATTCCCTATTTTTCCATAGAAAATTCCCTTTCCGGCCATTTTTTGGCATAAAAAACACGAGTGTCGGAAATCCGATGAGAATCATGGCTTCCAAAACCATTCGATCAATCCGTCCCATCATTTTGCACACCAAAGCAGCTGAAGGCCCGCTGAAACAAGAACACGAAGGCTCCAAAGAGAAAAATTCCCTATTTTTCCATAGAAAATTCCCTTTCCGGCCATTTTTGGCCTAAAAAACACGAGTGTCGGAAATCCGATGAGAATCATGGCTTCCAAAACCATTCGATCAATCCGTCCCATCATTTTGCACACCAAAGCAGCTTGAAGGCCCGCTGAAACAAGAACACGAAGGCTCCACGAAGGCTCCACAAAAAAATTCCCTATTTTTTCCATAGAAAATTCCCTTTCCGGCCATTTTTGGCATAAAAAACACGAGTGTCGGAAATCCGATGAGAATCATGGCTTCCAAAACCATTCGATCAATCCGTCCCATCATTTTGCACACCAAAGCAGAAAGGCCCGCTGAAACAAGAACACGAAGGCTCCAAAGAAAAATTCCCTATTTTTCCATAGAAAATTCCCTTTCCGGCCATTTTTGGCATAAAAAACACGAGTGTCGGAAATCCGATGAGAAATCATGGCTTCCAAAACCATTCGATCAATCCGTCCCATCATTTTGCACACACCAAAGCGCCTGAAGGCCCGCTGAAACAAGAACACGAAGGCTCCACAAGAGAAAATTCCCTATTTTTCCATAGAAAATTCCCTTTCCGGCCATTTTTGGCCTAAAAAACGAGTGTCGGAAATCCGATGAGAATCATGGCTTCCAAAACCATTCGATCAATCCGTCCCATCATTTTGCACACCACAAGCAGCTGAAGGCCCGCTGAAACAAGAACACGAAGGCTCCACGCAAAAAAAATTCCCTATTTTTTTCCATAGAAAATTCCCTTTCCGGCCATTTTTTGGCATAAAAAACACGAGTGTCGGAAATCCGATGAGAATCATGGCTTCCAAAACCATTCGATCAATCCGTCCCATCATTTTTTGCACACCAAAGCAGCCTGAAGGCCCGCTGAAACAAGAACACGAAGGCTCCAAAGAAAATTCCCTATTTTTCCATAGAAAATTCCCTTTCCGGCCATTTTTGCCTAAAAACACGAGTGTCGGAAATCCGATGAGAATCATGGCTTCCAAAACCATTCGATCAATCCGTCCCATCATTTTGCACACCACAAGCAGCTGAAGGCCGCTGAAACAAGAACACGAAGGCTCCAAAGAGAAAATTCCCTATTTTTCCATAGAAAATTCCCTTTCCGGCCATTTTTTGGCCTAAAAAACACGAGTGTCGGAAATCCGATGAGAATCATGGCTTCCAAAACCATTCGATCAATCCGTCCCATCATTTTGCACACCACAGTAGCCTGAAGGTCCGCTGAAACAAGAACACGAAGGCTCCAAAAAAATTCCCTATTTTTCCATAGAAAATTCCCTTTCCGGCCATTTTTTGGCATAAAAAACACGAGTGTCGGAAATCCGATGAGAATCATGGCTTCCAAAACCATTCGATCAATCCGTCCCATCATTTTGCACACCAAAGCAGCCTGAAGGCCCGCTGAAACAAGAACACGAAGGCTCCACGAGAAAAATTCCCTATTTCCATAGAAAATTCCCTTTCCGGCCATTTTTGGCCTAAAAAACACGTGTCGGAAATCCGATGAGAATCATGGCTTCCAAAACCATTCGATCAATCCGTCCCATCATTTTGCACACCACAACAGCCTGAAGGCTCGCTGAAACAAGAACACGAAGGCTCCAAAGAAAATTCCCTGTTTTTCCATAGAAAATTCCCTTTCCGGCCATTTTTTGGCCTAAAAAAGACGAGTGTCGGAAATCCGATGAGAATCATGGCTTCCAAAACCATTCGATCAATCCGACCCATCATTTTGCACACCACAGCAGCCTGAAGGCTCGCTGAAACAAGAACACGAAGGCTCCGCAGAGAAAATTCCGTATTTTTGCATAGAAAATTCCCTTTCCGGCCATTTTTTGGCATAAAAAACACGAGTGTCGGAAATCCGATGAGAATCATGGCTTCCAAAACCATTCGATCAATCCGTCCCATCATTTTGCACACCAAAGCAGCCTGAAGGCCCGCTGAAACAAGAACACGAAGGCTCCGCAGAGAAAATTCCCTATTTTTCCATAGAAAATTCCCTTTCCGGCCATTTTTTGGCCTAAAAAAGACGAGTCTCAGAAATCCGATGAGAATCATGGCTTCCAAAACCATTCGATCAATCCGTCCCATCATTTTGCACACCACAGCAGCCTGAAGGCTCGCTGAAACAAGAACACGAAGGCTCCAAAGAGAAAATTCCCTGTTTTTCCATAGAAAATTCCCTTTCCGGCCATTTTTGGCCTAAAAAACACAGTGTCGGAAATCCGATGAGAATCATGGCTTCCAAAACCATTCGATCAATCCGTCCCATCATTTTGCACACCACAGCAGCCTGAAGGCTCGCTGAAACAAGAACACGAAGGCTACGCAGAGAAAATTCTCTATTTTTGCATAGAAAATTCCCTTTCCGGCCATTTTTTGGCATAAAAAACACGAGTGTCGGAAATCCGATGAGAATCA